>VWZS01006898.1:0-18839 GCA_013397075.1 Rhabdornis inornatus
AAGAGGAGATGGAATGGGGGATGTCTTTTACACCAGAAAAAGGTGATATTTTCTTGGTGCACTCAGTGCACACAAGTCCAGGGAGGGACTGAAAAATGGGGAAGGAACAGAGCCCAGCTGACCTGGCTGTGCACATGGCCATGGGCTGGCCAGCACGGAGCAGGAGCACTGTGCCACGACAGGAGGCTGGCGTGGGATCATCCCAGATCATTAGTGCCTCTTGTTTGATAAGCAAGGTTCTGGGGGAGGAAACGTGTTCGGGAGAGAAGCTGGTGATTGCACAGGCACGCCGGCGAGCAAGGCTGCAGTGGGTGGGCAGTCTGTGGGGGCTGCTGTGTTAACTCCAGCCAAGGAGAGGCACATGCTTTCCAATCTCAGCTATCTCAGTTTCAGGGCTGCAGACAACCCATCAGGGTGTCATTAACAAGCAGTTACTCTGCTCTCAGTGCTGTGCTTTAAGGAAATATGTCAAAGGCATTTCTGGTGAGCGAGGAGGGCTCGGCGCGATCAGATTGCTGCAGCCTTCTCACAGCATTCCATTCAGATTATAATACACAATAGTTCAGACCCTGCTGTGTCCCATTACTCAATTATGAAATTGCTTTAGAAGTTGGAGCTTACTGATTGGCTCCCAATGATTTCATACCCATCATATTTCTGTGTTTGTGCTCTTGGGCTGCCTGCTCTGTCTGCTTGGTTCGAGCCATTTCACTCCCCTGTTTCATGCACTTGCATATATTTTATACCTGCCTGTGTCATTAACTGACTCCCTCAATATGCTCTGCAGCTTCGAAGCAGGCAGTGGAAGTGCACATTACCCCTGAGGGCTGTTTTGGGGGTTTGGAGCCCTCCTGCCATTGGCTCAGGGCTGAGGGAGCTGGGCAGGGGCAGTGGGGCAAAGCACAGCCCCAGGGTGCAGAACTCCTCTGCCTGACACATGTGCAGCTGCCCCGAGGGAGCACAATGGGGACAGCACGGTGGGGTGGCACCTGAGTTTATTTGTGCACTTCTGCCAGCCAGACTGAATCCTAAAGCACTTATCCTCCAAGCATCACAACCATTTAATCTGCCACCCATCACAACCAGCCCCCATAAAAATTAACTTTATTCATGAATTACAGGAGGAAGGAAGAAGTGATACTGATAGTTGGTGAGACCTGCTTTCATGTGTCAGCTCTTGACTCAGCTCTTTGCCCTCATGGAGCAAACCTTTCTCACTGGTGGAAGATTTCCTGGAGAGAGGCACTGAAGCTTTATGTTAAACCAGGGATTTGAAACCTGTTGGAAAGAAACCCCAGGAAACGTGGATGGATGTGGTTTGATTGTACTGAATGACCCAATTTATCCTGTCCTGTGTAAGAGGAGAGTGAACAAGATTGAAGTCAGGAGGATTCAGCCCTGTTTGAACCCACCCATGCAAGAACCAAAGCAAGGTCCTGTTCTAAATTTAAAATTATGTGTTATGTGATGTAGTTTAGAGAGCCAGAATAAACCGGGGCTTTGAACTTTTCTAAAATGACTGCAAGTATCACTTTGAGCACCTATTGTTAATAGCAGTGTTAATTTTCAGTAACGTTTTGTCCCATCCAAAACAAAAAAGCTGAGGCTGATGATCTGATAGCACCATGCATTGCCAGAGCCTGTTAGAATCAAACTGTATGACATCTTCTAGGGAGATGCTGAGATTACAAAAAAATTCTGTGCAAAAATGTCCTTGGTATGCAATGAATATTCTGCCTCCTCTGTCAACGAAAGGATGTGATTCAGAGTCAGGGGAGCTGCTCAGGGGCTGCATGGGTTTGGGAGCTGTGGATGTGGAGCAATTGGATGCCATTGACCTCATGCTCAAGCCCTCAATCTGCTGTTCCAGGGGGAGAGGTTTCCTAATAAAGCCCCTGAACTCTGGTGGTCCCTCAAGAGCTTCCCTTGGGTCAAACCCTGAAATCCTCTGCAGGTGAAGCCCTCGCTGGAGACATTTAGATACATGCTCAGAGATGAATTCAGGGCACTGCATCTGTCTGGCTTGTTTTTAAGGAATAGTTTCTTTCCCAGAACCAGTGTTTAGCATTTTTTTGTTCCTCCAGTTCAGATGAGACCACCAGCAGGTTTGTTTCACCCTCTAGGTGTTATCAGGGAATTACTGGAAAGCAGCATGACTTTCTGTACCTTTGATGCTGTTAAAATGATAGCCCCTTCTGCCTACACAGGGATGTAGCTAGAAGGTCTTTAAAAGGTTTCAGTTTATGGTTCCAAGATGAGTTAAGGCTTTGGCAATGGCAACAGGATCCTCTCACCTGCCAGCAGATAAGGATCACCATAAATGTTCACCATTCTGGGTTATGCTGTTCAGTCAATTGAACACTCAAAAACTGTCCAGCATTGTGGCATTTACATTTTCCCTTTCAGGGTTTCCCCTGGATGTGCTGGTTCTGACAACCTGCCACACCACTCGTGGTGCTTATCTTGCAGAGTTATTTCATGTATTTATTAACTCGTTGTGTTTACTTATTTAAATATTCTCTGCAGATGAGACATATGGCATTTGCTGGCCAGCTTAGTCTCAGCTGCTCCCCAGACCCAGCTGCTAATATCATTTCATAACTTGGCTCGTGCAGTTCAGATCTGTACCAAAAGGCTCTGTTTTGAATTACCATTATATTTGATATTAATGCTAAGCAAACTCACAGCTGTCCTATATTGCTGTTTCCACCCTCCCTGGAATCCAGCTCTCAGACAGAGGACACAACACTCTTGTGTGTCTGTCTGTCTGTCCAGCTTTCAGACCTGTGCTGGGCTCGTCCTGCCTGCAGCAGAGATGTGCTGATTGCACTGCAGTGCTCTCAGCCCCAGAGCTCCGTGGCTTTTTCAAGGACAGGCCTAAGCCAGACCTGACCTGGAAAGCTCTTCCAGCAAAGCCACAGTGACTTTCAGCTGGGCAGCCCAGGAAAGACTTATGTGCAGACATCCAAAGTCTCTGAGGGTGTTTGGGATGGGATTTCAGAAGGATTTAGTCACCTAAAGATGAGGAATGGTGTCTAGCAGGGTTTTCCAAACCACACTGGGGATGTGTGTCTGTCTCAGCAGGTCAGAGGAGTTAAGCTCTGAAGCACACTGGGCTGGAGGGCTCCATGCCCTGGGCACATCTGCACATCTGCACATCTGCACATCTGCACATCTGCAGGAGCACCAGCACCTTTGGAGCCTGGGGATGCTGAATGCCAGCCTGGAAAATGAGCACACACCTTAGCCAGCTCTGGGGAATGCTCTCATTCATTTATTCTCTGCAGAACAGACCCTCCCAGCTCACCTGCACCCACCAGGACGGGCATTTCCAGCTTGTTCCATCACTGGGGCTGCACAAAGAGCCCTCATCTTGCAGCCAGCTCTGTCACCCTGATATTCTCTTTTTCCCACAGAGGCAGAGCTGTTAGGGATCAAACACTTGGATGTTTTGTGCTCTCGGAGCCCTGGATGAGCAATGCTCACAGCCACCTTTCAGCCCATGGCTCAAGGTGTGCTCAGGGCCCCAATTCTTCAGTGCAAGGGGGGATGTGACCTTCTGCTAGTGCACAGCTCAGCTCTTTCCAGAGGCAGGGGCTCGAGCCTGTACTCACTCAGAGCTGGGTATTCCTGTTGGTGACAAGCTGGCAGGTCACCTTTAATGACTGAAAACAGAGAAAAGATGTGAATGTGAATGCCACCCTCAGCAACCCCCTGGCACAGGAGGCTGGAAGGATCTCTGGGGTGTGCAGCAGGCTGGCAGCCCTGGCACTCTGAGATGCACAGCTCTGCCAGGAGCACAAAGCCAGCCCTGCAGGGACACGTGGCTTTGAGGTGCACCTCACCTGGGGCATTTCCAAGGTACACCAGGATCCTGCTGTGCAGCTGAGAGCCAGCTCCTCGCCCTCCATCTTCTGCCTTCTCCTCAGAGAGGATTCCAGTTTATTTAATCTCAGGTTTCTTGCTGAAAAACGCTCAGTGAGCATGAAATGCCTTTGAACTCCAGGGGTTCTGCTACTGCCTGTAACAGGGCTGGGAGCTCCTGCAGCCACGGCAAACAGCTCTGCTCCACGGGGACAGGGACAGTGGGGAGCCTCCGTGTCCCTGCACATTCTGGGAGCAGGATGGGGAGCTCAGGGGGCACTGGGTGTGCCCCTGGTGCCCTCACCCCATGGCACACACCCCATGGCACACAGCACACGCCGAGCTCCTCCTGAAAGCTTTTCCAGACAGCAAACAGCTGTGAGGGACTGGAATCCATCAGAGAGGGGAGAGCCAGGAAAGCCTGTCCACGAGGAGGAGAGGGGATTGAGTTGCTGAGTGCTGCAAAGATGCATACATTCTCCTAAAAAAACATTCCTGGTGCCAACGTGAAGATTCAGTGCATTGTCAAAACAAGCCAAGATCCTTATTAAAACCAATTGCTTTGGTTTGTGGGGCTGCTCTGCTGTGGTGCCTCTGAGGCAGCAGATGTGCTGGGTTCAGGAGCACTGCTGCAGCCAGGGCTGAGGTGGCTGGAAGTGACGGAGCTGAGCAGATGCAGGGGATCCTCTGCCACAGGAGGCTGTGCCATGGCACAGGGTGTGCCAGCTGCTGGCTGGCTCTGGGCTCCTGATGAGCCTCCACACTGCAGCAGGCACAGGAATCCTCTGGGAATGCTTGGTGCCACCCACTTGCAGACACAGTGATGAATCAGAGGAAAATAAGACAAAGCCCACATGTATTTATTGTAATCTTTGCATTTGACTGAATGTCATGAATAACAAAGACCACTTTGAAGAGAGAAGTCATGGCTTTGATGAGGCTGACTGTGGAGGTACCAGGACAGCAGAAGCAGCCCTTGTGCACCTGAAAGTTTGTCTGTTCCTCCAGCTGTATTGGGCTAGCAAAGGCTCTCGTGCTCCAGCACTGCCACTGCTAGCTTAAGGAATAAATGTGATGCTTCTGATGTGCTGCTCTGCTCTTCATGGCAGCAGGGCTGTTCCACCCTGGCTGCTGAGGACAGACAGGGCCAATGAAACTGGAACCAGGTCTGACATGTCTCTGGTGGATGTGCTAATGTAAGCATTCATTCACTACCTCAGCAAACAAAGAACCCTCTTCAAAAATCTAATATGTATTTGGATATTTCCTTTATTCAGACTACAGCACTGGAATTAACAGCACAAGCCAAACAAAGGTTAGAACTTCTAATGGGATGGGTAGAGATACCAGTTCTGATAGTAAATGCATCAAAAATCAGGAAGCTGAGAAATAGGAATTCTTCATTTCCTGATTCTTTATTGGGCCTTTTAGCTCTCCCCAGCTCACATCTCTCCAGAGTCAGTGCTAATGTGCTCCTTTAGATCCTTTTTCCATCTCCCAGCCCATCTGGGAGAGGCTGCTGCTCTCCTCATGGCACAGAAGGGAACCTGGAAGCTCCTGTTTGGGGAAGAGCCGGCTGAAAGCAGAGTGGTTCCAAACCAAAGAGTGCTGGGCTGCCACAGCTGCCAAGGTGTGTGCTGGGTGCTGGGTGGAGCTCTCAGTGCTGTCCCAAGGTGAACACTGTGGGAGCATTTCATCTTCAGGTGCTCTGCAGTGAGGATCCCAAGGGGAAGATGTGCAGTGTGCCAGGGAAGATGTGCAGTGTTTGGGAAGGTGTGCAGTGTTTGGGAAGGTGTGCAGTGTTTGGGAAGTGTTTGCAGTGTTCCAGGGAAGATGTGCAGTGTTTGGGAAGATGTGCAGTGTTTGGGAAGGTGTGCAGTATTTGGGAAGATGTGCAGTGTTTGGGAAGATGTGCAGTGTTTGGGAAGTGTTTGCAGTGTTCCAGGGAAGATGTGCAGTGTTTGGGAAGATGTGCAGTGTTTGGGAAGGTGTGCAGTATTTGGGAAGATGTGCAGTGTTTGGGAAGATGTGCAGTGTTTGGGAAGTGTTTGCAGTGTTCCAGGGAAGATGTGCAGTGTTTGGGAAGATGTGCAGTGTTTGGGAAGGTGTGCAGTATTTGGGAAGATGTGCAGTGTTTGGGAAGATGTGCAGTGTTTGGGAAGTGTTTGCAGTGTTCCAGGGAAGATGTGCAGTGTTTGGGAAGATGTGCAGTGTTTGGGAAGGTGTGCAGTATTTGGGAAGATGTGCAGTGTTTGGGAAGATGTGCAGTGTTTGGGAAGTGTTTGCAGTGTTCCAGGGAAGATGTGCAGTGTTTGGGAAGATGTGCAGTGTTTGGGAAGGTGTGCAGTATTTGGGAAGATGTGCAGTGTTTGGGAAGATGTGCAGTGTTTGGGAAGTGTTTGCAGTGTTCCAGGGAAGATGTGCAGTATTTGGGAAGGTGTGCAGTGTGTCAGGGAAGGTGTGCAGTGTTTGGGAAAGTGTTTGCAGTGTTCCAGGGAAGATGTGCAGTATTTGGGAAGGTGTGCAGTGTTTGGGAAGGTGTGCACTGTTTGGGAAGTGTTTGCAGATGGCTGAACAGCGACTCTGTGCTGGACATCAGACCTGCCACCATTCCCAGGGTGTTCTCCCTCTCTGGGGAGCACTGGAGCTCAGTCCCTGCCCTTGCCAAGGGCTGCTGAGGGACACTGAACTTTCAAAGGCCAAGATTCCCATGACTGAGCAGAGGCTCAGCCTCAGCTGCCTTCTGTGAGCGGTGCTCTCTCATCTGAGCTTTAAGGCAGGCTCCCAGCCTATCAGACTCTTGGCAGCAATTTCCACACCAGTTTGTTGTATTTGGACTTGAGATTCCCCCTTGACCCCAAAAGTCACACTAAAATGCTAAAAGTATTTTCTTTACTTGCTAAAGAAAACACAGAGGGCTTTATTTAGTTATGGAGAGCTGCTCAGCCGTTCTCCAGTCACTTCATGATTTCCAGAGATGCTATCTGTGCTGTTGTCTCCCAGCTCAGGCTGCTCAGAGCAGCTCAGAGGGGAAGGAAAGCTGTTACATTTCATTGTCCTCAAAAGAAGGGAGAAAAATCCGACTTGTGCTCCCAACCCAAACAACTCTGCTGCCTCGTGCATTCTTGACAGCCAGGAAAGCTCCCTTGAAACCGTCTGCAGCCTTTAACTCCCTTCTAACAAGCTGGCCATTCCCATAGAGAAGATTTTTTCTCCATTGATTTATGAGCTTTAATTTTTATGCAAGCCTGGAATACTTGCTTTGGGAAGAGTTCTACCTCTGGCCAAGCAGGGCTGAGATGCAGAGCGCTTTGCCTGGTATGTTTGGTATTTCCACCCCAGTTCCAGAGCCAGCCTGGTTGTAGGTGGTGCTGAGCACTCTCCTTCGAAGCCTGGCTGGCCCAAGAAGTTGCATTGCTGAGCTGGGTGGGTTTAAGAGCTCTGGGAAGCCTCTGTGTGACCCAGGCAGGCACAGTCTGTGAACCTGGGCTCCCGTGCAGGGATGTGGGACATTGTTTGACCAGGTTTCCATGGGTGGTAATGGGATTTTCCAATCTGGAGCTGACTCACAAGAGCCTGGGTGTAAGTAGGATTGTGCTGGCTCTGCTCTTTCCTTTGGAAATGATGGAGAACATTTGGTCTTTCTCTGCATCAGGTCAGGATCTCCTGACTGGCTTATGGTGCCTGGTGGATGAACCCTGAGGCCTGGTACCATCCCAAACTGCTCCTGGGAGGATCCAAATGCTGCTGGTACCATCCCAAACTGCTCCTGGGAGGATCCAAATGCTGCTGGTACCATCCCAAACTGCTCCTGGGAGAACACAAATGCTGCTGGTACTATCCTAAACTGGTCCTGGGAGGATCCAAATGCTGCTGGTACTATCCTAAACTGGTCCTAGGAGAACCCAAATGCTGCTGGTACTATCCCAAACTGGTCCTAGGAGAACCCAAATGCTGCTGCTGCATCTCAGCTGAAGGGTGGTGCCTTCTAGCTGAAGGGTGCTGGGTTTTATCAGCACATTAATAATTTCATCACATGCAATGAAAAGCAACATGCTTTTCATCCACTGGTTTGTCATCACCACTTGTGCACGTGAGGACATTGGCTCCTGGGGCCTTAAAAGCTCAGGAGCCATGCTGAAACTTCTGGAGTTTGGTGGAACCTTCAGAGGCTTGGCTGGAGTGGAAGGGGGCACCTGGAGCCCCCCAGGTTGGGTTCCCTGATTCAGCTCTGGATGGAGATCTCCAGATCTCCAGATCTCATCCAGAGAAGTTTGCACATCCTGGAGCTGGTGACACCTGGCTTGGTGGGTCCCCCAGGCAGAGCTGGCAGCAGCAGTGTTTGCACCATCCTTGAGTCTTTCCCACTGCCATCCATTCTCACCGACTCCTGCACGAGTCTCCAATTCTCCACCTCTGACATCAGGGTCAGGGTGCTGCTACCACCTCCAGATCCATGTGGGAGTAAAGAGGCAGGGCTTGGGAGCAGGCTCTGCTTTGGGTGGAACAGGAGGGGCTGGGGAAGGTGGGGAGAGCTGCTGTGTGCACAGGGGTGGGGAGCAGCTCTGCAGGGTTCAGTTCTGGGCTGCAGGTTTGGTCTGCTCGGTGCCCAACAACTGACCCAGCTCCTCGCCTGGGCCACCACCATCGCTGGGTGATGGAATGAATGACTGATCAGCCACTGGATCTGGAGTCTGGGAGGATCCTGCCACACCTGAGGAGCTCCTCCCATCTCCTGGACAGCTTCTCTGAGCCTTTCACTCACAGCACGGGGTTACCACTGACTGGGGCAGCCTCTGCACACAGCAGGCTCCCCTGGAAGGTGGTGCAGGGGTCGTGGGCCAGCCCTGGGGGGGAAATGCTCAGTCCCGAGGGTGCGTGGAGGTGTGGGTGGAACAGCGTGATGGACATCCCCCGAGGCTGGGAGTGTGGCTTGGGATGCAGGCACCAAGGCTTACTCACACCCTTGTGACAAGCTGGCCTGGGGGAGAGGCTGGCGGTTATTTATCTGCTTGGCTGCAGACAAGGCAGTAAAAGGTGATTTTTAGAAAGCTCAGGATGAGGAAACCTGAGTCAGAGACAGCCTCAGCTCCTTCCCTGCTATCTGTGCTGCACTGGACAGGATAATCCATCACTCTCTCTGGCTTATATAAAACTGCACTCTTGGATGTGACCTCCCCCACGGGACCCACCCCACCCAGCAGCACCTCCCTGACCTCATCTCCCCTCTCCCTTCTCCTCCTGGCATCAAAGCCTCTGCTCCCCTCCTGTCCTGCTGGCAGCCCCAGGGCTGTGCTGAGCTCCAGCCAAGGCTGGCTCCTGCCTGGTTCTCCATTCCCACCTGGGAGTCCCCTCCCCTAGCTGCCTCTCACCTACACCTACCTTCCAGCCTTCCCTCTCCACCACTTCCTGACCCTCCCTCTAAATACAGGCGGTGTGGTTTGGGAGCTGCCAAACAAAGAAACAAACAAAAGCCAGCGGAAGCTGTGGCTCCTGCTGATTTTCTCTCGCTCACCTGGAGTGAGGAAGCACCTTCCCCACGAAGCCCAGCACGACACAGCCCTGAGGCAGCGCAGCAGGGAAGGGATCAGCCATGCGGGATCAGCTGGGGTGGTCCCTGCAGCACACAGAGCACAGTCCCTGGAAAAATCAAAAAGTAAAGCCTCTGCTTCCCACCCTCTGTGCTGCACCAGCTCCGTGCCACTGGGAGGGAAAGCAGAGCCCAGAGGTGCTCATCTGAGCAGCTTCTCATCTCCCGAGGAACATTATCAACCAGCCAAGTCAGCATGGGATGGGCTGCTGGGGAGCAGTTAAAATGTTCCTTGGGATGGCCAGCAACTAAAGCTGCCTTCAGGCATGACACCTCCAGAGTGTGATCAACAGCTCTCTGCGGAAAAGGTCCCAGAAGCAACAGCAGCAACAAAACCTGAACATGTTAGCATGTATGTAAATATATGGATATTATGTCTGAGGAATGTAACTTGCCTGATATTAAAATCACAGCGGGCTGGGGGACAAAAAGCTTTCAGGACACAGTGTGTTACACAGCTGTCCTCTAGATCCCAAGGCTTGGCAGGTTGCTCTCATCTGCATCAGTTTGTCTGATAAAATAGAAATACTCCCTTTATCTGTGCAAATTTCCTTTCTAGAGAGGAAACTGCACAATCTCTATAAACCCTGTGGATGAAGAGATCAACTGAGCAATCCCTGGCCTTTGATTTGAGGGAAACCCACAAGGTTTTGTTATGTCCCTGGTGCTGCAGGGATGGACACTGCTCTGGAACCTGCACATCATCCTCCTTGTCTGTGTTCTTTCTCTTGTCTCTGTTCCTTCTTTGCAGCTCCTCAAGTCACAGAGCTGCATGTCCTGGCTCTCTCTGCTTTTTACAGCGAAGGAAAATCCCCAAAGGCTCCATCCAAGAACGCTGTGTCAGTGCCTGCCTCCAGCCTGGCCTCAGGGCTCTGATTTCCCACTCTGCCATGAGAGAGGAGTTGTGTCAGGGGTGCAAGCAGCCCTGAGAGCTGAGAGTCACTGGTCAGGATTTATGGTGCACCTACAGTGAAATGCCAAAAGAAGCAATTAGACAGAGACAGAAACAATGAAGAGTCAGGTCAGGATTTTTCTGTTCTTGATATCTAGCACAAACCTGGTTATCTAGAATTATTATTACATTATCAGTTCCACTAAAATGGGCAAAATATAAGCCAGGCTTGTCCCTGGGTTAAATTTTGCCCTTAGGTACCAAGGGATAATCTGTGGGTTTGCCAGTGTTCAATACCTGTACTGAGCTCTGACCTGTGCTGGCTTTACATCCTGATGGTGACAGTGAAATGCATTGAGCTACAAACTGTTGATTTTCCAGCAAACAGGAATGTGCTGGAGCATCCACATGAGTTTTGTTGTGCTGGAGTGCCCTGAACAATTCTTGGCTTTGAGGAGCTGGTTGGCATACAGGGTTAAAGCAAATCTGGGGTTTTTGTGCAACACACTGTCATGTTTTAGCCCTTGGAGATGATGCTGAATTTCAGAGCTGGCAGCAGCAGTGGTGTACATCCATAACTGTGTAAGTACAGGACAAGGGAAACATAAAATGAAACTTTCTGTGTTGCAGAGAGTGGAAACATAGAATGAAAAGTGCAAGACAAACTGGGAAAGAAAAGGGTTAACCATTTAAAGGATTGAGTCAAACAAAATATATCTGTGCAAGATCCTCCCCAAGGAAGTCACTGAGACCACATTGCTTGGATCATTTAAAACTGGGCTGTACAAAGCAATAGAGGGAATTCTGCAGGGAACAATCCTTCACTGGCAGGTGGGATGCACTCAATGACCTAATAAGCCTTTTCCATCCCTAAGTCCACAGGATGAGCCTGTAACTAGTGCAATATGGGTTTGCCCAGAGCTCCCATGTGCTGCCTGTGAGCAGAGCCAAGCTGCACCAAACTGTGTTGAAGTTAACTATTTCTGTAGTTCCTTTGCCCCACTCTGGATCCTCTTTTAGCAGAATTCCTCCCCAGACTGGTGATTCTTTTACACTCCCCCCGTTTTTTGCTCTGTAAACATGTTAGAGCACACACTGTGCCATACATTGCCCTTAAACAGAACAGGAGGGCAGGAGCAGGGACAGCCAGCACCAGTGTGGGCGCCCTTTCCAGTGGCCACAGAAGCAAAACCTGCACGAGGAGGAGTGACCTGGTGGGCTGGAGGAGGCTCTGGGCCCTTCTGGGGCTACAAATCCATTCTGGCACCACAGATGAACTCTTTGGGTGCTCCAAGCTCACATTTTGGGACAGTGCCACAACCCACATCGCCTGAGTTCCAAGGCTGTGGGACCCTTTCTCCTCCAGGGGTATTTTCCTACCACGAGGCTTTTAGGGGATGCCAGGGCTGTTGCCATCTGTGCCCATCCCTTGGAGAAAATCACCACCCTTGATCTTTTAGGCTCTACTAAATACACACACAGTGGGAACCTGGGAAGGATAAAGGTGTTGGTGTTACCCAGTTGGCCAAACATCTTTGTTTTCCACCTGATCCAGGCTGGGGAGAGGGAACAGCCTGCCCATGTGCCCTGTCTGAAGCCCAGTGCTGGGACAGAGCTGCCCCTGTATGGCTGGGATCTCCCTGCTGCACTGCTCTCGGGCCTGAAGCAGCAAAACTTCCACCCCCCCCTTATTATTGCTGGCTTTTCCCAGGTTTTATCAGAGGATAAAAGCCCCCTCCCAGCTGGAGGCAGAGCTAAGGGAGGGCTGGCAGTGGCTGGAGCACCAGCAGCACAGCCAGGAACAGGCCAGGCTTGGAAAGGGTCAGCAGCAGGGAGAGGAAATTCTGATTTGTACCAAAACCTGCATGTCCTGTGTCCATACTGCAGCTCAGGGCATGACTGCAGAAAGCCCCAGCCCTGTGAAGTGTGTCCAACATGAGTCACTGGTGGCAGCTCTGTCCTGCACCAGCACGCGAGGCACAGGTCCCTGCTAGGAAAGAAAATTTCCCTTCACAGCTTTTCAGACCTTTTAAATATTTGTTGTGATTGCTGTACTAATTAAATTCAGCTGTTGCAGGTAATATAACTCCTGACAGCTTTTTTTTTTTTTAAGTTATTTTCTCCCTTTTAGAGGGCAAGTGAGCAGCACTTAAAGGTATATGGTGCGTCCACTGGGATGGCTGCTGGCAGAAATGCAGAGCTTTGATTGAGCTCTGAAGTCATGGCTTTAAGCTGTGCCAGTTTGCCTTTGCCCCAGATGGGGAGGGACAGCCACAGGGCTCTGATGGGAGGCACAGGTCACCATCTGGATTCGTCCTTTCAATCTGAGAGACTGGCCAGGCAGTGCATGAGAGGGGAAGGGACAGTGTCCGTCACCTGAGTCCATCCCCAGCTTGTTTTGTGTCCTTGTGGCCTCAGCATCTCCAGCCCTGCAGCAGTTTGTGCACAGCGCAGCTCCCCTGCACCTCCTCTCCTCCAGAGGGGTCATCCAGCATCTCAGCCTTTGGAAACGTGGTTCAGATTTGGGAAGGCAGTGTCTTACAGGAAAAGTGTGTTTTTGTGGTCTGTTCTGACGCCGTGCTCGCCGTGTGTGGGGCTCAGGCTGCCCCACGCTCACCTTTCAGCTTGTCAGGGAGAATTTCTGCTTGTCAAAAATGATTCCAAACGCCCTCCCTGTGTGTCCTCCAATGTTTTGAATTTTAAAGAGTAGCCCCGGGGCAGTATATTTAAAACATGATCTCAGGGAAACCGGTTCACTGCATTTGGAAGCCTAAAGAGCGAGGATGACAGCGATAAATAGACATTAGGGGTGGCGAGTCACGGCGGGGTCAGGCGCTCCCCATCCCCCTGATTTGGGCAAGTCCTGCCTTTCCTCCTTGAACCCAGCCTGGCTCTGTGTGCTGGACCTCGCTCCTGTCCTGGCCGGCCCGAGCTGGGGCTGTCACCCCCTGCACAAAGCCCTGGGTGTCCCCAGGCTGCAGCACCGGCAAACCCCGGCGCTGGCAGCCTTGGGAAAACCAGCGTGGAACTGGGGAATCCAAGGATCCGTCCAGATCTGCCATCCCATCCACACTGGGGTGACACTGATGGGGGGTGATGGAGTTACTGCAGCTCAGCGAGCCACGGCTCACCTGCCAGCCCGTGAGTGTGCATGAGCCAGCCATTAGCCAGCCCTGGGTGACACTAGCCAGCCCTGCGTGCCATTAGCCAGCCCTGGGTGCCATTAGCCAGTCCTGGGTGACACTAGCCAGCCCTGCGTGCCATTAGCCAGCCCTGGGTGACACTAGCCAGCCCTGCGTGCCATTAGCCAGCCCTGGGTGCCATTAGCCAGTCCTGGGTGACACTAGCCAGCCCTGCGTGCCATTAGCCAGCCCTGGGTGACACTAGCCAGCCCTGCGTGCCATTAGCCAGCCCTGGGTGACACTAGCCAGCCCTGCGTGCCATTAGCCAGCCCTGGGTGCCATTAGCCAGCCCTAACTGCCATTATCCAGCCCTGGCTACCATTAGCCAGCTCTGGGTGCCATTAGCCAGCCCTAAGTGACACTAGCAAGCCCTAGGTGACACTAGCCAGCCCTGGATGCCGTTAGCCAGCCCTGGGTGACACTAGCCAGCCCTGGGTGCCATTAGCCAGCCCTGGGTGCCGTTAGCCAGCCCTGGATGCCGTTAGCCAGCCCTGCGTGCCATTAGCCAGCCCTAACTGCCATTAGCCAGCCCTGGGTGACACTAGCCAGCCCTGGCTGCCGTTAGCCAGCCCTGGACTGAGCTGAGGTTTCCTACAGGCTGCCACAGCTTTGGCAGTGATCCCTGAGCGGTGCCCAGCGCTAATATAATACATTTATTATTTATTTATAATTTATTTCGGAGCACTTGGGTTCAGACATGAAACCACAGCCGGGTGTTGTGTGCTCCCAGAGCTCAGCTGGGGAATGGGGAGGGGATGAAGCTCCTTCGTTTATTGGGTGATCTGGCTCCTGCTTTATTCTGAGTTTTGGAGTGCACCCCTGAGTTTGGAGAGAGGCAGAGTTCCCCTGGAAACTCAGTGGAGTTACATTTGCGTTTAGCAAAGTGCAGAACCATCCCAGCAAACGGCACTGAGTATTTGAACGGCCGTGAATCGTGAATCACAACCTCCAGGCTTCCTTCAGGTGCTCCCAGAGCCGGGGTTTGCCCCCAGGGTGTTAATTACACTCACAAAGAGCGGGAGGACTTCTGTGAGAGTTAGTCCTGGCTCCTTACTCCAATTTTCCTTCAGTATGGCTCTTAGCTTTTGGTCAAAGCCCATCCACCAGTGAATCAGGAAGGAAAAAAAAACCTTCTGGACTCACTTTCAGGTGCCTGCAGTGCTTGGCTCTGCACAGAAGTCTGTGACTGAGCCACCACCCCGAGAGTTGGGGACAGCAGAACCTGCCTGGAGAATCAGAACCCGGAGCCTTCAGCTTGTCCCATGCTTCAAAGAACCCTTCTGTACGCTGAAGAGGCCAAATAAGATTTTTCCCCCACGATTTTTTTAAATTTTGGGCACCTTTGCAAAAGCCTGTTCTGGCTGGGATGGAGCCCCCGAGTGCCAGAACACCACGGGAAGAGGCTGCTCTGTGATGCTGCCAGCCTGAGGAGGAGGAGGAGGAGGAGGAGGAAGCGCTGGAAATCCCCTAAGCACGCCTGTTTTCTGGAGACTCCCAACTCAGTTCTGCAAACTCAGAACATTTTATATAACTTGCTTTAGTCAGTTCGGAGGTTTAAGGCACTTGGCTACGCATCTGGATTGCATCTTGGGGGTGGGCTATCCAAAAAAAGAGCTCAGGCACGGCAGCTGGAAATTCAGCCATTGCTAGCAAAACCAAAGGAAAAGAAGAGCACGGGAAGGGAGTTTCTTCTTTGCTGTTTGGTGTGCTGGACTCTGGATTTAAACCACGACCCGTCTCAGATCCAGAGCCATCAGGTGGAGGAGGAAAGGCAGGGAGTCCTTCAGGCAGCTGGATGTGCCACAGGCCACTGGCATCCAACCTGGCAGCCTGGCTTGTGCCAGTGAAGGGAACTTCAGCACCGTCTGCACTGAGCTGGCTGTGCCACCCCAGGCTCTTTGAATCGAGGAAAATAATTTGAGGTGCAATTCCTGAGATAACTGCACCATCAGCACTGCAATCAGAACCAGCACAGCTTTCTGCACCAGCGCCCAAGGGCTCCACTCAGCCTCCCCAGTCTGCAAATCTTGGCCTCAAAAAGCCCTGAAATGAAATGTTTCAAGTTGAAAAGTCCAAGTCGGTTCAAAATAGAAACAAAGAAAGTTAATTTTAAGAACCCTTTAGTTTTTAGCCCATAAAAGCCAAGAAAGTTGTGTATTGATGAGACAGTGCCTGGAGACAATTGAAACCCAGCTCAGCAGCCTGCCGGGGTGTTGACTATCCTTAGGTCTCGTTGTCTTCAAGAGCTGATAGGGATCAGCACCTCCGAGCTCTGAACCTTTAACCATTTGCCATGTTTTGCCTCACAGGCAGCTGCTCTGCAGCGGTGGGTGAAACGATTCCTCTTTGTCTGAAAGGGCAAATTCTTCCCTTTAGATGTTTGTGCTCACCTCCCATTAACTTTGGTATGAGCTGAGCTCATGCTTCCAAGAGCAAAATTTGGCTTATAATTTCTGCATGCTTGGGGTTCCTCTGGGTACCATATAAATGTAAGATACTGTGATTCAGTGCTAAAGAGCAGAGAAAAAGCAAACCCCCAGGAGACACCGGCAGAGAAAATCGTATAGAACTTGTGTTTAAAACAAAAAAATGAAAAAAAGGAGAAAGATTAAGGCGAACAACAGAGATTCATTGCAGAGGTGGTCTCAGTGCAAGCCCAGGACAGAGCTCACGTCTCTCCTGCCATCGCTCCCCTGCTCCTGAGCTCTCTGGGCCATCGGAGCAGGCGCAGTTTGGGAGCATTATTGAAAATTCTTACCTCCTGTATTTCCTGGGTTTTAATCAAAGTCCCTGCACTGCCAGAGGTGTTTCATTTACCAGGAGAGGGGTCAGCCCTGAGCAGCAGGAAATAGCAGATGCAGAACTGTTCCTCCATGCTCGAGAGCTCTCCGAGGGCAAACCGTGCCTGGATGTCCATTATTGCATGTCCATTATTGCATGTTCATTATTGGGTGTCCATTACTGGATGTCCATTATTGCATGTTCATTATTGGGTGTTCATTATTGGATGTTCATTATTAGATGTTCATTATTGAGTGTTCATTATTGAGTGTTCATTATTGCATGTTCATTATTGCATGTTCACTACTGCATGTTCATTATTAGATGTTCATTATTGAGTGTTCATTATTGCATGTTCATTATTGAATGTTCATTATTGGATGTTCACTATTGCATGTTCATTATTGAGTGTTCATTATTGCATGTTCATAATTGCATGTTCATTATTGGATGTTCATTATTCCATGTTCACTATTCCATGTTCATTATTGCATGTTCATTATTGCATGTTCATTATTGAGTGTTCATTATTGAATGTTCATTATTGGATGTTCATTATTCCATGTTCACTATTCCATGTTCATTATTGCATGTTCATTATTGAGTGTTCATTATTGAGTGTTCATTATTGGATGTTCATTATTCCATGTTCACTATTCCATGTTCATTATTGCCATCCCTGCACCCTGCCCAGATCAGGGGCACCCTGCTGTCTCCCCTGGGGCCTCTGGGGCATGGGGGAGCAATCAAGGATTCCTGGGTTTGGGAATTTTGGTTATTGTCTTCCAATTTCACCAACCAGCTCTGTGCCAGCGAAAAGAGCTAACAATGCATGTATTTTATAATTCTGTTTTCTATCTGCTGCCATTTTAGAGTTTCTTGGCTTGTTACAACTGCCATAAAATTACTTTATTTTATTTTCCCATCTGCTACATTTCCCCTCTTTACAGGGGGACATTGCATGATGCACATGGGCTAATTTAGCTTTAAAATGATTGTATGGCTGTTGTTTATGGAAAACGAATGCTGTCTTTGTGGAACAACATGTGACTTCTCCACAGCACCAAGGAGAACGTCTGAAGTCTGTAAACCCAAATGTCAGCAGAGGGACAGGGCTGCCCCCTCCTCTCCCAGCCCAGCCCTTTGTCTTTATTTATTATTTATTATTTATTATTTATTATTTATTATTTATTATTTATTATTTATTATTTATTATACCTAAGTTAGAGCTGCAGCTGCTCAGTATTCAGTGATCCCCTCTGCATTCCCAGTGCCCAGCGAGGGTTCTGATGGGATCTGATGGGATCTGATGGGATCTGATGGGATCTGATGGATTCTCACCTGGAGCTCTGCCCTGCCTTTGCCGGCGAGGCCATTCAGGCTCTGGGTGAAGCAGGAGAAGTGATTTCACACACACACACACACATAAGAACATGAATAACCAGGTGGATCTGCTCTTCCTTCCTTGCCTTTCTTCTCTTGTCTTTGATTCTTCTGTTGAGCTCAGTCGAATCCCCTTGATTTGATTCTTCCTCACAGCAAGTGTCTGTTGGGAAGCGGGAGCTGTCCCCAGTCTCCAGCTCCCAGCACAAAATCTGGGCTGTGACACCTTGGCCTGGGGATCAGGCAGGCCTGGGGATGCTCTGGGTGCACACTGGGCCTTTCTGCACCTCCTTCTCCGGCTTTTTGTGCTTTTTCACTCCCACTTTTTATTGCAATTTGCACCGCCGCTGATGGCACCATCGGCCCATGTTTTTCAATATTTATGAGATGTATATTAAAGACTTGGTACTGTTAAATTATGCATATTATTAGATTAAATGGAGTGTTTGAACTGAGGGTTTGGTGATCCCAAGGGGTTTCTGAATACACAAAATCTCATTTTAAGAAGAAAAAAAATAATTTTGTTTCAGAGTCCCATTTATGTAAAATCCACCCCTTCTTCCCGTCACGTCTCCTTCCTGCCCCCAGGTGTAACACACTGTACTTTGAAACCATAATTTTATCTACAAGACAGCAAACAGTAACTGCTGCAGGGAGTGCAGAGGGAGCATTCCCATCACCAGTGACCACTGGTGTCCCTGGGAGGCACAAGAGCATTCATGGAAGGGCCCAGGTTTGCACTGAAGGACTCCAGGCAGGGATGGGAGCATCCTGTCCCTGCCAGGACCTGTGAACAACAACGTGGAGCCGCCTTGGCTGGGACTGCACCCCTGACAGAGCTGTGGTCACAGCTGGCTGCAGAGTCCGGGTGCATTTTCAATCTCCACAGTTCCCCGAGAGACTGATGGCAACAGATTCAGGAAAGGAGCTCCAGGCCCCCTGTTCAGAATGATTTTCATCTGTTGATTGTGGTAAAAAGGTTGAAAACCAAAAGGGTTTTTGGGGTAAGCAATATATCACTTGTTATATGCAGGGTATGTGATATATCACTTATTATATATAGGGTATATGATATATTACTTATTATATATATATATACACATATTTATATATATATGTAGGATATATATCACTTGTTTTATATATA
>VWZS01006898.1:27815-62889 GCA_013397075.1 Rhabdornis inornatus
CCAGAGCCAGGCTCAATTCCAGAGCCAGGCTCAGCCCAGTGCTCTGTCCCCAGCTGGGCCAGGACCAGGTGAGGGTTCCAGTGCCAGGCTGGGCTCAGGCTGTGCCTGCCCCAGAGCTGTGGGATGTGCCCTCTCCTCCCTGCACCATCTGAACTAAACCAGACCCAGCAGGAGAGGAACCTGCTGGAGCTTTGAGATGACAACCCTGCCCTCAGTTACACTTTCTTGAACGAGAGCACATTTGGTTAGTAACACGATCCAGACCTAGTTCTGATTATTTTTACACCAGCAAAGCCCGTGGCTGTGCAGAAGGAGCAGTGCTTTACACTGGCACTGCTGCTCTTCACTGCCCTGGATATTTTCTCTGCAGGATGGTTTCAAACGACTGCGAGAGCTGAAAACAAAGAAATGAAATACCAGCCTCGTGCAGACCTTGAAATGAAAAATAAAATGTCCAGGAAATCCCTGCAAGGTTTTGGACTGAACAGGAAGATACATTACAGAACTTTTTCAACTTTTTTTGTTTTTTTTTTTAAACTTTCAAGCAGCAGAACGCCAAAATGCTAACAGGCAGGGCAAATTGAGCAAAAATAAAATATTCTGTGGACTGGGTTGGAGAGTAAGGCAGTGTTTATTTTTTTATGCTTTACACTTTGGCCAGCATTTATCCCGAATGAAGGCAGCAAATGTTATTAGATTTCATGGAATGTAAATAAACAGTTATTGGTAAATACATTTTGGTGGTCTGCTTGTTACACTGCATGTCAGGAAAACTATAGGGAACTGGCAGGAGTTCAGACGTCTTCAAGGAACACAGAAAACAGACATATTTTACTAATTATAGCTAACAAAAACACTCTGAGATTACAGTTAAATTACATTAAAACATAACTTGTTGGCAAAGGCTGTGAGCATAATGCTTTGCTGTATCTCTGTGTATAATGTTTCATCAGAACAGAGCAGGGCCATGGGGAGCCCTGGCACAGCCCAGCCTGGGGTGGCCTCAGGGCTGGGCCAGCTGGGCCAGCTGGGCTCTGAGTCCTGCAGGAGATCCTGGGGGTCCAGAGGGGCCCTGGGGGGCCAGGACCTGGATTTGGGAGCAGCAGGGATGAACCCAAAGCTCCGGCTGCACCTGCACAGGTGGGAGGGGAGGGACAAAGAGGCACCTGCTGAGTGCCCTGGAGAGGGATGGGGGACAGGAACACTGGGAATTGAGGGACAGGAACAGTGGGAATTGAGGGACAGGAACACTGGGAATTGAGGGGCAGGAACAGTGGGAATTGAGGGGCAGGGACAGTGGGAATTGAGGGGCAGGAACAGTGGGAATTGAGGGGCAGGAGCAGTGGGAATTGAGGGGCAGGAACAGTGGGAATTGAGGGGCAGGAGCAGTGGGAATTGAGGGAATTGAGAGACAGGAACACTGGGAATTGAGGGAATTGAGGGACAGGAACAGTGGGAATTGAGGGACAGGAACAGTGGGAATTGAGGGGCAGGAACAGTGGGAATTGAGGGGCAGGAGCAGTGGGAATTGAGGGAATTGAGAGACAGGAACACTGGGAATTGAGGGAATTGAGGGACAGGAGCACTGGGAATTGAGGGAATTGAGGGAATTGAGGGAATTGAGGGAATTGAGGGAATTGAGGGAATTGAGGGACAGGAGCACTGGGAATTGAGGGACAGGAGCACTGGGAATTGAGAGAATTGAGGGACAGGAGCACTGGGAATTGAGGGAATTGAGGGACAGGAGCACTGGGAATTGAGGGAATTGAGGGAATTGAGGGAATTGAGGGAATTGAGGGAATTGAGGGACAGGAGCACTGGGAATTGAGGGAATTGAGGGAATTGAGGGAATTGAGGGACAGGAGCACTGGGAATTGAGGGCTGAGTGGCTGGAGCTCCCAGCAGCAGCTTTGGTCCCCACACCACCGTGCCTGTGGGGTCTGAGCTGCCTGCAGACAATTCCTCTCGGGGCTGGGAGCTGGGAGCCAGGGCTGCTCCTTGCACAGCTCCTTGCACACAGCAATGCTCCTTCACCCCCTGGGCTGCTCTGCAGCACCTCTGGGATGAGCAGCACAGAAAGGATGGCTCTGGCTGGAGCTCCTGTGGGCACAGGGATGTGCTTTGGCCCTGCCAGGATGCAGGGACCTCCAGCAGCTGATTGCAGAGTTAAAATCAGGAACATGCCTTGACCCGAGCCTGGAATTCCCATTCAGTGGGTCCCCATTCCAGTGGAGGATTTCCCTGTTCACAGGAAGGGAGCTGGGCTGGCCGTGCCCATGCCCACGGTGCCAGGAGCTGCTTGGGGCACGGTTCTGGGAGGTTCTGGAGCCCTGCCCATGCCTGGGGAGGATCCCTGGCTCAGCCCCCCCTTTGCTGCTCCCCAGCTCCCCTCCTGCTCCACCAGCAGTGCCAGCCATCCCTGCAGGAGCAGAGCCCAGGAGGAGGGGAGGTGTCTCTGCAGAATTCATCATGTTTTAACCACGTCCAGGGTTTTCAGGACAAATGTGCTGCTGTGAGTGCTGTGCCCCCCCCTGCAGCACTCGAGGGGCAGGCACAGAGATCAGGGCAGGTGTTACACTGAGTCACACCACAAATTATTCCCTCGTGTTCGAAGCAGTCTGTGTGAAATAACTCAGCTAAGAGAGATGCTCAGAAACTTTGCACGTGAGCAGCATTTGGGGCACAAAAACCCAGGTGCAAAATCTGTTCTGTTCTCCCATGGCTGCACATCTCAGAGGATGACATTATTGTTAATTTACAGAAAGTCTCTAAACTACAAAAAATTCCTTCCTTCAGCTGGTGGGATGCTGAGGCTGGGAGTGGTCCCTGGCAGGGTGATCCATTTTAAACCCAGGTAAATCCAGGTGGTCCTTGGTGTGATCCCAGTTGATGAGGAAGACATGAATCACTTTGTCAGCCAAGTAAACGGAGGGGGAAAGCACAGGCTGATCTGCCCAGAATATTAATAACCCTGTGCCACTGTGCACCACTCCAGAAACACGGAATTCCCGGGGACTGGGCTGTTCCTGCATCCATGCCCGTGTGTGAAGAAATCCTGCGATGAAATCATGCTTCACCATTACCCCATGGTAATCTCTTCACTTGGACTGTCTTTATGTCACATTTATGGCCTGTTCTTTGCTGGGAAGATTTTTACAGGGGATCTGAAGTTTAAAAGAAGACAGATGACAAGCTGTGATCACGAGGAAGAGAGGCTCACCATATGGAAATAGAAAGCCCTGGCTCCCTCCCCTATCCCTCCTCCCCCTCCCCTGCCGAGTTTCTCTACTTCACATGATGCTATTGGGATTTGAAGATCAGAATACAAATTAAATTATTAAATGAGGAACAAAAAAACCCAGCAAACAACAACAACAACAAAACAAAACTTAGGCCTTTCCTCTCCATCCTGCCATGGGATCCGTAATTAAAAATCAAAGTGGGGAAAACAAGCCTCTGGAAGCTGGCATTTGGGATCCAGCCTGGCTGCCAAGAGCAGGATGGAATGCTCAGGCAACATTTCTGTGCCTTTGCATGCTATGGGGTGCATGCATGAGCTGCTTCTGGGGCTGAGGCATTGTTGGGATGGAAGGCTTGGTGTGGGCCATATTTATTGCATTATTTATTATTTACCTATGGGAAAAGCAGGAGCTCCACTCCTCAGTCCAGTGCATGTCTCCAACACTGGACTCTCTGTCACCAAAACCCCCCAGTGTCCCCAAAACCAGGAGAGCTGCCCCCCGTCAGATGCTTTTGGCCATTAATCCCTGCAAGCTGAATGTGTGGCAGCAACCCCTGGAAGCCTGGGCAGTGGAAGAGAAAGGAAAGAGCCCGTGCCAGGAGGGCAGAACTCGAGCTGGGGCAGTTTTCAGGTTTGTTTTCACTGGGCAGTTGTAAAGGGGGGGGTGATGTGGCCAGAGCCGGGCAGGGAGGGTGGCCAGCACAGGGAGGGGACAGGACACACCGGGCTCCAGGGGCTCTCCCTGTCCCTGGGTCAGCTCTCAGCCCTCCCACCTGCACCCCCTGGGACCTAGTGGGGATTTTGTATTTGTGAAAAACCCCAAGCACAAGCAGCAGGCCCCGAGTTTGTAAAATCTGGCCCCGTTTCCAGCGCTGGCCTTGCAAGGCTTGGGCTCAGCTGTTGGCCTCAGTGGCCAGACTTACAGAATAAGCACTTGGTGCCCTTAGTGCAGGTTTGGGCAGGGACATCCCATCCAGGCACCCATGTTTGAACACTGCTTCCTTGGAGCCAAAGTAAATAACTGAATCAATGGAACACAGAGTTTAATCTAAACAGGTAATGGACTCCAGCTCAGATATTCCCTGTGCTCCATCGGCAGGTCCTGCAGATGGCAAACTGAAGCCTGCTTTTATAGTGTGCCAGCTCAGGGACCTGGTCCCAATTTGCAGATTTGGCCTGTTGCATTCTAAAAGATGTTTAATATACTCGATGCCTGTTTGTGTTAATGTTTACCATTGAAGTTTTTCATTATTTGATGTTGTGTTTGGCCATAGCATTAAAATTCCATTGGACCGACTGAGATCTAGTGTCAAATCAAAGCCAAAGAAGCATCTTTGTGATAGACTTTCAGCTCCCATCCAAACACTTCCAAAAACAAAAATCAATTGTAGGTGTTTGGAGCTTTTCTTCCTTCTGCCAGAGAAACAGCAAACTCTTTATGAGCTGTTCTTTTATAGGCACAGCTCTGGAAGGGCTGAACCCAAAGCCATGGACCAGCAGGGAAGCACGAGCTGCTCTGCCAGGGGGGCACAGCTCTGTCCCTGCCAGGCTCAGGAGGGCACAGCTCCATCCCTGCCAGGCTCAGCAGGGCACAGCTCCGTCCCTGCCAGGCTCAGGAAGGCACAGCGCCAGGCTCAGGAGGGCACAGCTCCGTCCCTGCCAGGCTCAGGAAGGCACAGCTCCAGGCTCAGGAGGGCACAGCTCTGTCCCTGCCAGGCTCAGGAGGGCACAGCTCCAGGCTCAGGGGGGCACAGCTCTGTCCCTGCCAGGCTCAGCAGGGCATGGGGATGGCTGAGAGTGCCCTGAGGCTCCTGCAGGCCCCAGGATTTGGGGTAACAGCATCACC
This sequence comes from Rhabdornis inornatus, assembly GCA_013397075.1. NCBI lineage: Eukaryota > Metazoa > Chordata > Aves > Passeriformes > Rhabdornithidae > Rhabdornis > Rhabdornis inornatus. The sequence continues at coordinate 32,903 of VWZS01006898.1, forward strand.
TGCAGCCCCTCCCAGCTGAACCCCAACACCCTGGGCATTGGTGGACTGTACAGTTGTGCTGTGTGGAAACCTCCCACTGTAATTTGGGTCACAGAATCACAAAATCCCTGAATGGGCTGGGTTGAAAGGGACCCTAAAGCCCATCCAGTGCCACCCCTTCCATGGCAGGGACACCTCCCACTGTCCCAGGGTGTCCCAATGTCCAGCCTGGCCTTGGGCACTGCCAGGGATCCAGGGGCAGCCACAGCTGCTCTGGGCACCCTGTGCCAGGGCTGAGGGCAGGATTTTTCCGTGGGAACTCAGAGATAAAGGATCAGGAGTCAATCCCCACGTGCCAGGGGGAGTGCCAGGCTCTGGGGGCTCTCTCAGAGCTGGATCCTGCCAATGTGCCAGGGCTCACAAAGCCCCTGGCAGGGCTCAGCAAGGCCACAGCAAACAGAAGGGGAGGGTTTGCCTCAGCCCAGATGTTCCTGAACTCAAAGGGAATTATGATGGCCTGGATTCCAAACTGGGAATCAGCATTTCAACATAAAGCTGGGAGGGGGGGGTTGAGGATATTCTCTGGGCCACTCAAAAGGGGAGCTCTGTGAAAAGCCCCTTCTGCAGCCCACCAAAAACCTGCCCAAGTGGACAAGGGTGTTTCAAACTGTGTCCCCTCTCCAGAACATTTCCTCCAAAGGTTTTATCAAAATTAAGATACTTTGCACTTCAGTGAACTTTTTCTTTTTTTTTTTTTCAGAATGGTGTTTTTTGATTTTAATGATAATAAATTAAATTCTGCAAATGTCATCCCTGTACATAGAACATTTCTTTTGACAGTATTAATTGGCATATTTTGATTAACAAAGAGTTCCCACTTTGTTCCAAACTGGATTTCTTTCTGAAAAGGAGAACAAAAATGCCTGCACAACTTTTTCCAGCCTTAGTTAAATGCTGAGAAACCAAGAAAAAAAGATCCACAGCATTATAGTGAGGTAAGAATTCTATACTCCTGGTATGTTAGCAGGGGATGGGGACAGAAGATTTCTTTAGTTGCAGCAAACAGCCTTGGCCACCCCAGACTGTGTCACCTTCTGTCCCCTGAGCCCATCTCCCACCCAGGTCTGAGGAGAACAGCTCTGTGCAGTGTAGCAGGAACTTCTCTCCCCTTCCAGAAAAACAATTACTGCCCTTACAGGGGGTTCAAGCAGCTTCTAGCTTAAGTCAGTAAAATAAAAAAATCCCAGAATCCCAGAATCATTAAGGTTGGAAAATCCCTCCCAGCCCATGGAATCCAAGCTGTGCCCCATCCCCACCTTGTCCCCAGAGCACTCAGTGCCACCTCCAGGAATTCCTGGGACACCTCCAGGGATGGGGATCCAAACCTCCCTGGGCACTTCCAATCCCTGCCCACCCTTTCCATGGGGAAATTCCTGCTGCTGCCCACCCTGAGCTCCCCTGAGGCCGTTCCCCCTGCTCCTGTCCCTGTCCCCTGGAGCAGATCCCAGCCCCCCTGGCTGTCCCCTGCCCTGGGGGGTGCAGGAGGGGCTGTGCTGTCCCCTGAGCATCCTCTGAGGGCTTGGATGTGACCGTGCCCAGAGCCGAGCCCTCTCCTCTGTGTGAGTGGGATTGTTCCATTGGCCCCGCTGAGCAAACACAATTGTCATCAGAGAGGATCCCAAAATCAGCACTCAGCCATCCCGGGTCCTCGCAGTGACAAATGTGGCCTCCAGACACATTTATCACATCTGCCACTTCCAAATCAAAGTTGTATCACTGAAATGGCATCAGAGGAAACTCAGAGCTCAGGCAATATGTTAAACATTAGCCACAATGCTCACAGGCCTAGAAGGGCTGATAAGCCATGATTAAACTTAATTATGGATTATTTTATATTACCTACCTCCAAGCACTGTGGAAAATTGCTTCCTTTTAACTGCCTTGGCGGCTCTCTCTGGCCCTGCACGTTCTGGGGGAGATTTTCCTGTGATTGATGGATTTGTTTACGGAGCTCCCTGCTCAAACACTTTATCCTCCCTTTCATCAGAGGTGTGAACACCTTAATCGCTGTCAGAGCCCACGTGAACCTCCTGATTAAAAGACATCCTCACACTTACCATTAAAGAAATACATGAAACAAATTAAATTTGTATTCTCATTATATTCCCCACAACAGGCAAATAACAATTTGGTGTTCTTGTACTTGGCTCGTTGGTATTTCATCAAGTTGTACCTTACAAGAGAAATGGGGTTTTTCCTATTTTTCCCCTTTTCCCAATGAGAGGGAAGGGTTTTGGTGGGCTGGGTTTTATTCTTGCCTTTGCCTAAGGGCAAAAAGTTCCATGAACATCATTTTTCACTCAACTTCCTTTGCCTGCTTATCTACACTGGCTATTACTCTCCTTGGCTACAACAATATTACCAATAAAATAAACATGTCAAAATTCAGAAGCACAAACAAGTTCATCTGTGACACTAATTTTGCCTGGCAAATAATTCTCCTTGTTTCTCTAAGGCCTTCAATTTCTTGCGGATTCAAAGCAAATTCATCTTAAATTTGATGCCTCAGTCTTATTTTTCTTTCCCAATCTCATTAGAGTAAAAATAGCAAGGATATCCATATGATTAAAGACTTCATGTGCAAGAAAGCAATCTGGTCATAGTGCTCCTTAGCTTTATGTACTTCTTTCTATTTGACAACATTAATTTGCCATCTGTCAGCTCAGTTACAGAGTTTACTCGCTGCTTGCTTGGCGTTCACCTCCCCCTTTTTCGTTGTCAGCTGTTTTTAATAGTTTGGCCTCCTTGAGTGGGCCACTTATGCAGATTTGAAACAGGAGAAATCCTAAAAAGTGACCAGATGGGAGCCCACTTTGTACTCCCCAGGCTGGCATAGCCATGCACAGACCTCCTCCCCCTTCTAGGCACCCCCAGAATTAAAAAATCCGATTTTTCCATGCCTCCATAGCACCTTCCATCTGGGCAACTCCAGATCATCACACCATGGACACAAACAGATGAATCTGGCTGTCTTGGGCTGAATTGTCTGAGATTTCCTGGGACTGCATTCAGCCCTGAACAGGCAACCAGATAAAAGGTAAAACCTGAAAACTCTTCCTTTTGTTGGAAAAGCCCTGGTTTTTGGGAACAGAGCATCTGGGACAAGGGACTGGCATGGGAGGTGAGGCTGGCTGTCAGACTGACAGGATTCCATCAGCATGGACTTCTTTTTCCAGATCCCAAATATTTAAACCTCCAAAACTCATATATGAAGTTAAGAGTTATTCTTACGAGAAGAGATCCATCAGATCCATCTTATATATCTGAAATCCCACCCATTTATTTGAATATGCAGAAAAAAAAAAAAAAAATCTGTCCATTTTTTTCCCAGGTCATTTTTCTGCCAGCTGAGGAGATTCAGGATCCCCATGGGCACTGCAGTGAACTTTTCTCCTGAGCAAAGCCAACATGAGGAGTGATTATTGCTTCATTCTAAAGGAAGAGCAGAGCTGTGCCCTGGCCAGGGCTCCATGTGATGGGACTGCAAGTGCTGCCCATTGCCCTCAGGGTGGCACAAGCTCCTGCTTCTCCACCTGACTTGGGAGAGGGGAACTGCACTTGGAAGGGTTTTCATGCTCAGGAGCAGTCAAATCACCTGCAAGGACATGAATTAAACAATTTGTGTTAGCATGAGAATTCCTTAGTTTGCTTTGTGTCTCATTCCAGGAAAAGTCACATTTTCGGGGCTCCTGACTGGTTTGCACTGGGGGTTTGCTGGTTGCCTTTCCAAAATCTCATTTTTAAGTGATTAGAGAAAGAGGTAAAAGCTCAAATGAAAAGGCAGCAGCAGCTGTAGAGCAGTATCTCAGGTCCAGAGAGTTTGAACAGAAAGGGCCAGGGTTTGTGTTCACACCATGCAGGGGGGACACGAGGGGTGGGAGGTGATGTTCTGGGGGATCTTCACCTGCTCTGAGCCCCTGCTGAGATCAGCCCAGCAATGCTGGACAGGGCTGGGCAGGGTCTGACCTCAGAGGGCACCTGGAGCCCAGGTGAGAGCGTTTGTGCTGTTTGGATCCACAGGCAGGGCAGGACAAGAGCCACAGCTGGGGCAGATCCTGTCCAGGAATGCTGATGAGAGCTGGGGGTGCTGGGGACAGAAGGGTGACCCTGCCTGGGCCAGGCTGCTCAGGGGACAGTCACCATCGGGAATTCAGGCACAGAACCTGACAACACTTCCCATCGGGGCTGGTGTTCCCAGCAGAGGGAAGCTGGAGGAGCTCTGACTCTGTTTCCCAGCTCTGAGAGCCCCAGCCCAGCTCGAGCAGCCACGGGGTCACCCCAGGAAGGGAAATGTGGCTGAGCCAGAGCCACACGGGCAGCCCTGCTGGCCCAGTGGGAGCCCGGCCAGATGTGTGCCTGCCCCTGGGGCTGGAGCAGCCCTGTAATTTAGAACAGGCTCCAGGCTGCTCTCATTTACGTGGGGGCCGCTGCTCAGCTCCTCCACACAGAGTTCAAAGGCTGCCCCGAGCAGGGGTGGCCACTGGCCAGCCCAGGCCAGCACCTGGCACCATCCCCTCGCCACACCCCCACCCTCCCGAGCCTGCCCTGCACCGAGAGGGCTGCTGGCCACCTGACAGCTCTACCTGGCTACCAGAGGTCCCTCCACCTCCTCCAGGTACCTGGCAAGCCCTGTTTGCATCACCCCTCTGCCGTGCACAGGTACACCCAGATTGATGCCGGGTGCAAAATGCAGCCCACAGAGATTCCCCAGCAGCTGTGATGGGGACAAAGCTCATCCCACCACTGCCTGCCAAAAACACCGCTCAAACTTGGTACCAAAGGCAGCATCTCATAGTTCTGAAACGTAACCCCTGCTCCAAGCATTTCCAGTATCATTTGGATTCAGGTATCCAAATATTTAAGAGCATCTTTTGGGGCACCATTGGTCAAACCCTGCCTCGTGGAGCCAGTGTGATGGTAGAGGTGACAGAAGATAAAATGGCAACACAAATCCCTTAGTGTTTTGACCCAAACAGAAATACTGGGGAAAAAAAGAACATCAGCATGGTGTTGTTGGCAAAATGTGGCTGAAATGTTCAGTTTAAGGAAGCTGATCCATTTTTATTTGTAATAAAGCCTGACAGCTTTCAGGACACGCTGTCTTTACAGAGGCTGGATTCATTCTGGAAGCTCATTCACTTGCACAGGGTTTAGTGAAGCAGCCAGGCCTCCTCCTCCTCCTCTTCCTCCTCCTCTCTGGGAGGAATTATTAGCTGCAGGAGCTCAGTGTGCACGGGAGCTGTGTGTGAGGTATTGGTAATTACCAGCACCTCCAAAATAAATCACCAACTCCAGCTGATAGCACTGCAAACCTGGAATGGATCCTCACTCAGGGCTGGGAGAGGGTCTTCAGCAACACTCTATAAACTACAAAGAGAAGAAAAGGAAATTGACTTTAAAAGCAACATTTTAATGATACCGAGGTGTTGACAAAGCCCTCAGAGAGCAAAGGAGCTCCGTGCCACAGCATGGGCTCAGTGCTTGGGAAGTGGCTCCTGGCACTGCCTGGAGCTTTGCTGGGGACAGGAGCCCACTGGCTGAGGGGCTGCTGCTGTCCCTGGTGCCTGGAGGAGATGCTGGGCTGCAAACAGGCTGCAGAGCTCTGGGAACTGGTGTAAACTGGGACTGGCTGTGGCACTGAGTGCCCAAGTGCTCTGAGCCCTAAAACGTGCACAGTCCAGTGAAAGACATCAGCAGTGTCCCACATCCTGTGAGCACCCCAGGGACAGCACAGGACACCCTCTGTGAGCTGTGAGCACCCCCAGGGACAGCACAGGACACTCTCCAGAGCTCTGAGCACCCCAGGGACAGCACAGGACACCCCCTGTGAGCTGTGAGCACCCCAGGGACAGCACAGGACACCCTCTGTGAGCTGTGAGCATCCCAGGGACAGCACAGGACACCCTCTGTGAGCTGTGAGCACCCCAGGGACAGCACAGGACACCCTCCAGCCCCACCTGGGCAGCAGCCACACCTCCAGAACCCACTTTGTTTTACCTACAGGGACAGAAGAACTGCACTTACACATACTTTGGTCATGCCCCGCTATTTCAACCTACTAAAAGGGAAATGAAAACCCCACCAGTGACTGAGTCCTACAGACCTTCCTGTCCTGAACTGGTGCTGCTGTCCTGGGTCACCTGCAGAGCGAGGTCCTGGCAGGAGAGAGGCAGCAGAGCTCAGCACTGCTGCTGTGCCCTGCTCCTCCCTGCTGGCTCCACTCTCCTCGTGTCCCTCTCAGCTTTCCTCTCCTCAAACACTTCGAAGCCTCTCTTGCATCGTGCTTTGTTTTCAGATGTGCCATAAAAATGCACGTGCTGGGAATGCTGTGGTTGAGACACGGGATTGCAAACATTGTGGAAATAACTCGGCTTTTGTTTTTCTTTTCCTTCCCCTTTTTCCCTTTCTATAAACCAACTTTTCCACCTCTCCAGTATGTTGGCACTTGGAGCTGGCTTGGCCTGTTCGTAGAACCAAGGAGTGGATGGGGTCACAGAAATGATCAGTTCAGAGAAACGAGCAGAGGCTGCTGCAAGCTCTCAGCCAGGGCTCCAGCAGGGAATTCCATGTGCAAGGAGCTGCACACCCACACACTCAGCTGCTGTGACTCCTGACCCAGCTGGCACTGCCTCCATGCCCTGTGTGCTTTATGGGCATTTCTGGGGAAAGCTGTCGGGTACTGGTGAGTGCAGCCATGCAGGGCCATGGAGTCATGGACTCACTGAATGGTTTGGGTTGGAAAGGATCCTAAAGCTCATCCCATCCCACCCCTGCCATGGCAGGGACACCTCCCACTGTCCCAGGCTGCCCCAGCCCCAGTGTCCAGCCTGGTCTTGGGCACTGCCAGGGATCCAGGGGCAGCCACAGCTGCTCTGGGCACCCGTTCCTCCATCCCTCCAACCCTCCCAGAATCCCATCTAACCCTGCTTCTGTCACTTAAAGCCATTCCCTGTGTCCTGTTCCTCCATCCCTTGTCCCCAGGCCCTCTCCAGCTCTCCTGGAGCCCCTTTGGGCACTGGAAGGGGCTCTGAGCTCTCCCCAGAATCCTCCCTTGTCCAGGATGAGCAGCCCCAACTCTCCCACCCTGGCTCCAGAGCAGAGGGCTCCAGTTGCTCTTCAGTTTTTCACTCTTCATCAATGCCTTGGGGACATCTTGATGCTGTTCCTGCAGTGCTTTGGACACTGATGGCTGTTCCAAAACTCTTCCCAAAAGCAGAATAACACCAGGGTGATTTGAGCTCCTTTTCTCTGGCCCGTTGCAAAGTGCCTGGGGAAGTGCTGTTGTAGGCAGATCATAATTAATAATTAGCATTATTTATAGTGGGGCCTGCAGAACAGAATTGAAAGTGTCATCAGATTTTACATCCAAAATATTGTCTCTGTCAGTCCTTTCTAATTCCCAGGCATTGCTGTGGGAAGATACAATTGCACATGTGAATACTTTCCCATGCCTCCTCTCCATGTGCCTATTTCCATGTGTAAAGCATCTGGGAATGCTCCTAGGGCCTCGTTGGAAATGCAGTGTGTGTGTGTAAATTGTTGCTTGTCTACATCTGTGTATCTAATTGCATGTGAAAATCACTACTTGAGTTGCATCAATGAAATACAACTTTTTGAAAATACAGCTTGCATGTGTTTCTCATTCATTTTAGTGAGGCACAAGATGATCCAGTTGAAAAACAGTAGCTAAGACCAGATGTTCTTCTGCTCCTACAGCGTGAGAGAAGCAGCTCAGCCTTAAGAAACTCAAAGCTGCTCAGCTTATGATACTTGCACTATCATGGGAGAGAAAGATCATCTCCTGCAGTGGCCTCCCTTCCCCAGGACCCACTGCCAAGGGAAAATGGCAGGAGTTCACCTTTGCTGCCAGGAATTTAGAATCAAGCACCAAAGCTTGATGAGCAATGGCTGCAGAGGTGCTGTGGCCATTTAGAAGGTTTGGAGGCAACCAGGGGACACTCCTGGGGACACTGCTGGCCAGTAAAGACTGGACATATGGCAAAGGTATAATAAAATATATGATGGGAAGAGTAACTTACACAGCTTTGCCAAAATGTCATTTTTAAACTATGTGCCTAATTTCTAAACAATTGAGTTTTAAAGATTTAGTAACTCCTTGAATTTTTCCACAGCTCTGCTGCTACTGTGGTCATATTTCCAAATCCAATGTACCTCTTACTCCTCCACTTAAAACATTCACTTTTCATTTAGACCTGCAGGAAAAACAAAATCTGGATTACTTTCAAATTATTGGCCAAGCTCAAGAGACATCCCAGCCCTTTATGGGGTGCAGATAAAAGAGCTCAGAGTCCCTGCTCTGCCAGGAAAAATGTTCACTTTCTGTGAAATGCATTAAGAAATCAAATGAAGCGCTTATTAAACTTTGAGATGCAAGCATCTGCGAATTGGACAAGGCAGAGTGGCTGTGTCAGAGCCCTGAGGTGAGATGGAGCCTGTCACAAACTGCTGCTGGATGCAGAAATGAGGCTCCCTGAGCCCTCCCCAGCTCAGAGGATTGAAGAGGAGCTGGGCTGGAAGCACTCTCCGTGAGGATCAGCTCCAAACCCTTCTCTTTATTTACCAGCTTGCTGAGGCTGACAAAGTATTTGATATCTTGGAGCCTCCACCCTGGGCCTGGCTCGTGGCCATACCTGTCAGTGACTGTACCTGCTCTGCCACTGATTCCTCAGTGCACATGAAGGAGCTCAAGTGAAAGAATCTGCTCCACACTCTGTTCCCTTCCACCTCTTCCAAAACCTTCAATAAACCCATTCTGGGTGCTCTCTTCCAGGCCATATGAACCCAATCCCTCACTTTCCAAAGCAGCACTGGATATTCCACGGCAGCTCCCAAGGATGAGTTATCCTGAGTTATTATATTTGTGTTGGAGTTGGCAGAGCTGCTCCTGCCCACTGCAGCTGTTGGAAGTGCAGAGCACCCAGGCAGGGAGGGTGTTACAGAATTCTCCTTCTGCCCATCAGCTCTGGGGTGGGCACAGACACCCCCAGGCTGCCCAGGGAGGTCAGGCCATGTCTCTGCTTACCAACCCCTAAAATGGACTTTTTTTACTGCTGAAAAGCCACGAGCAGCTGGGGCCTGCAGAGCCCCCTGAGCTCCAGCAGCTACAGAAACCTTTCCACTTCTCACTGCTAAACTGCATTTGATCTGTAGATGGAGGCAGGACAGGATCTCAGTTTATAAATGCAAATATGTGAATGGGGCTGCTGCAATAAGGGTGGGTGTGACCCCAGGTTTACACCCAAAGATGCAGCAGAAATCTGCCAAGTTCCCTGGGAGCTCAGTGAGAAAAGCAGTTTGTACTTTTGCCTGGTTTAGACAAACACAAAACATGCACAGCTAAATGATTGTAAAAATAAATATCTCTTGGTTTTGTTTCCTAAATGACCCTATTAAATCATGAGTAAAGATTTGTGTTCATATGGTTTGTCCTCAAAGTAAGGTGCATGGATACCAGACTGAGAGACCACCTATTCTGGAATATAATTAAGATACTGCCTGCTTTATTCTTCCTTTCTCCTGGCAAGGTCATATCCAGCATACTGATGAATTCTGTTCCAATTACAACTTAAACAGAGGATTTTAAATATTTGGAAACCTTACCTGCACATTTGGGCATATAAATTTTTGCTCCTGTATTGCCTTACCTCATGTACTGGCAGCGAGACTTTGAAGGAGTGAGATATTTAAATTTCTGGTGAGACCAGCAGTTATTTCAAGGCCTAAACCATCAGAGATCAGGCTGCTGCATTGACTGCACACAGACTCCTTCACCTGCAGGGTCACTGGAGCTCCCAGGTTCTCCTTGGAGCTGGCTCTGTCCTCACCTGGAACACTCCAGTGTTCCCAGGTTTTGCCTTGCATTTCTTTTCCCAGCTTTATGTGGCAGCTCAGATGATCTGTAATCATCTTTAGATGTCCTGGGACATTTTGCATTTGCTGTGGGTGACTCAGCAATCCCACACTGATGAGAAAAAATGCCTTGAAAGTCCACTTTGTCCGGATGCCCACCTGGCTGACTCCATCTCTCTGCTGCTCCCAGGGATGGGATGGAATCCTGACGATGCCACGTACCTCAGAGCACTGAATTCATTCCTTTTGGAGCCATTTCCTAAGACTCAGCAGTCTTCAACCGAGCAGGCTCTGGCAGAATGGTGGTCAGAATCTCCCTCCACTCATTCAGAACATGTTATTGCTGGTGTGGGAAGCAGATGCAGCCGACCAGAACTGCCTGCTTCCAAAGAAAACACTCGCTTTACTGTATCTGGTGTTGTGAAATGCATGAAAATAAATTATTTATTATCATGACTTTTGGGCTGAACCTGTTTGTATGGGCCTGCATGTGTCTGATCTGAAGCCTGAGTCACTGACTGACAGACACCCTCTTGGCTGCTCCCGTTACTTACATTATGTCCACACTGTTCCAACAGCTTCAATAAAAATAGCGAGCTTGAAACTTCTCCTCTGTTGGCATTTCTTCATAGAGACAGGGTGTTTCTTAAAGAAACATCAGATCACTCTGGAAGAGGTCAGATGTGCAGGGTGAAATGGCAGAATTAATGGTGAGGCTCCCTGGCTGCAGCTTCCAGCCCAGCTTTAGCCCCCTCAGCTGCTGTGCTGGATGCCAAGAGAATGGTGGAGGAGGTTTGGACATTCAGAGCTTCCCACAAATATCAGTCAATGACAACTGAAAACCTACTCCAGTCCAAAAGCTGCTCCAGGCCAAAACCTGCAGCCATTCTGCCCCTGCCAGCCACTTCCACATCTGGCAGCTGGGGCAAACTCAGGGGCAGCATTTCCACTGACACCAAGTTCATTCCTTTTCCTCCTTCTCGCTTTGTGCCCCCTCAGAGCAGTGAGCACTGAAGGGAGAGCTGCAGAGGAGCCCCTTGGAGAGGGAGCGTGAGGGAGGGGTGGGGCTGCAGCAGAGCTGTCCCATCCCTGTGCAAGGATGTTCTGTCAGACAGAACCAGGGACATGTGGCTCAGTAGAAACACAATTCCTTCACCCTCCCATGCAGCAAGGTGCAAGTGTCTCAGGACATTACAGGTCCTCCCCTGTCCTTTGGATGACTCCTCTGCAGTGATTTGAGACCACAAGGAATTGGTCACACAAATCTATGCTGCAACAGCCACTGCAGTGTCTACCTGCCAGGCACCAAGACAAAACCAAACCACGCTCATGCCCTTACTACTGCTGGTTTGAACCCTTCAGCATTTCCATTCTAAATGCTCAGGATTAGGAGCCCAGATATGTCAGGTGGTCTGTGGAGAACACTGTGACTGGCCTTACATCCCAGAACTCTTAATTCAGTGAGTGGAGCCTCTGCTGGGCTGCATGTACAGGTGACCAGCCAGGAGTTTTCCACCTGACACTCATCTTCATGTATCTGAAACCTGATCACCATTTCTCCCTGTGCTCACAGATTGTTTTAAAGGGGAAGAAGCAATGGAGTGGAGTCTGGAGTCCTGCAGCCAAGGAGAACGTGCAGAGATGAAGAGCATCCCACACCTTGGAGCTCCAGCCAATATCTGAGTGAGCACAACGTTCTCCACTGGCTGTGGGGCTGCAGCCATGGAAGAGCAAGAGTAGGATGTGTGTTTGTGGTGCAGCAGGAATGCCAGCTATGCTCTGTGTGGATGGAATATGCCTGGTGCTGAAAGCTGTGGGATGGAAGAATGAATGCAGTTGTATTGGAAGAAGGAGGAATGCCTACAGTATTCCGTGTCCTCAAATGTGGATTAGCTTGGAAAGGGATGTAAGGTGGGAAAGACATATCCTGAACACCTGTTTCTACATCTGTGTGTTTTTAAATGCATTTTGGAGACAGCATGCCTTGCTCCTCACTCTGTCCTTACTCTGCACTGAGGTCCTCTCCATTTCACACAGAGTTCCTCCCCTGGTGGCAGTCACCTGTCTGTCCAAGAGTGCAGTGGTGTCCATGTGCATGGGTGAGGGCTGTGGGCACATGTGCCCATGGAAGCACAGGAGAACTGGAGCAGAAATCACCCACCCTGGAACCAAACCTGCTGCTGCTGCTCTGAGTGTGCTCCATGCCCTCTGACTTCTCTGGGGTTGGGTGGCTGCTGCTTTTATGGCATCACACAGAATCCCAGCCTGGCTCAGGTCGGGTCACCTGGTGGCACCTCCCTGCTCCATCCCAGAGCTCAGGGCACAGGAATATCTGGAATATCCCCAGGGAGGGACACTGCCCAGCCTCTCTGCACACTCTGCTCAGGGCTGGCCACTGCCCAGGGCACAAGTTCTGCCTCCTGGGCAGGGGCAATTCCTGGGATCAGCCCCTGCCCCTTCCTCTGGTGCCACTGCTGGGACCTGGAGCAGAGCCTGGGACTGCTCTGACCCTCCCTGCACACAGGGACACACAGGGACACACAGGGAACCCAGGGGACACCCAGGGACACCCAGGGCTGAAGCCCCTCTCAGCTGGGGCTCCTCTCCAGCCTGAGCCCCCCCAGCTCCCTCAGCCTTTCCTGGGCACAGGGATGCTCCAGCCCTTGCTCAGCTCCAGGAGCTGCTGTCCCTGCTGTGCTGAGGATCCAGAGCTGGGCACAGCACCCAGAGGTGTCCCCAGAGCTGGGCACAGCACCCAGAGGTGTCCCCAGGGCTGAGGTCTCTGACCTGCTGGGAATGCTCTTCATAAAGCCCTCAGGATCCCACTGGCTTTCCTTCCACAACTCAACCTGCCCCTGAAGTCAGTGGGAATTTGGGCAAGTCGAGGTGTTCAGGATGGACTCTCAGGGGGCGCAGTTCTGGCAGCCACATTCCCAACATCCCTCACAAAGAAGGGATGTAACAAGTTTGGAAACTGTGCTATTCTTATTTCTGTCAGCAAAAGAAATTTAATTGATTTATCAAGAAGCCAGAGCTAAAAGTCTCTCCAGAGGCAATGGAAATACAAGCACTTTCACTGACCTCTGAAAATACATGATTTATGGGAATACCCAGCTATTTACCTAAATTCCCACAAACTGACCTGAAAAGATTAGCCCTTGATCTGTGGTGGCGAGGGAGTCCACAGAGGTAAAGTCTCTGAAGGAGAAAGAAGCAACAACAGAATCAAAAGTATTCTTGAAAGCCAGCGATGCATTGAAGGCATAGAAAGTCATTTTTCCTGAGCAGTGTAACAGAATCTGGCTTGGCAGTGCTGGAGGGCTGTGGATGGACACAGACTTGTCTTCAAGTGAGTTTGGTTTGGCTGTTGGTAATTAGGAACTTGAAAGGAAATTTGGAAACACAGTAATAATAATTTCAGCTCGGAAATGCAGCAGCTCCCCAGACCTATAGGCACATTCCTGCTGTCTGTTCCCAGGGAACCTCCACACACACCCCTGCACCGAGTGCTGGGCTGGATGAAGTCAAACTCCACTTTGGAAAGGAATTTTTTACAGGATGGCTCCCACCCCTCAACGCTCTGCTGGGTATCTGGTTGCCAACTCTTCCTAATGGATCACAGAAACGTTTAGGCTTTAAGACAAATTCCTTCATGAAAAGCTCTAAGTTCTCTCATGGTATTTCCAGCAAAATTACAGACAAACTCTCAAGATATCCCATGGAATAATGTAATGCTTTAGACTGGACACTCTGTAGTGCCTCCCTCCTGGAAGGATGAAGAGTTTTGCTCATTAAGATTTGGACCTGAGATTCAGAGGGTGCAAATGAGATGCACACGCCTGCTTATCAGCCCCCACAGCAAATGCTAGTTCTTAAATGTTCCTTCAAAAAAGACTTGCTGAAATTTAACCTTCCTCCTTGCAGTCCCAGCACAGCCAGCTCCCCTGAATTCAGTCAAGAAATATGAAGAAAATGAGCCATTTCAGATGTCAGATCCAAAATACGTGCTAGTCTGTGTGTAGAAAAAGCATTGGGAAAATACTGTGGGCCACCATCAGCTCTGATGTGCAATGTTTGAGCTGGTCTGGGGTCTTGTGTGATCTGGGAAGGGAGGAAAGGTGAAGTAAAAGCCTGGAAATCATCAAAAGGAGATCAGAATCTGTAAATACATTTGTCTAGAGAGTGAAAACTGGTCAGACCATGGCCCGTGGTGGCTCTGAACCAGCACTGATGTTCTGTCATGCCCAGACTCTCATCTGAAGCCACTCTTTGATCTCCTCGTGGTGTTTTAAGTGAAGAAGCTGCAGAGTCCGTCAGGATCAGGCCATGAGAGCCTGAAGCCAGATTTAGACCCGGACTCTGTGGGTTTGGCTCATTCCTAGGCTGAAGTGAAAATGTGCTTGGTGGTCTGATCCAAGACTCCAGCAAGCAGGTGAGTTGGCTTTGTGCAAAACCACTGCATAACTCTGCACCTTTGATTGGCACCTTTCACTCAGAGAGGCTGAGCTGCACTGGCCACCAGAGAGTGACACTGCCAGGGGCTGGGGGAGGTTTGGAAAGGAGCTGGCTCTGCTCAAGGTGGAGGTTCTCTCATTTCCATGAACCCAAACCCGCACTGGAATGGAAAGTAAAAGAATAAAGTGCCTACCCAGCCCCTGACAGCAAGCAGAATGCCATTTGTCTTAAAACAACCAAAAAATGCCCCTAAATGTGATAATCTTACAATAACTAATTATTTCAATGAACAAACACCACCAAGAAGTATCCTGGAGTCAGAGGCATGAACTCCTAGCTGGTAGGTCAGTGCTAACAGATCTTGTTTGGACAAGCCTGACAAAGATCTGCTGAGCAAAATCCAGCAGGGCCAGCAGTGCTGGGCTGTGGTGGAGGGATGGGCGTGGGCCACTGGGCCACTGCTCCTGCCCTCCCACCAGCCAGGCTGAATGGAGCATGGCCAAACCTCCTGCAGCTGAGGGCAAGAGGGAAACGCTGAAAAGCCCCAAAATGGCTGCTGGGCATGACTTGGATGTTTGCAGTAACAGTGATCTGCATCTGCACATGCAGCACAGCATCCAGCACTGCATCCAGCACTGCATCAGCACAGCATCCAGCATTGCATCCAGCACTGCAGCAGCACTGCATCCAGCACTGCATCCAGCATTGCATCAGNTTGCATCAGCACTGCATCCAGCACTGCATCCAGCATTGCAGCAGCACTGCATCCAGCACTGCAGCAGCACTGCAGCAGCACTGCATCCAGCACTGCAGCAGCACTGCAGCAGCACTGCATCCAGCACTGCAGCAGCACTGCAGCAGCACTGCATCCAGCACTGCAGCAGCACTGCAGCAGCACTGCATCCAGCACTGCAGCAGCACTGCAGCAGCACTGCATCCAGCACTGCAGCAGCACTGCAGCAGCACTGCATCCAGCACTGCAGCAGCACTGCAGCAGCACTGCATCCAGCACTGCATCCAGCACAGCCCTGGGCCAGCCCCTCCTTCCTCCCCATGGCTCCGTGCTGTGTTTTCAGTGTTTTCTGTTTTCAGTGTGCTGCAGAAACTTACAGCAGTGTGTCCCAGTGTCCCTGTGTCCCATGTGTCCCTGTGTCCCTGTGTCCCATGTGTCCCAGTGTCCCATGTGTCCCAGTGTCCCTGTGTCCCTGTGTCCCATGTGTCCCATGTGTCCCTGTGTCCCTGTGTCCCATGTTTCCCTGTGTCCCTGTGTCCCTGTGTCCCATGTGTCCCATGTGTCCCATGTGTCCCATGTGTCCCTGTGTCCCATGTGTCCCACGTGTCCCTGTGTCCCTGTCCCTGTGTCCCTGTGTCCCTGTGTCCCAGTGTCCCTGTGTCCCATGTGTCCCACAGCTGGGTCAGGGGGTGTGTGCACCCCAGCCTGCAGGGGAACCTGGGCCAGCTGTGAGTGACCCCACAGGGCACCTGTGGCCTCAGAACCTGCTCTGCAGAACCAGTTTCTGATGTTATTTTTAATCTGGTAAGAGCATTATCACAGTGACAGAGCTGAGGTGTGTGAGGCCAGGGAGCTGCTGATTTAAACTCAGAACACAAACCTGGGAAATCCACAGCCAGTGGGTGTGGAGAGACAGATCCACAGAGACCAACTGGAGATTTGAACTACCTTAGGAAATTCTTGCTCTTGTCAAATCCAATTATTAGCAGAATATGAAGGAAAAAGGAAGAATGGAAAATTGCATCTTTTTTTTTTTTTCTGTTTTGAAGGAGAAATTTGCCTGGCTGTCATCCTGAGACAGAGAATAAAAGTTTCACTGGATGCAGCTGGAATATTCTCATAGTTATCAGCTGGGCTATGGAAAGGAGTTTTCTGGTGTACAGAAGTCCAGCCATGTTTTTGAGGGGCAAGCCCTACTTTAGTCATTTCACAAGCCAGGCCTACAGTGGATGAGGTTTTGGCAGTAAAACAGATATCGATGATATCACCCAGAGAACATGAATCCATTTGCAGGCAAAGGTTAGATTACCAGGTCAGCATCACATTTCTGGGACAGGATCATCTTCTAGGCTGTGTTCTTCCTGCAAACCCACTGACAACACGGTTGTGTGAAGGAACACCTCACACTGGCCTTGCCAGTGTCTGAGCAGGGACCAGAGAAGGGCACCCCATCCACTTTGAACTGGCAAGTGTAGGTTCATCCGAAGGCCAGGAGATACCCTTCAAACCAGTTAAGAACATCCTTCCCTCAGTCATGAGAAAGAACTCATTAAAAGGCAGAGGAATTGAGAAAATGTAATTCCATAATCATCCTGGCCCAGGACCAGGGGGTGATGGCTGAGGGTGACTTCAGTTGTAACTGAAGAAGTGAAGGGGTAATGTGTGGCACAGCTCAGTAA
Source organism: Rhabdornis inornatus (assembly GCA_013397075.1). Lineage (NCBI taxonomy): Eukaryota > Metazoa > Chordata > Aves > Passeriformes > Rhabdornithidae > Rhabdornis > Rhabdornis inornatus. The sequence continues at coordinate 49,679 of VWZS01006898.1, forward strand.
TTACAACCAATTAATGCAATTAACACTCTTTCCAGTTCCTGAGCATTGGTTTGGCACTGTGGATGACCCAGGAGAGAAATCCTGACATGTTCTGAGGGTGGAGTATACCCAGAAACTGAAGGAAGCTACAAAAAAGGAGACTGATACTTCTCCTTCCTAGCAGTGGCTGATGGCTGTTTCCAGTCCTGCTCTTTCTCTACTGCATCTTACAAAATAGCTTAAAAATTCATCAGATCTTGGACATCCAGCATGGGTACCATTCCAGCAAGTAGCCGTTTATTTTATAAGGGGATTTAAATATTGTAAAACTGAATAAAATGCAGGTGTTTCCATTACAGACAAGTGAACTTTGTGTAAGCTCCACAAAGACATGACTTCCAGATTAAAAGGGCTTTGCACAGTTCATTCTACCCTGGTGGAGAGGTGGATTTTTGGATCAGCTTGGGCAGAATTTGCTTTTGTGCTGTGCAGTCCCCAATTCTTCCCTCTGCTCTGTTTGCTCACCAGGGAAACACGTGAGAGAGGCAGCTGGGGGCCACACTGACACCCTGCACCATTTGTTAAACTGAAAATTCGGCTGGATAAGTTCACCAGCAGGTTGCCCAAACACAGATCATTTCCATCTCATGCCTGGAGCTCCATGCCTGCTGAGGAGGATGGACTCTAATCCCACATCCTGCTGATATTCAGAGGATCCAGTCCAGGCCTCTGCCAAGGGATGCTGGGATTCACCAAAGCAGCAGCATAAATACATGTGAAACACAGATTTTCACACTGGGTTCTGGTAGCAAGGAACGAATTCCAAACACCTCTTGGAAAGCTTCCCCAATGATCAAACCCAAACATTCCTGCCCATAGAGGATCAGCCTCCTTAAGAAGAGAGATTCTATGGAAAGCCTTACAACAAGGTTCAAAGACAATGAATGAAACTTCACCTGTGCCAGTTCACTGACCCCTGATTTGCACCAGTAAAAATGAGCAGATAGCCAAGCTAATAGTGGTTAATTATTAAATATATAATCAGTGTAACCATGCCCTCTAGAGGACTAAGTTTACCTTCATAGAGGCAAAACCAACCCTTGGGTCTGAACGCTCTTAAAACCTGGGGAAAAGGCATTTTGATGTTTGCATTCCTTCCACATGTGAATCTAGACATGGATCACGATTTCCTCACTGGCACCATACCCAACATACCCAAGATGGCACTGATAGCTGGGTTTTACCTTCTGTAGCCACCTGGTGTCTCTGCCAAACAATTCATTCAGCTAATCCCCCTCCAGGTATCAAAGGTCTGACCCAAGGTCTTAATCTCGACCACAGGGAAGGTCGCTGGCACACATTTGACTCAATGTGTTGAGTGTTGAATAAACAGTGTTCATGTTCCTCCCTCCTGCTTTCCCCATATTCCTTTTCTTCCCTTTCTTGCATTCACTGGCAATATCCCCAACTTTCCTTGGTCAGTGTGGTTTACATTCCCAGCTGGCTTGAGCTGCAGAAATGTGAGTGAGCTCCACGTGAGTGCAGTCTGTCTGTGGGGCTGAGATGTGCTGGGGGCAGGACCTGTGGTGTCCATGGGGACCCGGCTGCCCCACACTCCCCAAGGAGACAACAAATGCTTCAGGAGTTACTTTTTGGCCTAAAGCATCCATGTTCTGAGATCAGAACCCACCGCTGCTCATGTGAGCCACAAACAAGCAGCTGTGTGCCAGCTACTTTGGAAAACAGAATCCAGAAAGGAAGAGGGGAAGCGTCCAAGACATAACGGGAAGCAATGGAAAGGAAATCCTTGTCAGTCCAACCAGCCCAGGGATGCAGGGCTGGAGTGTGGCTGCTGTTGAGGGACAAGCACACAACAGGGAGCTCCTGCTCTTGCTCTCTACCAGAGAATATTTTGACATCTTTCCCGTGGCACCTCAGCTCAGTGTCCCAAGGCAGGCTGCTCCCCATGTGTTTAGGGGACAGAGGTGGCTGGAGTGCAGCTGCAATTCTGTACTTATGTTGAGTGAACCCAAACTAGTTTGGATGAGGGATTTTCAGAGGCTGTACCATCAGCTTTGCTCTTCTCCTTGAGCTGTTGGGATGTAAGACACCAAATATGCTACAGCTGGCAGACATTGGCTTTCAAACCCCCTCTGGGGATGTTTTCTTTTTCTTCCTTTTTAAAATCCCACTTTTACAGGATTCTTGTTCTTCCTGACTTTTCTCTCAGTACAAGGATATGTGTTTTTTTCCCTTGGTTACTTTGACTCTGCTGACCTGGTTTCTTGCCTTCCTTTGGAAATGTTTAGGTGTCTCAGCGATGGAGAGGATGAATCAGTGAATATCCAGCGGGTCTGGGAAAACCACAGCAGAAAGGAGCGTGGGGAGCAGACAGGATGGTGGGGCTGTGCAAACAGCTCCGTGTCTGAGGGTTCTATCACTTTCCCTTTTCCCCCCAAATTTTCATGTGCAGCTGGCATTGCTCCCTGAGCAGGAGCTGCCCTTTCTTGTGCCCAGCTCAAACACAAACAACTCAGAGCATTCCAGTGGCAGCTGCAGGACAGCCAGTGTATCCCAAACTTTCTGTGAGTGGGAAGCCCTGGTCCTGGTTTGAAGGATGATTTTCTGGGAAGGCGCAGGTCTGGCTCTCAGGGGGCTGAGCAGGGAGGAACCCAGGTTTTATTTCCTTCTCAGAAACACCAGGAGCCTCATGTTGGGATCCTGCTCTGCCACCCACTGCTTGGTCCCAGCCTGCTGTGGGCAATAAACACAGCAGCAATAAACCTGAGAAACACACAGAGCTTTGGAGACGGTTCATGAAGGGAGAAAACAGACACCTTGGTCAAGTGAATTATGTGGTATAAAGGGCATTGAACATTTGGCACACAAATAATGAATAAATGCAGAACAAGGTAAGACAATGATCTAATTAATTCATTTTTCAATTAAAACGGAGGATGTGATCTTTAGACACTCTCCCTACTAAGAGTTTGGCGTAATATTCTAATATATTTGTTATTCTTTTTTTAAAGCCTTTCCCAGAGAAGAAAGTGATTGAAGTATAATTTAGGTGAAAAACGTTCCTCAGGATTAACCATCCTGTGTCTTGGCCCTGGGGCAGGCATGCACAGTATCTGAAGGAGTTTCAGTCATCCCCTGATTTCAGCTGGGTTCATCATGTCTCAGCCTAAGCTCAGCCACAAGGACCATGTGCCATCAGACTTCTTCTTTCCACAGAGAGGAGCTGGTTCATGCTCAGATCTCCAAAAGATCCATCACTAAAGGAATCTCCCACAGCGGCACCCTGAGCTTTTGAAAAGTGCTGCATAAAAATGCAGGTTCGTTATTGCAAACAAGGGTTTTTTCTCCTGCAATCAATCGAATCTGGATCAAATGAATGAGTGTGTTGAAAGCAGGACTGGAAAACAGGAGTGGAAGAGTTACATAAAGGGATAGTAGCTCTGCTAGGGTTCAGTAACGCTCTACACCTTGCTCTGAAAAGGGTAAATATTTTTTGAGTTCTGAATGTTTGATACAGCTACAGTGACTGACATTCTGGTTTTACTGCATTACTAAATCACATTATAAATGAAATTTAAAGGTAGTTAACAAAATAACCTTTATGTCAAATGGGTGAAGTGTGGGTTCACCCTTTGAGAATGTCATTCTTTGGTTTTGTAGTGTCCCTTAAAGGCTAATCTAAAAGAAAATTAAATTAATTTCATGATCACCACCTTTAAATTGCAGAAGCAAAAACCTTTCAGGACTTGCCAATTACTAAGGAAACTTCATAGCTGGATTATTCCCAAATTGCACACCCTTTATTTTAACCACTAAAGGCAAACACATGGTTTTGATGGGTCGTAAAAGAACAGGTTGCTTTTTCAGGATTGAAAGAAGCTGTAATTACTTCCCTTGTTTGGTGACTTCCTGATTTCCTTAGGTTGTTATGGGTGATCCCATTCTGCTGGGGTAATTGGAGCTGCTGGAGTGCAGTCCATGACCTGGGGGAATGACCAGTGGCTTTTCAGTCTGGGTGACTTGCACCTAATGAGTGGAGCTGTGCTAACCAGGACAGCACCACCGCCCTAAGTGCTCAGTGTGGGGACTTTAAAGGCTTATGTTTCACTGCCCAAGCAAATTATGCCTCTGATTCTCTGAAACCAAGCTAAGTCAGCTCCAGATACAGGGAAAATAAAGGTGTTTCCTTCAGGCAGGAATAGGAGAAACAGATCTCGGCAGAGAGGTGAGCCTCAGATATTGCTGCCATACCAACAAAAGGAGCTCTCAAATCTGTTCTTATCTGCAACATGAGATGTGCTAAAACATGCTTCCAATGACTGGGTTACTCTAGTAAGAACTGAACTAGCTCAGAATTAGAAATAAAACCACCCAAGTCTCCAAAGGCCAGCCCAGGCTGGGCGAGGGCATGGTGCCTGAGCCATCCTTGGAGGAGGGAGAGTTGCAGTTGTCCTTCCACGGGGACCCCCTCAGCTGAGGTCCCTTCCTTCCCAGCAGGTGACACAAGCAGCCAGCACCAGCCCAGCAGAGCTCCCCACAAAAGGCATTTCTGGTTCAGCTCTAACTGCAGCTGGCTTTGGTTTCTGCAGGTTTTCAGATGTGCTGTGTTACCTCTGTTCAGAAGGACAAATTCAGACTTGTTGTGTGCTGTCTGAAGTTGGGATACTGATACCAGCCTGTGGCTCCTGATCCAGGGTATCCTGGATTTCAGCTGTTTTGGAACTCACGCTTGCTTGGAGCTCAGTGCTCCCAGTAAACTGATGGGAAAAGGCAAAATCGGGTAATTGGGGCAGATCAGGTTTCTCTGTGTGGGCTAAAAAGGCACATCCAGCTCCCCTCCACCCCCCAGGACTGTCAGCACCACCAGAGCCAGCACCTGCAGACCCCAAATTCAGCACGTGCCAGCAGTGGAGGTGAGGCTGGGAGTGAGGATGCCACCCACAGCCCCCAGGTTTTGATAGCAGAAATCTGCACATGTGACACTGCTCAGGCTCTCAGAGCTCATCAAAGCCATCAAAGCTCCCGGCCTGGCCACGAGCTGGGGAAGCAGAGCTGTCCTGGTCTCTGGGGTGGACACCAGGGCTGTGACACACCCTGCTGCCATTTCACCTGGAAACACCTCCCAGCCCCCCTTCCCAAGACAAACAGCCTCAGGGGAAAGCAGTGTCCACACAGAATCTGGGAAGGACTAAAGCATCAGTCCCACGTGGGTGAGCAGAGTTATTTGGGTCGGAAAAGACCTGTGAGATCATCGAGTCCAACTGTTACCCCAGCACTGCCAAACCCACCCTAACTATGATCCCAGGTGCCATATTTATTCAGCTTCTAAATCCCTCCAGGGATGGTGACTCCATCACTGCCCTGGGCAGCCTGTGCCAGAGCTGGAAAACCCTTTAGGGGAAGAATTTTCCCCTCATATCCATGCTAAACCTGTGCTGGTGTAACTCGAGGCCATTTCCTTTTGCCCTGTCTCTTGTTCCCTGGGAGCAGAGCCTCCCCCTCCTGTCAGGGAGCTGTGGGGAGTGAGAAGGTTCCCCCTGAGCCTACAGAGCCTGTGGACATCCATAGCAGCCCTCCAGTTCTGTCACTCAGCCCACCATGTCTCCATAAGTTAGTAGTGACACTAAAAGATGAGGTTTGGGATTATCTTGTTTGTTGCTGTAGAATGAACAGCCGAAATTATCAGCTCCCAGGGTGAGACGTGTCAAAAGCTGCTGGGAAATCCCCTAGGTCAGCAGTTAGCTGGGATTTGTGGCCTTTGGGGACACAGCCATCAGCAGCCAGGCCAGCTGGGACTCTGGCTGTGCCGAGAAGAGGCACAGCACTGTCCAGGAATGACACAGCCTGAGCCCTCCAGGACAAACACAGGACAGAATCCTCCCCCTTTCCAAACCTCCCTGAAGGAGCAGGCACCGCTGGCAGCGTGGCTGGGGGAGCTCCCAAGTGAGGGAACAGATGCTCTCTGCTTCCCTGCCCACCTCCCCTCCAAAACCATCTGACATGCCCAGAAAGCAGAGTATGGGAGATGATGATTAATAGCTTTGTTTACTTTTTTCTGATCTGTTATAACAGGCAAGGAGATAACATTTGTTGAAATACAGATCCGTCATAAAAATAAGCAACCAAAAATACAAGTAAAACAAAACAGTCTTCGTGTCTTAACTTTCCAGATGTAAGTTTCTGAGTTCCCACTTGGGTTGTTATTATTATTATTACTACTATTACAATAATAATAGGATTCCCAGTCATGGAGTGGGACCAGCACTCGTATAGAAGCACAAGACTGGAGAGCAGAGGTGAGTGCAGCCAGCCAGGGGAGCAGATGTTGCCTCGCCTGCTTTTTCCAACATGCTGAGCTCTCATAACCACCAGGTCCACCAGGGACCCTCGGCAAGGCCAGGCAGGCTGGTGGGACCTCACTGCACAGGGGCTCCAAATCTTCCTGCAGCCACAGATTCTGGAGGCTCAGCCACACAGAAAGGAGGAGGAGGAGGCTCAGGAGCAGCCTCCAGCCTCTCCAGGGAATGTCCCATCCCTCCAAACGTGGGTTTCAACTGCAAGGTCTGGAGCCAGGCTCAGGCTCAGGCTCAACCTTCCCCCAGACCTGGTCAGTTTAGATTTCGGGATCTGGCCCCTGTTTGTCAATGAGAAGGGCTTGCTGCAGACTTTGGATCTGAGTTCAACCCTTCCCAAACTTGTGTGGGAATGCTCCGACCCATCTCTATTTGTCTTGGGTAGGGGAGTCGCTGTGATGCTCTGCAGTGGAACTTTCCACTAGCAACAACACCAGAGACAAAGAGCCCATGCTCTGACCTTTATGAAACTATTCCTTAACAAAATTTACTCAAGTAAAGAATCCACAGTCCCAGGTTTTACTCATTTAATTGATACGGACATGAAATATTTTGCGTTGTTTTAATAATAGTTTGGTTTTCTGCTATTTAAAAAAAAAAAAGAAAAGTTCATTTCTCCGAACATATTTTTAGCAAAAATATTTTGCTTGAACTTTTTTCCTCTGCCTTCAAAGACTGCTGCACAGTTCTGGGGTGCTAAATACTAAACTCACATTCTATCACTCCATCTCCTCCCATTTGGATGGTAATCACAGGATCCTGATGCCAAACTCTGGAAGATATTTTTTCCAGCAGCAGCATCTGGCTTCTTGGCAGAGCCTGCGAGCAGTTGTGCTGGCAGCAGTGGGAGCTGCCTGAGTCTGTCATGTGTTTAGGCTGCTGCAGAGCTGTCTGAGCTGCCTTGCTGCCCCAGACATTGTGTTCTCCTGCCTGCAATTCCCCCTGATCCCCCTGTGCTCCCTGCTAGCAGAGCTCTGCCCGTCCTGATGGCATCTCTGCAGATTATTGTTATTCATCAAGAATTATAAGGGGTGTTTGTGGAGCTCTTCCCAGCCCAGCAGAGCCCAGCTCCCGCAGGCTGGAACTGCTCTGGACCTCTGTGGAAGGATTGTTCTGTGCTGAGTTTCAGGAGCCTTGGGCCAGCAGGAGAGCCTCGGGGCCAGGTCCTCTCCCAGTGCCCTGCCCCACAGCAGGAGCTCTCAGACTAAGCCCTGTCCTAAAATCAATCCTACAGGCTGCACTCCGACCCACAGCTCCTTCCAGGAGCCCCTTGCTGCTCTGAGTGCCCCAGTGCTGTGTGCTGCTAAAGGCACAGCAGGAGGGATCCCCACTCCTGCTCAGCCTGGCAGGGGAAAACCTGCAAGCCCACTTCCCTGCACGCTAAAGATGGATCATAAAATACAGAGGAGTACAGAATGGATTTATTTCCTGCCATACAAATTCTTAGACGTAATTCCTGTTTCTGGAAAAAGATGTATAGGAATAAAACCCTTCTGCTCAGCTGTATAAGCCCTGTTAAACTTGAATTTCTCTCTCAGTTTGAGCCACTCAAGAACGCACCAGGGTGCTCATCCAGCTCTCCAGATTGTGATTAAGTCTTTGCCCTCCTGTTCCCACTGCATATTTCTTTAGATATGCACTTTTCTTCCCCAGGTTCAACACTCTATGGGAGGATGAAGAGTTTATTTTATGACGTGGTTGTTAAGGATTTCGTTTTGCACCAGAAAGGGCCTGAATGGAAATGCTGAAGCCCAGAATTCTACCTGTGGCTCAAAATGGCTTTGATTTTAGAGATCACTATTTTGTTGAGGTTTTAACACTTATTCTGGATAACCAGCCTTGCTTAGTTCTAAGAACACGGGTCCAGAAAGGTGCAGATTGGTCCAGAAGGGAAGGGTGAGGCTCTGCTCTAAACATATGAAAATAGTAATCATAGTAATCATCATCATCATCATCATCATCATCATCATCTGTGCAAAGATTTTCCACAAAAGCAAAACAGAACCATGCTGCTCCAGCCCCAAAGCTGATTTCTACAGAGGGACATTTGAAAAGCTCCCTGTGGTTTGACACAGTGTTTAAGAGGAAAACAAAACAAAAGTTTGGACACGACTTGCCTTGTTTATTTATGAAGTCTGAATTGGGAATTAATTTTGTTTCCCCTGCTTTTACATTGCCTTCTGCAGCTCTGGCATGGCTGGGGGATTAGTGCAACCATCTCCAAAAGATCACAATCATATCGAATTCAGGAACGAGTTTGTTCTTGTTTATTTACCAGTTGAATTCACCATCCCTGACTTCCCAGCACTTGCTGAGGTATGACAATATCCAACCATGTAAAGCTGGATGTCTGAAATTCAGAATGTCTGAATGAGAACCCTGACTCAGACTCACTTCCAGGCAGTTTTGCTGACATATGGATTCAGAGAGACCTGATCAGGTTTCAGACTTTTTCAGTTCTTTCTCTAAAATCAACACAGATGCCAGACATTTTGTGATTCACTCATCGCTAATAAACAATCATTTTACTCTTGCAAAACCTCATTCTCCTGCTGTTCCCAGCCCCTATCAGAAATGCTGCTTTAATAAACTCAACTCATGCGTTTCGTCTGGATTCACAGGAGTTCCTCCAGGGGTGATTTTGGATCAATATATTTAATTTGTTTTGTGGCAGAGAGGAACATTCCTTCCTCATATATGTGGTTTATTTGTGTCTATGCATTCTGCAAAGGAGAGCATAAGTCATTTGAGGAGCCAGCTTAGGAAATGTAAGGAACCACATTAAGAATTTAGGGAGATGGATTACTTGGAGGGATTCCTTTAAGACCCAATGGAAGATATTTTGCTGAAAACCTTTATGAAGAACTAGCCCATTAAGCATCTCAATGTATTCCCAGAAATTCCAGAAATGTTTAATCAGATATTTAGAATTTCCAATATTAACCAGAACTGTTGCCAGTGGAAAGTTGGACTTCTAGCAGAAGATTTTTGAGTTATTAAGACAGATTTGCTTGTTGTTAAAAGGTGTTACTTCCCGGAATTCTACTATGGAAGGGCTGGAGGAGGAACGGCTCATGGCAGTTGTGGGTTTTTTAGACATCCAGAAATTATAAGCAAATCTCAAGATGTACACTTTGGTTTTACTCAACAGCAGAGAGGTAGCAAGGTGAGGTTCTAAAAGGTACCCAAGGGATCCATGTCACTCCCTCCAAGTCCAAACAGTTCTGGTCCATGTGTCTCCAAGTGTCTGCTGGAAACCCCAGTTTGTGTCTGAGCAGTTGAAGGGTTTTCAGTGGAGCACCTGGGGCAGGTGTGATACCTCTGCTAAGAGCTGTGCAGGGCTGAACACTTCCCACTGGCCTTTTTTCCATGAGAGTAAAGCAAGGTCAGCTCTTCCCAAGAGCTCAGCATCAGTGTTTGGACAGGAAATGGCTTTTGCAATATGGGCCTGGCCTGGGCAGGACAAGGGCAGAGAACCCGGGTGAAATCCTCACTCCACTGACTGTAATCAATAACCTCCTGTGCCCTCCATGGAACCAAGGTCTTGTGCAAATGTCTGTGTATTTCCCAGCCTCAGAAAGTGCCCAGCCTCCTTTCCCGTGGCTGACACAGACTCAGGGATAAACTTTGCCTACTCACCTGGGCAGGTTCCCTCTTCCATCCAGTCAGTGCTTCGGGTCACAAGTCTGCAAACTGAGGGAAAAGTCTTTCTAGGAACCCCGTCATCTTTTGAAGATTATTCTGGCAGTGCAGCTTGCCATACTCCTGAAAGGCTCAGAGCAATAAATCCTGCACAAGGATGGGACAGGTCAGGTGGCATTTACCACCCAGAAACACAAGCCATGCACCTGATCTCTCTCTCCTCCCTGTGGGCAGTCAGGGACTTGTAGCTTTGCTTTTGTTTGTAGTCTGTACTACAAACTTTGCTGTGGAGAGCGACTGAGATCTCAAATAAATCCTGACTGAGGGATGACACAAAGCCAAAAGGATGTTGGACAACAAAAAAGGCACAAGCAGACAGAGCACTGAAAGCCAGCATGCCTGCTCATCTGGGACAGGTTTCCAGCTCTGCCAAATCTTCTCCTACCTGCCAGTGACTTTGGGCCATCCCCAGGCTGAAGCCAGCAGCTCTGCAGTGTGGGGCCAGGGTGACAAACACACAGAAAAAGGTGACACAGAGAAGGCTCCTGTTCCCTGGAGGGGAAAGGTCTGCAGCTTTTGCAGAAGCACATGGACATTTACGTAGAAATGAAGATTTCTTTTAAAAAATAATTTATCTGAAAGTAGGAAAATGTATTCTCACAGTAACCTGTTCACAGGCACTGGCTAATTTAGCATTAAATCCCATACTCTCCCTGGCACTGCTGCAGAGGAAGGTATTTCCTGAACAGCTCGTTTCAAGTTTCATTCATAGGTACTGCCTAAAATTAGGTCCACCACTTTCATTCAGGTCCAAATCCTTTGCCTAGTGCAACACTTTTAGAAACAGAAGCTCAGCTGAATGTGCTCCATGCTCTGCCCTATTCCCCAGAGCTGGCAGAGGGCTGCACATCCCAAAAAGTGATGCCCCAGAGCTGGGCTGGCAGCAGGGGCTCTAAACCTGTGCCTAAGTGCAAAGCACCTGCTCTTGTAAACCTGTGCCTAAGTGCAAAGCACCTGCTTTTCTATGGGTGATCCCAAACTCCACAGAGGAACAAACCCTCCCTTTGACCCCGGACAAAGCACATCCTGTGCTTTGGAGATGCAGATAAACAAATGCTTGGTGGCCTCAGTCTGCCCTGTGAGCTGGGCTCGGTGCTAGAGCTCTGAAATGTGGCCAGAGGATGCTCTTGAATTGTGACCAGAGGATGCTCTTGAATTGTGGTCAGAGGATGCTCTTGAATTGTGGTCAGAGGATTCTCTTGAATTGTGGCCACAGGATGCTCTTGAATTGTGACCAGAGGATGCTCTTGAATTGTGGTCAGAGGATGCTCTTGAATTGTGGCCACAGGATGCTCTTGAATTGTGGCCAGAGGATGCTCTTGAATTGTGGTCAGAAGATTCTCTTGAATTGTGGCCACAGGATGCTCTTGAATTGTGGTCAGAGGATGCTCTTGCTCTTGCTGTTGCTCACGTGGAGCTGAGAGCCTCGGGAAGCACTGAACTGCACATCCCACATTCTCACCACAGAGGAGCTGCATTTCTGGTTGAGGCAAACTGCAAAATCCCTGAAGAGGGAAGGCTCAACACACCTCCACCCTCACAGCACCTCGGGTTTGTTTTGACCCCAGCTCAGCTTCATCCCCAGCCTTTGTGCTCAGAGGTGATTTTTGTTTTGGAATCTCTCCCAGGGGTGTGAGTGGCACCCTGCTCTGGACACTGTCCCCTTCCCAGGTCAGCACAGGTAACCCTGATGGCTGTGGCCACCTCATGTGAACTGGACGCCCCAGTGCAGCCTGCAGGTCTCCCCATCCCAGCTGGGGCCTTCCCAGCACGGAAAGGAGAAGCTCACACCTGGATCCTGGAGCTGTCTTGGTGCTCCCAGAGAGGGAAGCCCCCGAGCTCCGCTGGTGCTTTAGCAGCTCCTGCACCGTGTCCCCAGCGTGGATGTGGGCTGGTGGAATCCAGCCACGGCACGTGGGCGATGCAGCGTGCCCAGGACCACAATAACAACACCAGAAATGCCAAAAAATAACCCTGGGGTGTTCCAGCCCCCAGCCAGGCCAGCTGGGCCCTGGCTCAGGCAGCTGGCACTCGCTGAGGGACAAACGTGCTCAGAGGCCAGGCATGGCCAGAGCAGCAGGAGGCACAAACTGCTGGCAAACAAACAGAAAACAGGCACTTTCTTTGGCAAAATCCAAGAGAGAGAGCAAGCTGCCCATTTTTAGCACTCGTTAATTGTTTTAAAATCCATCTGACAACAGCTGCTAAATAATTTAGCATTTTGACCCATATGTCTGAAGCAACAAATAACAATAAATAAAAGGCTGCCTGGGAGGGGAATGGTGGCTGGGAGCTGCAGCATTGCAGTGAACCCTCTGCAGCACCCTCAGCTCCTGGCAGGGCTCAGACAGCCAGGGAAGGCTCTCCTTGGTGCCAGGGCTGGGCTCTCCTCTGTCCCGTGTCACCAAGGAGAGGGACGGTCAGCCAGCTATGCTGGGGAGGCTCTGCCATGATCATGGACATTGTCCTGTCCTCTGAGGATGCCACTGCTGCCTGGGGACACGCTGCACGGGTACGAGAGGGAGCCAAAATCGTTGGCGCTGACCAGAAGTTTGATTTCAGCTGGACAAAGTCACTTGAGGTTTTCCAACCCAAGTATCAGGTCAAAGCCCTGGATCCCAACCCCCAAGCAGCCAGAGTGGGACGTTCCTGGGGAAATCCCAGGGCCAGGACACACGGAGCACACGAGGATAGCACGTCAGGAGCTGCTGCTGTTTTTACACTGCAGCCCTTCCAAACCACGGGGCTGGGAAGGTGCAGGCCAGGCCCCGGTGCGTCACACCAGGCCGGCTGCCCTGGCTTTGTGTGGCCATTCCGGCACCAATTGGACACAGCCGAGCGTCTGCTTTGTGGGGAATGTGTTTCTCTTGCATTTAAGCTGAGATTTGAAAAGCTTTTGCCTCCCTCCTCCCTTCCTCCTGGAGGCCCATGAATCACAGAGCCGCCAGACGAATGAGTCACCGCGCCAGTTCTTGGTCAAGCGTGCCAGTCTGGGAGGCCCGAGCGGCATGGAACGGCAGCGGGCGGCTTTGTCGCTGCCCGGCCATGTGTTGAGCCTCCTCGGGGTCATCCCCATCCTCTTTGTGCGCTGTTCCTGTCAGCCTGTAATTGCTCTTTTGTCAGGAGAAGCCGTGCGCGCCGGCGGGGAGGGCGGGC
>VWZS01006898.1:69040-98879 GCA_013397075.1 Rhabdornis inornatus
CCTGCCATCCCCACACCTGCCACCCCCTCACCTGCCACCCCCACACCTGCCATTCCCACCCCTGCCATTCCCACCCCTGCCATTCCCACACCGAGGGAGCTGCTGGAGCCCCAGGTGTGCCGCAGCCAGGGATGTCCCCAGTGCTGCTCCTGCACTTCCCCCAGGTACCTGGGCTGGGAGAGCCTTGTGAAACCAGAGACCTGAGTCTGTGAAAGCAGCTGCACTGGGCAAATGGTTCGAATTAAAGAGCGAGCCAATCCAAATTTGTCCCCGAGAAAAAGGCAAGGGGTGGAACGCAGCTCTCTGGGAGCAGCTTTTGGGATTGCTGGGCTCCAAACAAAGCACTCCCAGGTGCCTGCAGGAAGGATGTTTGCACTGTGCTGACTTATCAAACCACATGATTTACAGGGATGTGGGCAGACACTGCTCGAGCCATCTCAAGTTTAACTGGGCTGGGCCCATCCCTTTTATCTTTTGAACAAACTCAAGCTTCAAGTTTCACTTCTTGCTAGACGTGGCTTACACCCTGTGGAAAAAAGGACAGTTCCTGTCTGTTCCCTGCTTGCTCATAACCGGATTTTTAGTAAATCAGATGCCTCTGGCTCTGCTGGGATAGAGCCTGGTGCTGGAAATGGGTGTGGGAAGGAAAGACTGTGAGTTTAAAAAGGGATTGAAAATATGGAAAGAGAAGGTTTGAAGGCAGTTCAGCCTCCATTATCATGGTATGGAGAAAGGGAGAGCACACATTCCCTAAAAGATTGCTGGGGTAGGTAAACTCAGATTTCAGTAACAAAGTCATACTGGGCCAGTTTATTGGCATCAGTGCTTCCCAGTGCCTGTTTTCACCAGCCAGACGGGGGTGGGGACTGTTGGGTGACTCCTGCCAGGGCCAACCAGCAGCACCCAAGGGTTTCATCTGTTTTTGTCTTGTTGCCTGTGTTGTCAGAGCAAACTGTCCAGTTGATAATGATCCATCCAGTTCTTCTGCTGGTATTCCCAGCATGGCCTGGGATCTCCAGGCCAGGCTGTTTGTTTGTTTGTTTGTTTATTGTTCTCTATTCCCATGTAAATTCCCATGTATTCCCATGTTAAAAATAACATTCCCATGTTAAAAATACCATTCCCATGTTATTCTCCATTCCCTTCCCAAACCCTCAGCCAGAGGTTCTGGTCCTGCACAGAGCAGAGGAGCTTTATGATTTGGGAGCTTTGTTGCATCTGAAGGGATAAAAGGAGAAAAGCAGCAAACATCCACTTCTGTCAACAGCCAGCAGGAAAAGCAGGACACAAACCCACCCTGGACACTGAGGAAACTCCTGTTCTGTGGTGTCATCCTGCTGCCTACAGCTACAGTGAAAGTGAAGATTCAATGTGGCAACCCAAAGATAATGTGACTTTTAAAGCACTTTTCTCCTGTACCTTTGGCTATGCCTGGATTTGTGTATAAATCACTGTACTCTCCACACTGGGCTTCTCTTGGTGTCCAGTCTGCTGCTGAGCTGATGTCTGACAGCCCCTGGCTGCCCTCCACCGGCTCATCCCTGTGCTCCCTGGGCTGCTCAAAAGCTGGGTGAGTTTTTATTTAAGTAGGAGCTAAGTAACAAACAGAGAAATTGGGCTACAAACTCTTCTGCTTCTTGACTGGCTTTTCACAGGGGTTCAAGCACTGATTTTTGAGCTGGCAGGAATTCTGTGCTCGGTTTCCCAGGCCCAGGAGTGGTGCTTGCACATTGTCCCCCCGTGGCTGAGTGCACAGATCTGCCACAGCCCATTGCTGGAGAATGGAACTTTTGAGCTCTCATTGCCCAGGTCTGCCCTTCAGTGAGCCCAAGTAGCAACCTGTGTTGGAGTTTGCACCAAATTCAGGATGTGGGGGCCTCAGAGGTTTGGAGTCACCCAGAGGGAACAAGCCAGTCCTGGCCCGAGGGTCACATCTCACCCATTGCTGAATGGATTCCAGACTTGCTTCCTCAGTTATTTTATTGAAGAGGAAAAGGTTCAGGGTGCAGATGTGTGTTAGCCAGTGACCCTCCCTGCTCTCTTGCCACCAATCCCTTTCTCCATGCTGTTACTGTTTTGGAACAGTGAAGGAGAATGGTTTGCAGACCTACCTTTGCTCATGAGCTGACACCTCAGCTCTGTTCTTTCCAGGGAAAATTAAATCCAGGGACTATTTCCCTGATATCTTTGGCTTGTTGGAGAAGGGGTTTCTGTTTTGGTTTGTCCTTGCCAGCCCTGGAGCTGAGAGCAGTGTCTGGCAGGGGTTTAGAGCAGTGGCTCTGACAGAAGCTGTGTCCCTGCTGCTGTGAGGACACACACTCAGCCAGAGCCCCACTGCTGAGCTGGGGCTTGCTGGGACCAAGGCTCCAACAGCCTGGAATCAAGCTGGCACCACCAGCGAGGATCTGAGGAGGAGAAAGAGGAGCCCACTGAGTCACAGTCCCATGTTCACCGGGACAGAACCTGCAGGGATGCTCACCTGGGCAATGGCTGGGCTGGTTGTGGAAAATCAGATTGTCCAGCAAGAGGGACGTTCAAGATTTCAGTTCCAGAGACTGCAAAGAGAACTTCCAGACTGAAATCACCATTGCTGCTCATGCAGAATAGTGTGACTTGCATTTCTCAGTTCATTTCTAGAATAAAAAGATGCTTTCCTGTTTCCATCTTAGCAAAGGCACTGAGAAATTCTGCTTTTATTGTGGACTTTATCTTTCACAAAATCCTTGTGGCAATACCTAATTATTCTTGTTATCTCCATGGCTTCAAGAAGCCACAGTTTCACCCACAAGTACTGCAGAAAGCACTTCCTTGTTGTAGACTGGAATATTTTTAAAGTCCCATCTTGAATCTCCCAAAGAACAAAGCCAAAAATTAATTAAGTAAAACTGGTAAATGCTTTTCCAATGGATTTTTGTACTGCTGTTTGGAAAGGGAGGGTGTTGGCCATGTTTCTTAATAGTAGGTGAAGAAAATATTTTTGCTTCAAAGAATAATTTTATGTATTGTGACCAATTCAAATGACATGGCAGGATGGGGGTGGATGCTTCAAAACCCTCAGCCTTGTCTGTGGCATCCCAACATCAGCAGCCCGACATCCACTCCTGGATCCACAGCAGCACTTTCACCTCGTAAAGAGTATTTGTCTGTTGAGACTATCTGCTAGAAATTCATCACAATATTTAGACTGGATTCTGAAAGAAAATTGAAATTCCCACAAAATACCGGGTTACCTACAATAACACTCCCTGTGCCAGTCAAAAAATACCCCTACATTAAAAATAAGTATTATTCAGAGCACCTTCAAGTACTGCTTAAGTACAAATCCAGGGGAGTTCCATTGAGGAAAAGTGAGGTTATATTCTGCTTTGGGAGAATGAATCTGTAGCAAGTATCCTGAGGTTTTTCTTTTTTATCTCAATGTTTTTCCACTCATTATTTCCTTCTCTTTGAATGAACCAGAGTTGACAAATTGGCCTGGTGCTATCCAAGCCACATGCTGCTTGACTTCATGGCACTTGTGGTTTTAGGGGATTCATTGTTTGCAGAGAGAATCTCTTTTGCCGGGAAGATCAGAACTTCTGATGCAATCCCATGAAACCCACAAACCACCTCCCTGTTCAGACCTTCAGGCTTGGGGTAATTTTTCTCTTTCTGCTGAATTCTTGGCAAGTGTATCAGATCACAGGCCATGACTAGAATCCTGAAGAAATCTGAAAAATTTGTTTGGCAAAACCTCTGGAGATCGTTCTGCTTGATCTGCAGAAGGCTCATTTCAGGTCCTGTGCTACTGTGGAAAATGGCTTTCCTCTTAATTGGTGTCCCCACCCCTCTCACCAGGGATATGCTGGTGAGGAATGAAAATAGATGTGTGCCTGGAATATCTGAGAACTCCAAGAATAATTCTTACCACCTGTATCAAGCACATTCCTCTTCAGATCACTTAAAAGTCAAAGAAGCACCTAATTCTCTTTCCAACGTGCCAAACTGAGTCTGAAACTCAACAAGTTTTGCATTCCCCCAATACAAGTTTTGTATTCCCCCAAGGCTGGCTGTAGACAATCCTCTCAATCCATGTGGGACCCCAGTGATGGCAAGGATGCCCCTGCTTGCCTGAGGGAGCAAGGTGGTGTTTGTGTTGACACAGGACATAAGGGACAGGTTTTGGTGCTGAGATCGTGCAGCGTTCCCCAGGAACACCAGCCCAGGGATGTGTTCACCTCTGCAGGCAGCCCTGCACAGGACAAAAGGGGTTTGCTGTGAACTGTGCCCCGAGTCAGCAGCCAGCACGGGGCACTCAGACAGGAGCTGGGGTTTCCACAGCATCATCTGTGTCCTTTGTGGGCATTTCTGGGGAAATCACACTGCTCACACCAGTCAGGTACTGGTGAGTGCAGCCATGCAGGGCCATGCAATCATGGACTCACTGAATGGTTTGGGTTGGAAGGGATCCTAAAGCTCATCCCATCCCACCCCTGCCATGGCAGGGACACCTCCCACTGTCCCAGGCTGCTCCAACCCCGATGTCCAGCCTGGCCTTGGGCACTGCCAGGGATCCAGGGGCAGCCACAGCTGCTCTGGGCGCCCTGTGCCAGCCCTGCCCACCCTGCCAGGGAACAATTCCTGCCCCAAATCCCATCCAGCCCTGTCCTCTGGCAGTGGGAGCCATTCCCTGTGCCCTGGCACTACATGCCCATGTGAACAATCCCTCTCCACGTCCTTATGGATTTGGTTATTGTCTCTGCATGCACTGGTGGTTATATTTTCATTCTTCTTATTCTGCTACTGAAGTGGCTCGTTTCTCTGCTGGGGTAGAAGAAATAAACCCAGCACTGTTTAAGGACCCAGCCCTAAGCCATAGATGGCAAATAACACATCCCAGAGTGCCCCCCTAGGCTGCCTTTGCACACACCCTTGGAAAACGTCACCACAGCAGCGAAAATGGAAACCTGCTCAGAAATCATTTCCTTTACAGCAACCAGAAATCACAAATATGGACCTGTAGCATATTAAGAAACAGCCAGACACTACATAAACCCTCCCCAAACCATCCAAATTTTGGTTCCCCAAGCTCTACCTGACGTGCACTGTAATGAACAGCACCAGGGGGAGGGTGCAGTGACAAACCCAGAATAATGACATGTGTGAAAAGCTGCTTCCCAGCATGGCACTGCTCCAGAGTTACATATGGAAATTAATATCCTAATTAATAAGGGGTCATGAAGCACTAACTATTGAGGGCAGGCAGAAATTGCTGGAATGCTTCTATGACACGACACACTGGGGGCACAGAGATTGGCAAAGATGTGGTAGATGTACAAAAATATTTGGAAAATTTTCCTGTCTTTCCAGTCCAATCCTCTGTCTGAGGATTATATGCAAGTGTTTCACAGCACTCCAAGCCAGTTTAGAACGATGTGATAAACCAACTACCAAATCCACTCTGTCTCTCCATGTCCAGCATTCTTAGACGCTGATGGAGCAGAGAAATAAAGGGAAATAAACTGATAAACATGCCAGAAAAAAATTTTTGAGGGCTCATAATTCAGATCCAGTGAAAAAATTCTTTTTCATCCCTATTTTCTCCTTTCCTCCAAGAGTACAACACCCAGCAAGTTGGAACAATGTTGGTTGAGCAAGCCCTGAGCCAGGTGAAAGCTGCCCTTCCACTGGGAGCACAGCAAGCAGGTCACAGAGCCTTGAGTTTCTGATGTACCCCCATTCCTGCTGGTGTTCTACCTGAAAGGAACAATGCCAGATTTTACTGAGGGAGGATTTAGCCCAGGCAGCTCCAAAATGAAAGATGTAGCCAGATTGTTTGGGGCGGTGTTTGGCTGTTTTGGGCTTTGCTTGTTTGTTTTGGTGTTGAATTTATCGTAGACTGATCATGGAAAATGTAAATCCTGAAATATTTTCAAAAAAGGTAAAGTAATAATAGAGAAATCCTCTGGCTGCTCCCAAGAGTTAAACCAAGGAGCAAGAACTATCCTTCAACAGCAGCTCTGGTATCCACCCAAGAAAAATTCTGTCAGAGCAGCCAAAATCATGACTAAGAAGAGGCTGAATTCACAAACATGTTATATGTGCAAATGTTAATCCCAAGGCCCAATCCATCTTCCAAAGCCAGCTGTGCTTTGCCAGAGCCCCTCGGGGCAGGAAGGCTTTGGAGCAGTTGCCCACTCAAGGTTTCCACCCAACCCTTGGCCGTGGTAAAAAGGACACATGACCAGGGCTGGGGAGGGAGATAAGAGGGAATGAGAGCTCCAGGGAGACAAGCACTGCTTTTATCATCTCTGGGAGGGACAGCAAAACTGCCAAGGGCAAGGCACAGGAATCAGAGCTGTAATCAAACAGTGTTTGGAGCACTGGTACCAAACCTGGAGCAAGGAAATGTCCTTGAAGGTGGGCAGGAAAGCTGCACTGGGAGCCATTCCCTGTGTCCTGGCACTCCATATTTGCTGTCAGCAAGAAGTTTCTCTCCATCTTTTCTGTGGGATATGAGACACAGAAATCTCCCCTCCCAGTCTCTCACGCAGAACTCCAGGTGACAGAGGCTCCACGAGCTGGGCTTCCATCCTGGTGGACACATCCCTACAAACCTGGAACCCCCTCCTGGGCCCAGGGCTGCACACCCCCCAGCTGGAAGAGACTTCTTCTTCCTTTTTTTCTGTTTCTTTTATGGAATGGGCTTTGGGGCCTCTGTTGGAGTGCCAGGGGCGACAGAGAAAGCAGCAAGTGAGGAGGAAAGAGCTGCTGGCCCAGGCTGAGGATGTTGTGCAAGAGATCCCAGAGCTGGGGATGGTTTGCAGCACAGACACCAAGCACCCTGTAAAATGTTTCAGATCTCCTGAGCACGGCTCCAATCGGCTTTGAAGTGTTGACATCGCATAAAATAAAATGCATTGCTGTCCAAATTATCCCATTGGTTTTTCCCCCCTCTCCTCACTTTGATGGCTTTTACAAAGCATTTTATATGGTTGAATAAATTTGAGTAACTCTTTACAAGTAAATCAAACCAAAATGATTTAAAAAAAAATAAATATTGGATGCTTGCTACCAGGCTCTCTCGAAAAAATCCCATGTGTTTCCAAATACTCCGAGTACAAGATGGTGTGATGCAGCCTGGTGGGTAAACAGCCCTGGAGATGAACCTCTCCAAGGCTCTGGGGTTTTTCAACCTCAGACAATCACTGCTTCCCAAATTGAGGATCAGCTTGGTGATTAATTGACAGCACCTATCAAAAAATCAATTCTCTTGCCTCTCACTTACATTCTGTCTTTTTGTGCAAGTGGTTGTGTGAGGTTTTTGAAAATAAAATTTGCAAATGAAGATTAATTTCTAACGGGATCCTTGGCCAGATCTCCCTCTCTGTTGCAGCAGATGGACTTTTGTGTGAAATATTTTTCCTTAGTTGCTATAGAAACATGCCAACATATTTCTGCTTAAGTGATTTGCTGGAGAACTGTTTGTTGTGTTGCCCAATGCTGACAGGAGTGAATCATTCTTAGTCCTCAGTCAAGGCTGATTAAAACCTGGTCTCTGGGTGTCTAGCTGCTGCTTACAGGGGACATCCTGCTAAAGTCATTATGGCTGGGACGTTTGCAGCATGCCTTGAAGTCAACGAGGCAGGTGGAAGGTTAAAGCTACACAAATTACTAAAAGCTGAGAAAAACTCGAGGCTGAAACACAACTGGATGTAAAAAAAAAAAAAAAAAAAAAAAAAAGGGGAAAAAATTTATGGCGACCTTTAAAAAGATGATTTGTAGGAGAACTGGTTCTAGAAGCCAGTTATGATGGAAACAACTCCCAAATGACATTCTCACGTGGAAGGACAGGTCATGAGCCTTCCAGAAGGTGTTTGAAGGAATAAACCAAGTCCATCCATGCCAGGCACTGCCAGGACCCTGCCCACAGCCAAGAGCAGTGGGTCTGGCCCCATGCAAGCCCACACCCCAAACACAGCTCAGGGCATCCCAGCAGGGATGTTCTCCAATAAATCAGGGCTGAAATGCTTTGCTGCTCATCCCCCGGTGAGCCCAACCTCAGCAGCAGCAAGCTGAAGATGCTGGAGGCACAGAATCCCAGACTGGTTTGGGCTGGAAGGAACCTTAAACCCCACCCAGAGCCCCCCCTGCCACGGCAGGGACACCTCCCACTGTCCCAATGTCCAGCCTGGCCTTGGGCACTGCCAGGGATCCAGGGACAGCCCCAGCTGCTCTGGGCACCCTGTGCCAGCCCTGCCCACCCTGCCAGGGAGGAATTCCTCCAGGGACAGTCACGGGCAGGTGTGTGACTGAGCCAAGCGTTCCCTCTCTGTGGGTCTGTGCTCCAGACAGAGCAGGTGCAGCCTCAGAAATCGGAATTAAAACCCTTTGCTTTGCAGTTTCTCAGGAGCTGGTGCCGAGGGTTATTTCCCCTGTTGTGCCCCTGCCCTGCTTGCCCCAGCTGTCCCCTGGAAGCCCAGCACAGGACACTGCTCTGGGACCTCCTCCTGCAGCCTTCCTGCGGGAAGGAAATGGTCACACGGTGCCTGGAGGCTCCCAGCATCTCAGGAAGGTGTGGGGGAAGCAGCAAACCCTGAGACTGGACAGAGGAAACAATTCCCATTTCCCCCAGAACCAAACTGACATACAGCCTTGGTATTAAATTTCTTCTTAAATACGAATTTCCCCGCTTTGACAAATAATCTGATATGTAACTGAGTGTTTAAAATATGGTTTTTAATGAACTTTCCTGCAGAGCTGGCTGCCCAGCCCACCTTTGAGGGCTACCAAGGGTTGTGCAGCTCGGGGTTAGCTCTGAGCCCAGCACTGCTGAACCCTCAGAGCTGTTTATAAGAGCCTTTTAACTGGCATTGACTCCCTGTTCAACATTTTCCTCATTTCTGTCCCTATTTTTGAAGCACACTCCCACAGTGGCAGCTCTCCAACTCCTCTTACCTCCAAGAGAAGGCAGGCTACCAGCTACCTTTATAGCTGCAGCCAATTTTTCTGCTTGGACAGCTTACAGGGGATCTTAGTTGATGGAATAGTTGATTCCCTGCCCATGGCAAGAGTGTGAGTCATCCCTCCAAAAAATAGAACCAAAAATACAACCTTGTGTCCCTCTCTGAGCCACGGGGAGGCCTGAGGGGCCACGAGGCTCTCTGGACACGGCTGAGCCCCAAATGTTATTTCTGTTCTGCCCGGGCTTTGTGTGAGTCAAAGGTAACCTGCAGGAGATCCACCCTGAAAGTGGATCCTTGGTGCCACGAGGGTGAACCCATGGATCATTCACAGCGTTCCCTGCGGGAACACGAGAACTCTGGAGGCAGAGGAGGCAACCACGGCTCTCCCCCAGGCTGCTGCACTGCCCAGCCTGGAGCAGTTAATTGTGTTTTCATCGTGTGGTGCTCCCATGTCTCCCAGCACACACAAACTCAGCCCTCTGCCCTCTGTGCCAGCTGGGAAATTGGCATTTTAATGCCATTTTAATGCCATTTAATGCCATTTTTATACCATTTTTATAGCATTTTTATCCCATTTAATGCCATTTTATGTCATTTTGATACCACTTTTTTACCACTTTTATACCATTTTAATACCATTTTAATACCATTTTTATGCCATTTAATGCCATTTTTGTACCATTTTAATACCATTTTAATGCCATTTTTATATCACTTTTATACCATTTTTATGCCATGTTTATACCATTTTAATGCCATTTTTATGCCATGTTTATACCATTTTTATGCCATTTTAATGCCATTTTTATATCATTTTATGCCATTTTTATTCCATTTCTGTATCACTTTTATACCATTTTTATGCCATTTTTGTACCATTTTAATGCCATTTTTATGCCATTTTTATACCATTTTAATGCTATTTTTATACCATTTTAATGCCATTTTAATACCATTTTAATGCCATTTTTGTGCCTGAGGCAGAAGCACCTGCAGCAGAAGACAATCTCCTGCACAGAAATGTTCAGACGTGTCCCCTCTGCCTGGCTGAGCCTGCCCATCTCAGAGGGGACACAAAATCCAGAGTTTGTGGCATTGCAGCTTCAGCCCTGGGATTTCAGGCACCCTGTGACGGGGGCACAGGCAAGCCTGGAGACTTTTCTTAAATCGATTCTCCAGCTACTTCTGAAATAGCAAAGGAGTCAGGATTCCCTCCCAGGCCTCGAATATCTCTGTAGTTGTGGAGCATGAACTTTTCTGGAGCTGCAGTCCTGGAATGTGTGATGCCTGCTCCTCTGGACAGGTGCATTGTCCCACTGAACCCCATCAGATCGATGGAAACACTGCTCTGCTGTCTTTGGCGTTGGGTGGCAGTTTGGAAGAATTCTTCAAGAATTATAAAACAAACAAACGAAAAAGAAAAATACAGAAAAAACCACAAAAAACTAAANGTTGGCTCAATATCCTGTTCCTGTAAAGAAACAAACTTCAAATATTCGTGCTCACCAAAGACACCCCTGTTAGAGACGGGAGCTGGGCAGACCCGGGGCTCCCCAGGCTGGGATGCTCCTGCCCGGGGCTCTGCACATCCCCGTGCCCCTGCCCTGAGTTCCAGGGAATTCCTGCATTCCTCGGAGCGTGGCTCTGCTCTCCTGCTCTCCTGCTCCGATGGAGACACGGGTGGGTGGAGACAGGCACAAAGCAGCAGGATCCGGATTTCCTGTGCCGTGGATAGCAGAGCGTTTGGAAAGGTAACGGTGAACTCAAAGCAGGGATCAGCTCCTGCCTGAATTACCAAAGGCTCCAGTTTGCTTTCAAAGGCTTCTCTTGAGGGAGACAGAAAATACCAAACAAATGTTTGGTGAAAGCTTGGAGGTCTCCCCTGCCACAGGAGAGGGAACATTTTGGGAAGTGAAGTTCTGCCTGATGCTTTTGCCCTTTCTTCATGGGAAGGGTGCTCAGCCTTTGGAAGGTGTTGGGGCCCCCGCCTCAAGCCCTTAGGATGCACTTGTTTCAGTTCTGACAAGTCTCCAAAAGGAAGGATATCTTTTCCATTATCCCAAAAATCCTCTGCCCACTCCTGGTAGGTTCTTCTGAATGAACCAAATCTCTTCCCCCTCATAATTAGAGCAAGTTCTTCCACAAGCACTCCCTGCAGGAAAACAAATTTTCATCATAACCATAATCTCAGCTCAACCATCCCTCATCTCAGCTTATTCAGCCTCAGAGTCAATATTATTTTATAGTGTATTTGAAGCAGTCCTAATCCCCATCCTGATTTGATTCCTGGGTTTCTGTGGAAGCCACCAACCTCTGTTTCCCTGCCAAGGGGATGCCAGCTCTTTTTCAGACACGAGGTCTCTGGGAAGCAGCTGTGACTCTGCCTCCTCCAGGAATATTTTTGACAAGGCAGAGAGGAAGCACACACTTCTAGGCTGCCTCGGCTTTCCCCATGAACACACAGGTCAGAATTTTTCAAGAAAAGAGAATATCTCCTTTTTCCATGTTTGTGCCTATCGTGGCAACATTTAGCTGTGAAAATGGCAGAGGAAATTTAATTTGAGAGAAATCCATAAACAAGAATGACCTTATCCGGGGCAGAGCTCTGTAAATTCTCAATGTTTTGGAGGTAACGTGGTGACTCTTCCCACCTGTGAGTCCTGGAAGGGTCGGTGTGGGTGTGGGAATGCTGCCCCTGCACACACACAGCCCCTCCTGGAGGCTCTGGGCTGAGCACCAGGCATTTCCAGCCACCTGCAGACGGGAATCCTCCCTTTGGCTTGGGGGGGAAACACAAATTCTGATTGTTGCTGTTTTCAGAGCTACAGCGAGGAACAGAGAGATTCAGGAGCTTGGCAGGAGAGAGCCAAGGCTGGAACTCCGGGCTGGGAGCTGTGTGCAGAGCCAGTGGGACCTGCTTCCTCAAAGTCACAGCCAGTGCTGCCAAAGGCTTCCTGGAACAAACTCGGAGTGGAACTGCACCACGGCTGCTCTGCTGAGCAGCACCAAACCCCAGCAGCTGCAGGGATGCTCTGTGCAGGGCTTCCTGCTGCTCCCTTGGAGGCAGAACCAGTAACAAACTGCACAGAGCAGAGTAAAAAGATATCTTAAAAATTGATATTTTTTAAACGCTGCTGAGGATTGATGGTGCTCTTAAAAATGCCAGGGACACACAAACTGTCCCGTGGTGCCAGAGCTCCAGGCAGGCAGGAGATTCTTAGGAAAAAAACCTGCAGTGCTGCAGTGATGGTGGCCCAGGTACCCCAGAGGCTGCGAGAGGGACACCAGTGACCCTGTGCAGAGCTGGCAGCGTGTCCTGCTGCCCCAGGGCTGGACACAGATGTGTCCTTAGGGCTGGCACACAGATGTGCTCTCGGGGCTGTGACACAGATGTGTCCCCAGTTTGACACACAGATGTGCCAGGGCTGGCACACAGATGTACCCCAGGCTGTGACACAGACGTGCCCCAGGCTGTGACACAGATGTGCCCTTGGAGCTGTGACACAGATGTGCCCTCAGGATGTTTCACAGACGTGCCCCAGGCTGTGACACAGATGTGCCCCCAGGGCTGGCACACAGATGTGCCCCCAGCTGTGACACAGACGTGCAGCCCGTGGCACTCAGCCAGGCTCCCCTGCTGATTTGGATGCATTCGGGTCCAGGCTGCCACCACATTTCACATATGTCACCAAAATGAACATCTGACAGCCATGGCAAGAGCTGCAAACATTGATTTCTCCCCCTCCCCCTCCTTCTCCTAATTTGCAAATTCATTTTGATTGTGCTTATGTTGCTCATGGATTTTATTTTATATTCACTCAGATACTCATTAAAAGCATATTTGAGTTTAATTGCATGAATGTTCACACAAAAAATGCAGCATGAGGTGCAGCACCAGGTTGCACCAAAGCTGCTGCCAGACTGTGACACAGAGACAAACAATGCAGACAGAATTCATCCTGGGCTCTCCCAGCACAGCCATGTACATGCATGCAATTACATTTTGTGAAAGCAAAACCCACAGATTTTATGTTAAGCTTTTCTCCAGCCAGCACACCTCCTGTCATTAGTCTAATTTTCCTGGATCCCTCCAGGGAATACAGTCTACTTTTTCCCCAGTGCCTTCTCCCAGTTCTCCTGGTTATAACAATTATGCTTTCTCCAGCCTGGGAGCAACGAGCCCTCATTTGCATTAATCACAAGTCACCAACATATGCAGAATTCCAAACGTGGTGTGAATCCTGTCAGAAAAATAATTCCCAGTGAGGCACAGAAACGTGAATCTGTTCCCCATGTGCTCCCACAGCACTGGCAGGGCAGGTGCCTGGGCTGTAGGAGGGGTCAGAGCAGCCCAGCACTGCAGCAGGGAGTGCAGAGGAGGTGATCAGCACTCCGGGGGTTCTGCAGGTGACCCTCCCCGTCTGAACATGACCCAGCCCTTGTTCCCAGGCTGCTGAGGGCAGCCCCTGCTCCTGAGGATGCTCAGGGGGAAAAGCTCCATCCCTGAGCAGCTGTGGGAATGAAGAACTCCTGTGACAGCACGACCTGAAGGGTTCCTCAGCAGCTGGAGTTACCCTGATAGTTCCTGCAGTAAAAAATGCTGCACAATGGAAAACTTGCAAGTTGAGTTTGACACAAATCCTCAGCCCTTGGCCCCCCTGACTCCACCTGAATTCCCTCCCCTCTTCCAGCTGCAGCTGTCCCCATCACTTTAGGGAAGCTCAGGAGTTGTAGCTGCTGCCATTGACTCCCCAGAACCCAGACTATCCACTGAGATAAATCACTGCCACCACAAGAATTTCTATCAGCAGAGATCTGACTTTAGGTTACATTCTCATGCTGAAGTGTTACCTGGGTTCCTGAAATCTGAGCCCTCAGAGTGTCCCAAGGTGTTGGAGCCAAAACACTAAAAAATCTGAGGGTTTAAACACAGCCCAGTTCAATGTGCTGTATTTATGAATAGTCCCTGAACCCACCACCAGTTCACAAAGAGCACTAAATCAAGGACAGTGATGATAAGAACATGCTTCCTTCAGTCTGGTCCTTAAAATTCCTTACTCAATCCTTGGAAACCTGAAATGAAATATTATTTATGAAGTCCTGCAGTAAGAGCACAGTCTGGGTGTGATAAATTACTAGCAGCAAGCTAAGGTTTCCATTTTTCCCCAAACACAGAATCCAGTCTCTGGTGTGAGCTCTCTCCTCCAGGGCTCTTGCAGAGATCTCTGCAGGATCCTTCCCCTCCTTCAGCCTCCTGTGGCTGCCAGCAGGAGCTGCCACAGCCCTGGAGGCTGAGCCCAGCCCCAGGAGCAGCTCTGGTGGCACAGAAAAGGCTTCACAGCAAGGGGGTCCTGCAGCAGGAGGGGACAGGCAGGGGGAGCAGGGCAGGAGTGACCCCCACTGGGAAAAAACCTCTCCTCTGATGGCTCAAAACACAGAGCACAGACCCCCAGGATGGTTTGGGTGGAGGGGACATTGGACACCGTGTCATCAGGATGGTTTGGGTGGAGGGGACATTGGACACCGTGTCATCAGGATGGTTTGGGTGGAAGGGATATTGGACATCGTGTCATCAGGATGGTTTGGGTGGAGGGGACATTGGACACCGTGTCATCAGGATGGTTTGGGTGGAAGGGACATTGGACATCGTGTCATCAGGATGGTTTGGGTGGAAGGGACATTGGACACCGTGTCATCAGGATGGTTTGGGTGGAAGGGACATTGGACACCGTGTCATCAGGATGGTTTGGGTGGAAGGGACATTGGACACCGTGTCATCAGGATGGTTTGGGTGGAAGGGACATTGGACACCGTGTCATCAGGATGGTTTGGGTGGAAGGGACATTGGACACCGTGTCATCAGGATGGTTTGGGTGGAAGGGACATTGGACACCGTGTCATCAGGATGGTTTGGGTGGAAGGGACATTGGACACCGTGTCATCAGGATGGTTTGGGTGGAAGGGACATTGGACACCGTGTCATCAGGATGGTTTGGGTGGAAGGGACATTGGACACCGTGTCATCAGGATGGTTTGGGTGGAAGGGACATTGGACACCGTGTCATCAGGATGGTTTGGGTGGAAGGGACATTGGACACCGTGTCATCAGGATGGTTTGGGTGGAAGGGACATTGGACACCGTGTCATCAGGATGGTTTGGGTGGAAGGGACATTGGACACCGTGTCATCAGGATGGTTTGGGTGGAAGGGACATTGGACACCGTGTCATCAGGATGGTTTGGGTGGAAGGGACATTGGACACCGTGTCATCACTGTCCCAGGCTGCTCCAGCCCCAATGTCCAGCCTGGCCTTGGGCACTGCCAGGGATCCAGGGGCAGCCACAGCTGCTCTGGGCACCCTGTGCCAGGGCATCCCCACCCTCTCAGGAAGGAATTAATTCCATATATCCCGAGTAAATCTTCTCTGCTTCATTTTAGGGCCATTTCCCTTTGTGTTATCTCTGAATGCAGCATGCAGGCAAAGCCAGAGGGGATCTGCACATCTGAGGGACAGTTCTGGGGGACATGGGGGTGTTGAAAGCAGCTCATACTTTGATCAGTTTACACAACAGGGACAAGCAAAGTACCAGGGTCCCTGTGTGCCAGCACCTCCCTCCACTGCCACAAAGAACTTCGATCCTGCACTTTAATGCTAATATTTAAAATACTCTGCATTCAGTAAAAATAGAAAGCTCTCGTTTGAGAAGCAAAATGCAGGACCTTAAGCAGAACTGTCTTTAACACTGCAAAAACATCCATCCTCCTCCAGCAGAGTTCCTCCTGAAGTCTGAGCACAAGTGACAGCCAAGGCTGTGATTGTCTGGTTCTGTGGAACGTGGGAAGAACAATTCACCACAGTGAACATTCAAAATTCAGGGCTGCTGCCACCTCTGAACCAATTCTGACACTCATTTTTCTGCCTTTCATCAACCATAAGTTTAATCTGTTCTGGGACTGACTCATGGTTTTCTTCCCTAAACAGAAATGTTTCCAAGTTCATTTTTTATTACTTTAATATGGCAAATATCCTATATGTGTATATAAACTGTGAATCCAGGTAAGAAAACCAGGAAACTTTGCAAACACAGACATACTCCATATTTCACTTATTGCACGTGGTTGTGAAGTGGGGTTCCATGGAAACTGTGTGGGAACTGAAAGCAGAGCCCATATTGTGCACCCATGTAATTGAGAAAATGTAGGGCTGGAAAAGAACAAATCAGATGGAAGATGTTTTCATGTTCCTGTAATAGAAGCTAGAGACTATAGAGTTGCACAGTCAAGTTCTCAGGAGTCAGCTTAAATTCATTAAGTTGTTAAAACTTTCCTGGGTATGAGATGCACTGGTAGCACTGTTGCATTGCAGGGCAACCTAAAATACCCTAAAGCTCCTAAAATACCCTAAAGCTCCTAAAATACCCTAAAGCTCCTAAAATACCAACTCCTGTTCCCCCCAAGGATGGGAGACACAGGGTAACAACCTCATAACTGAATCAAATATAATTGGCATAACTTTCAGCATGAAAAAATTGGTTTCCCTCACTTAAATTATGTGGATTAACTGGTAGGACGAGATATAGACACAGCTCATGTCTGACATGGGACAGCAGACATTTGTGAAACCCCATTATCACAAAGTTTAATGGAAATATGGAAATACGTTTTCCTCCAGAGAAAAAGGGACTTTTCTAGGCTGCCCCCTTCACAGCCCTGTTTGGCCAGTAAAATGTCAAATCACCATTTGTTCTATGAGTATTTTGGATTATAGGAGAAACCAAAAAGCTGAAGACAGGAGTTAAAAAAAAAATAAAATAAAAATAGAAGGGGACGTTATTAGTACTAGCTGAGAGGTTTGAGTCTGGCAATGGCCCAAGCTCAGCATCAGCCCTGGAGAACCAGGGACAAGTGAGCCCCAGCTGTGGAGAGGCAGAAGAAGAGAGACCCTTTGGGCTCAGCACGGCCCCTGTGTCCCCGCTGCTGCTGCAGGGACAGCCCTGCTGGGGCCAGGCAGTGCCAGCTGCCTGCTGCCCTGCCCAGGGCTGCTCTGCTCTGCCAGCTGCCCCCTGGCACAGCAGCTCCTGCAGGGCAGCTCAGCTGCCCCCAGGCACACAGATCTTCAGAGAAACTCTTCTGGCAAAGAAACCCCCGCCCCGACATTGCCATGCACACATTCCCGTATCCAACATCCCCGCCCTGCCATCCAGGGCGAAGTCTCTGCTGAAGTGGGATTGGTTTGCTCCCAGAAACCAAGAACTTTTCTGGGAACTTCTCTTTTCTCTCACATTGCTTGGGAACCACTGCAGAGGCTCTCCAAACACGGAACAGCCTGACCTGAAAGGCTCAGCAGAGGGCAGGGAGGTGTCTCCAGGCAGCAGAGCCGTGTTGGGCTGGTGACAACCTTGGACACAGGACACAGGACACAGGCCCTGCAAGGGACAAGTGACATCTGCTGTGGTTCCCTCCCCTGACACAGCTCTCTCGTGCCCTGGTGGCTCAGGAGAGGGTGGAAATTAATCCAAACTATTTTTATTGGCCTGCTTGTTGCTACACAACACATCCTTCCATTAGAAAGAGGAACATTGGAGTTCCTCTCATCCCCTTCCAGAGACATTGCAAATAGGTGGAGGTTTAAATCCCACAAGTGAAAGCTACAGACATAAATTCCACATTTGTTTGTGTGAATCTGCACATGGCCAACCTTACAGAATGCAAACCAAACCCCAATAATGGGACCCAGATTGAAATGAAAACCAGCTCTCCACAATGAGAGACAGATTCTCGTGTCTGAGAAGTTTGCAGTCAGCTACAATAAAAATCAAGCTCTGCAGCCTGGCCAGCCCCCGAGCCTTCATAAATATCACTTTTCCCTTGTTTTATTGTTAGCAGGAGCAGCTTGGCAGTGGATGCCACCACACTATTAGTAAACACACGTCATTATAAACACAGAACAGAGACCATAATAACCAGCAAGGAAAAAGAAGGAATGAATTACACAACCCACCAACTCCTAAGAAAACAATTTCAGGAATACAAGGCAGTTCCAGCTGGAAATGTCACCGTGGCACCCCACACCTGACACATTCTGCCACCTCTCCCTCAGCTCTGATGCTCAGGGTGAAGCCACAGAAGCTGTGGAAAGGACCTGGTGGGTTCCAGCAAGGTCTGAAAATGACAATTCCTTCCCTGCCAGGCTGGCAGAACCAGCTTTACAAAACCCAGGCTGTGATCCTTGTGCCCTTTGAGCACCACAAATAATAACAGCACGTGTTTGGGAACTGAAACGAGCTGGTGCTTCTGTGGGATCCATCCACACGGGGGACCTTGGCTGCACAAGCATCTGTGAGAGCCTGATGATTCCCAAGGAGTGGGAATCTGAGTTCAGGACACCCCAGGGAATTCCTGCAGAACTGTAAAGGCTAAAAGCATGCACTCCTGGTGCTGGTGCTGCCCTGCTGGGAGGGGAAGCTCTGGGCAGCTCAATCCTCTCCTGCAGGTCCCTGCTTCCCTTTGGCAGCTGGCAAGAGAGAGAAACAAGAGTGGCCCTACAGCCAGACAGGCCAAAAGGAACTCAGCAGAAAGAGGAGCCTGGGATTTGTCCTTCTGGCACCATTCAGAAAAGTTTATTCTTTCCTACATGTTCCAGAGCCCTCTTGGACCTGTTCTAAACAGATGGCTTTGCACCCAAGAGTCTCTCAGCTCCACAGAAGTTTCTACTCTCATTCCCTTTGCTGACAAAAGTGTCACATTGTCAGGAGAGGGGACACATTCACAGTCACAAAAATGTCACATTCAGTGAACTGCTGACTGAATCCTGATACAGAATCTGAGCCAGGCCTGCAGGAACTGAATAGAAATACAGCTTCTAGGAGGGGATGGATCACAGCAATTGAGCCTCCATGAACTGTTTGGGGTTTGATGCTGTATTTATCATAAGAGTACAATTGGACATTAATATTAATTCCGGATTCAAATAATCTCCTTTTTTTCCCCCCACAATTTTGCATGGATTTACCTGTAACTGTTTGGAATGGACTCACAGCAGAATTCAAGTGATGATGTGAACAGGGAATAAATTCAAGTGTGTTTTCTCGACTCTGATAAGAGAGAAGATCTCTCTGGCAGACAAGACACACATGCAGCTGGCCCGTGAGACACCTGGGGAGTAGGCCAGAAGAACAAGTGGAAAATAGCAAGGCAGTTCAAGGTAAAGAAAATGGATTCATGATTTAAAAAGAAATGATATTTGGCTTTGACACTGCTTGTGGTGCTGGTGAGTCACCCATAATAACATACCCAGGACAAGAACAGAGACAGGCAGCACGTGAAGATAATTCAAAAGCCTCAGCTTAGATACAGAGTTAAGCTGAACCAGCCTGCTTTAAATACAACTAAGTCAACACATGCATTTTCACAATAATTTGTGATTTAAGATGTAAATTTTGCACATATCCCCCATCTAAGAGAAAATAAAATAGCATCCACATTACCTACCTTTGCCTATGCTAAAGATCAGCATTTTCATATTCTTCTGGCTACCAGAAACAATGCCAAGAGCTGGAAGAATTGCTTCTGGAACATGAACATTGTGTCCTCTTCCCCAAACCTGGTAGCAGCGATGCCCCAGCACCTGGGAATTCCCAGACTGGCAGGCAGAGCCAGCTCAGGACAGCTCAGCCAGGAGGAAAGGCTTCAGGCAGAAGAGAACAGTGCAGCTCCATTTAAAGGAGTGCTGCTGTGCTAAGCTGAGCTTAGGACCAGCTGAAATTGCCACCCCCTCCTGCCACATGGACAGAATAAGGATTATGGACACTTTTATTGACTAGCATTAATTAATTCTTTACTTCCTCTATTAAGAAATTAACATAGCAGTAGAAAACCACATTTCTTTCAATAAAAAGGGGGGGAAAGAGCGAGGCTGTTGATGAATGTGGGCTGGGAGGAGCCTGGCAGAGCAGGGGAGCCTTAATGCCTTAATGAAGATAAGCAGATGAGCAGGGCCACTGTGGATTGCCACTGCCTTGCAGCTAAGTGGTGGGTTTGGAAAATAATTCCTCCTGATTCATCTTCTGGTTACTTTCTGGTTCTTCAGTCAATTGTGTGTCACCACATAGGGTTTGGGAGCAGATTCCTGAGTAAACAGCCAGCAGCAGACAAATTAGCTGGGAAACCCCAGCACTGCTCTTTGTCCCCGAGTTTTGCTGAGTGCTGTGGTCTCAGACAGCTCCTCAGGTGTGGCTGTGGCTGTCCTGTCTGTCCCAGATCCTTGGTGTGCCCAGATCCCCAAGAGGAATTTTTTCGCAGCCGTTCCCAATACGCTCCCAGCTGCTCTCCCACAAAAATAAGAACAGGAATTCTTTTCTGCTCTGAAAATCGTGGAAAGCCCCAAGCAACAGCTTGTTCAAAGCTGTGCCTTGGCTCTGGGGCAGCTGGGGGAGCTTCCCTTTGGGGGAGAGCCTGCAGGAGCTCTGGGGGAGCAGCAGCTCCCTCCAGAGAGCCCTGGGGTCCCTGCCTCTCCTGCATCCTGGGAAGGAGCTTTTCCAGAAGGACAGTGGTCTCAGCACTGGAACTCCTGTGGAGAACTTTCTCTGCTCTAATTGGGATGTTTACCCTGTGCAGTCTTGCCCCATGCAGGCTGTGTAATGGGAACAAGCCAGGACTGGGATAAGGCAAGGAATGCAGGCTCAGGGGGGATCTCAGCTGATTTCCTTTGTCCCCAGGGCTGCCAGGAGAGGGAACCTGGGCACCTGGAGTTGTGCCAAGCCTGTTCCTTTTGGGGTCTGACAGCTCCACCCCTGCAGTGCCCCCACACTGCCCTGCCCTGCTTACGGGGCCTTTGTGGGACCTTGCCTGCCCTGGTCCCAGCTCCAGGCTTACAGAACTGGTTAGAAATGAAAACTGGTTTCTCATAGAACCTTGCTGTGGGTTTGACAGTGTGTTTCTGGTGGCTGATGGCCTGTGGTAGCTCCCTCTGAGTAAAGGTAGCAGCATGGGCAGGTTCACCAAGACTGACATTGGGAAGGGACTCCTTTGTCCTTGTTCTGTCCATGTCCTGCTTCCCTTGATGGTTTTGACCCCCTCACATCAAATTCCCTAAGCTTCTGTCAGACAAGGAAATTCTAGGCAATGTTTTTCTTAAATAAATAATTTTTTTTTCTTTGTGGAGTCAATATTCCTTTCTCAGCTCAAGATTTTGTGACTTGCCTGTGTCAGGCTTTGTACCAAGCCAAAGCATTTCATCCCCCCGAGGCTGTGTGGGAATCCTCCAACACTGCAAGCAGTGACAGAAAGGAGGCAGGAATTGCTGAGTGCCTCTGTCACTGCTGGTCAAAGAGCATCAACCAGCCCAGCCTTGTGCCTAGAAATACAATCCAAGCACCTGGAATGATTTGGCATCCTTAACTACACCTTCCTTCCCTGAAACACTCAGTGCAGAGCTCGTCCTGGTGACAGGAATGCACCCAGAGAGAGACAGGGGGAGAGGACACGTCCCAGCAAGACAATCCAAACATCACAAATGCTGCAGTCACAGAGCTCTGGGCTGCTCTCACACGCAGGTGGGTGTGCAAATGGAGGGCAAAAATGATGGGGTTTACCTTTTGTACCCACCCAGACACTTGGACAACTTCTCTTGTTTTCACAAGGGAGCGCTTCAAGCCAAGAGGGGACAGGACAGAGATGTGTTGCAACCATCAGAGAGGAGACACTTTAGTGGCTGTTGGCTTCTGAGCTGACAGATCAGAGTTCCCCATGCACACAGAGTTTATTTTCCTGCAGCCCCCAGCCTCTGGCGAGCTGGCTCATGCTGAGGGCAGGCTGGGAGAGGTGAGGCCAGGGATTCCTTGGCTTTAATGCACAACTGAAAGATGCTTTCAGTCAGCTGCAGCCTGGGTGCCAGGTTCTGTTTTTTCAGTGCTCTCACTCCGGGGTGGAGAGGGCCAGCCCTCTCCTCCTCGTGCCTCCTTCGCTCTCGCATAATCTTTGTGGAGCTGCAGAAAAGAATGTTCCCATAAATAAACAAAATATTGAGTTACACGCCGTGTAAGTGACGACAGAAGAGAGCCCCAAGTCATCTTCTTAATTTCTATGCACAACACAACGTGCCAGCTCTCAGATAAAGGATGCATGAAAGAAAATGACACTGCTTCCAAGTGCACATAGTTTGGAGGTAAAGTCAGCGAGGTGTCATTTCCCACGTGCTGCTGAGCACATTGGGGCTCAGCCCTGCCCGCCTCCAGCCTGGAGCTGCTCCTGCTGCTCCCCCTGCTCCATGTCCTGCTCCCAGGCTTGCTCACACTCCCAGCCCCCAGATCCCTCGATCCGACCTCCTGCAGGACAGCAGAGCACAGGTTTGGGGTCAGCAGGGCACAGGTTTGGGGTCAGCAGGGCACAGGTTTGGGGTCAGCAGAGCGCTGGTTTGGGGTCAGCAGGGCACAGGTTTGGGGTCAGCAGAGCACAGGTTTGGGGTCAGCAGAGCGCTGGTTTGGGGTCAGCAGAGCACAGGTTTGGGGTCAGCAGAGCGCTGGTTTGGGGTCAGCAGAGCACTGGTTTGGGGTCAGCAGAGCGCTGGTTTGGGGTCAGCAGAGCGCTGGTTTGGGGTCAGCAGAGCACTGGTTTGGGGTCAGCAGAGCGCTGGTTTGGGGTCAGCAGAGCGCTGGTTTGGGGTCAGCAGAGCACTGGTTTGGGGTCAGCAGAGCGCTGGTTTGGGGTCAGCAGAGCGCTGGTTTGGGGTCAGCAGAGCACTGGTTTGGGGTCAGCAGAGCGCTGGTTTGGGGTCAGCAGAGCGCTGGTTTGGGGTCAGCAGAGCACTGGTTTGGGGTCAGCAGAGCGCTGGTTTGGGGTCAGCAGAGCGCTGGTTTGGGGTCAGCAGAGCACTGGTTTGGGGTCAGCAGAGCGCTGGTTTGGGGTCAGCAGAGCGCTGGTTTGGGGTCAGCAGAGCACTGGTTTGGGGTCAGCAGAGCGCTGGTTTGGGGTCAGCAGAGCGCTGGTTTGGGGTCAGCAGAGCACTGGTTTGGGGTCAGCAGAGCGCTGGTTTGGGGTCAGCAGAGCGCTGGTTTGGGGTCAGCAGAGCACTGGTTTGGGGTCAGCAGGGCACAGGTTTGGGGTGAGGATGCAGAAATGGCCAAAGGCAGTGCCCGTGTCCTGCTGCAGGGCACCCACAGCTCCACCTCCCCATGGGCTCTGCACAGAAACTGGGGATGAATCACTGCAAGGAACTCCTGCACAGGGCTGCTTCCTCCAGAACCCACTGCCCTGAAAATAACCCTAGAGACAGACTGAACCCTGACCCTAACCATAAAACTACTGCTCTTAAATTAACCCTAACCAAAACCCACGACTGAGCGTTACCCCAGCCCAAACCCTCAACCTTGGCCTCACCCTAAAAACAGCTCTAACCCTAAGCCAAACCTGAGCCCTGAACCTAAGACTGAGCTTAACACTAAACCTAAACCAAACCCTAAACATAGCCCTAGCTCTAAACCAAATTCTAACCCTAATCCTAACACTCTGCCTCCCAATAAACCAATAACCCTAACAGTAACCCTAACCCAAACATACCCTCATCCATAACCCTAACCCTAATTCTAAAACTAACCCCATACCCAAATCTAACCCTAAAGTGAAACGGAAACCCAACACTAACCCCAAGCTAACCCATAAACAAACATTCACCATAACCCTAACCCTAACCCTAACCCTGAAACTAACCCTAACCCTAACCCTAATCCATAACTCCAGGTAAAACCTAACATTAATGCTAACCCTAACCCAAACCCAAACCTAACACTAACCTTAACACTAGAACTAACCCTAGCCCTAACCCTGACCCAAAACCAACACTAAGCCTAGACCCAGTCCTAACACTAGTCCTTAACCAAACCCTAACCCTAACACTCTGCCTCCCCCTTGGTTCCACAGACAAACCTGGGAAAAAATTATTGCAAAGTCCTCTTAGACAGAGTTGGTTCCAGCAGATTCTACTGGCCTGCCAATAACCCTAATGTAAACCCTAACTCAATAATCCTAACACTAACCCAAACCCAAAACCGTCACTAACCCTAATCCTAGCCCTAACCCTAAACCCAGCCATAACGATAAACCTACCCCTAACCTCATCCATATCCCTAACCCTGACCCTAACCCCTTACCTAAATCTAACCCTAACCTTACACATTAACCTAACCCTAACTCTAACCCCAACCTAAACCCTTACCCAACCCTAACCCTAATTTAACATGTAATCTTAACCCCAACCCTAAGCAAACCCTTACCCTAACCCTAATCCTATCCCTAAGCCAAGCCCTCACCCTAACCCTGAGCACTGAACTCTTAGGGCCAATTCACAATTAGGCTACTTTGTAAATAATCTGATAGCA
Organism: Rhabdornis inornatus; assembly: GCA_013397075.1. NCBI lineage: Eukaryota > Metazoa > Chordata > Aves > Passeriformes > Rhabdornithidae > Rhabdornis > Rhabdornis inornatus. Next base: position 93,360 of record VWZS01006898.1, read on the forward strand.
AAAACACTTCACTGAATAATTTTCAGGCTAACTACAGACATTATTAATGAGAAAGTGATTCAAAATATTCAAGAGAGAAATCTAACACGGCCCTGGTGGATTTGGTTGTCTACACTGGCCTGGCTGCTTTGCTTTGGACCCTGGTGGGGACTCCCGGACAATTTAGCTGTAAGGAAACATCCTGAGAAGCAACATTACACTTGTGGCAGGAGGGGCTGGGATCACACCCTGTGCCACAATAACCAAGTGGTAGTAATAATAATAATAATAATAATAATAATAATAATAATAATAATAATAATAGTTATAGTTATAGTTATAGTTATAGTTATTGTTATTGTTATTGTTATTGTTATTGTTGTTATTGTTGTTGTTATTATTATTATTATTATTATTATTATTAACCAGAGGGTTAATAAGTGAGAGCATCACTGCACAGCCACCTCTGCCAAAAGGTCCACGATAAACCCAGGCTGAGAAGGAAAACGAACACCTGGGAAATGAAATCCTTTTCCAGAGCTCCTGGCCTGGAGCTCTGCACCCTCAGCTCCAGTGCAGCATTTAGAGCCTGCCCTGCTTTCTGCCGAATTACACCTCGCTGTGTTAGACCTGAAATCCCAGAGCTCCTTGGGAAAGCTTTGCCAAGGCTGCTCTGGGAGGGAAATCACATTGCTGTGAAATACTGTGTGCCCCCAGCGCCAGCCTGACCCTGCTGGGAGGGACAAGCCCTGCACCGGGCTGAGCTTTGGGATCTCAGCCTGCTTTGGGCTGGAAGGGACATTAATGCTCATTCCAACCCCGCCCCTGCCGTGGACACCTGGCACCAGCCCAGCCCTGGGATCCAGGAATGCTTTGTGAGGATAGTGCAGAAGGGAATCCTTGCCAATGAATTACAGTTTTACTGATCACTGAGGGGTGGCAACAGCCTTGCCTGCCCAAGGATGGGGGTTGTAAAGGACAGGGTTAGCTAGAGGGGTTGGATCTGCTGGCTGTGCTGTGGGGAGGAAGGGATGTGTGCTTGTGCAAGGGACAGGTAAGGGCAGGAGATGCTGTGACAGGGACAGGTAAGGGCAGGAGATGCTCTGGGAGGGACAGGTAAGGGCAGGAGGTGCTGTGACAGGGACAGGTAAGGTCAGGAGGTGCTGTGACAGGGACAGGCAGGGTCAGGGGATGCTGGACAGGGACAGGCAGGGTCAGAGGATGCTGTGACAGGGACAGGTAAGGTCAGGGGATGCTGTGACAGGGACAGGCAGGGTCAGGAGGTGCTGTGACAGGGACAGACAGGTCAGGAGGTGCTGTGACAGGGACAGGCAGGGTCAGGGGATGCTGTGACAGGGACAGGCAGGGTCAGGTGTTCAGGTAGGGGACAGGTTGGGGTTAGCTGGTCCTGCAGAAGGAAGAAGGGAACTTGCAGAGAGGAGAGAAGGAGTCAGTGCTGTGTGGAGCTGCCTGTGAGAAATCCACTGAGAGGAGGCACGGAAAGTTTTTATTAAAAGATTGCTGTTGGTGCCAGTCATGTCCATCACGACATAATTATTAGAATTTGTGCCAGGGCCTCCCACCCTCACAGCCAAGAATTTCTTCCTTACACCTGATCTAAATCTCCTCTCCAAGTCTGAAACCATTCCCCTTTGTCCTATCACTATCTAGAGTGGTGAAGAAGCTTCTTAATTTTCTGGGTAACTTTCATTTGCTTGGAATGCAATTTTGCCTTCTCTTTTGCTTTCCTTGGTCTCACTTAGGATCTCTTTCTTTTCTGGGTCTGACTTAGGCTGCAGTTCCTTTCCCCCTGTCCTGCAGGAGCATCCTCATCCTCTGCCTTTTCCTCCCCAGAGCTTCCTCTGAAAAGGCATTTACACCCTGCAGCTGGGATGGACTTTTATTTCACTTTTGTCTCCCTTGTTTCAATTTTTTTATGTCTGATTTCAATTTTTTTTCTTAAAGAGAGGAAAAGATAATTCTGGTATTAACTTAATCAAAAAGGGAAACTGAAGCCTATTGATTTAGTAGGAGCCAAAAGCCCTGATGAATTTAACTCCCCACCCCTTCTCTTCTAACATGAAGCTGTCACTAATAATTTGCTGTATTCTTTAAAATTTAATTTATGGAATATCATTAAAAATTGAAAGAGCTCACAGTGACTGGAACACAGCAAGAAGTAGAAGTTTATAGCCCCTAACAAGCATAAACAGGACTAGAAAGTCCTTCATGTTCTCCCAGCTAACCATAGAAACAGCCATTTTTTTTCTTTTAAATAATCTCAAGGAAAAGTTAGCGAAACATAAATTAGAAGGACTGCCACTGATTTATTTTTCTGAATAAAAAGAACATTCAGTAGCAGGTCATTTGTTTTTGTTTTCTTTCAGAGAGTAAATGGAAACATATTCTTACCTCACTTTTCTCACAAGTACAGTAGGTTTCCTAAGCTTGTGTCAAGGTTTTATTGCCAGGAAAAAGTGGTTGAATAGTCAGCATCTGTAATGAGGGCATCAGCAGGGGTGGAGCAGGGCAGCCAGGCTGGTACCCTCATTTCCTGGGCATTGGCTGGTGGGGCTCTGCCCCTCAGTGCTGCACAGCTAAGCAGGAGCCTCTAGGAGGTGATTTTTGGAGACATTTTTGCATTGCTGAATGAGGAAGTGCCAGGCCCTGGTGATGGAGGGGGTTTGTGAGCACTGAGCCTTCACCCTGCTGAGAAATTACAAAGTCAGGGTGATCAAGTGCATTACAAATAATCCTGGAAAATCCTGGTTCCTGTTCTGGCTCCGTCCTTGGTTTTCTGCTGTGACCTTAAGCAAATCATTTGAACTCCTCCCAGGCAGATTCACTGCTTCTGTAATTCCATTTGATAGGATAAATGAGGAGGTGCATGGCCCTCTCTATCTTCATTTCCCTATCTGGGAACGTGGGTGAATGCTTTTGGGATGTAATTACTGCCCACAGAGTCTGAGATGTTCCAAATCCCTGCAGCTCTTTGATGTCTGCAAACTTATTCGTTGATATGTGGAGTACCTGTGTGGCAAAAAGTTTCAGGAAAGCTCTAAGCTTTCATCCAAGAGAGGGTGGGAGAACACTGTGTGTATATTGTATAAGTTTAATCTTGTTTTCAGCTTTAAGTGTGAAAATGTGCCTATCATTTTGTGCCCAACATTATCTGTGTTCTGCCTGAAATGTCTAACAATGTCTGCCCTGCTAAAAAGCAGCCAAAAGCTTGGCTTCAGTATTGCAAAAACCCTTAAGAAAATTGTTTGTCTGCATGTCAGCACAACTGAGATCGATGAGACAATACCAAGGGTGATGTCCACGATGCACTTGGAAAGCACTGAGCCCTTCAGGCACTTATGGGAAGCTGATTTGAATTATTCCCAGCTCTCTTTTCCAGCTGGAGGCAGCTGGTGTCCTTTTGTGGCTCTTTGGGATGCACATTTCCAGCTGGGCTTGCCTGTCCCAGCAGCTCAGCTCTCCATGGCACCTGCCTGCTCTTGGGGTGTCCAAAAAAAGCTCCCTGGGGGCCGTGGCTCCTGCCATGGCACTGGAAAAAGGGAACTGGGGCTTGCCAGAGCACGTGCTGGCCACTGGGCTGGCATTTGGAGATGTGCTGCTGGGAGGGAGAGCCCAGGGAGGCAAATTCCCTTTGGGAACCCATCAGAGATGTGTGCCTGAGCCACCAGGGTGAAATTCCCTTTGGGAACACATCAGAGATGTGTGCACTGAGCCACCAGGGTGAAATTCCCTTTGGGAACACATCACAGATTGTGCACTGAGCCACCAGGGTGAAATTCCCTTTGGGAACCCGTCAGAGATGTGTGCACTGAGCCACCAGGGTGAAATTCCCTTTGGGAACACATCAGAGATGTGTGCACTGAGCCACCAGGGTGAGATTCCCTTTGGGAGCACATCACACAGTGTGCATTTCACTGGCTCTGGCAGAACCATCCCTGGTGCCATGCTCTGCTGGGTTCTCTGGGTCCTGGCAGAACCATCCCTGGTGCCATGCTCTGTTGGGTTCTCTGGGTCCTGGCAGAGCCATCCCTGGTGCCAAGCTCTCCCAGGAGCCTCGTCCTGGCCACTTTGGAATAACTCAAGCCCTGGTGCTGCAGCTGCCTTTTACTTGGAAAAACCATCTCAGTGCCTAGGAGACCTCCTGGGTAGGAAACTCAGAGCTGGGAGCAGTAAGAGATTCCTTGAGCTCTCTAAAGCTGCTCCACCTCTCTCCTGGCTGGCTGTGCCAGTGGAATCCCTCAGACCTGCTAAGCTGAGCTTTAGTCACCGTTCTGGCCCAGCTCCTTCCGTGTTTGATCTTTCCTTGTGAACCTGCCCCTCTAGACCCAGAGATTCCCACACAGCTGTCAGGAAGGATCAGTCCCAAAAATTATGCATTAGGACAGGTCTGCATTTGCCCTAAGCCCTTTTTAATAGTTGGCTGACTCTGTAAAGGGTCCTTAAAAATGAGTGTTTCGTGCTGTATGTTTAATATCAATTTATAAAGGGAGTATTTTCACAAAGTACAGTAAGCACCACTTCATCAAAATTACGGCTTAAATCCCCATTTCCTGGATTCATGTGTTTATCAACAAATCTCTCTTTTTCTTTTTTTTCCCCTAACGTACAAATTCCCATTCCTCATTGCTGTAAAGGAAACTTTTAAAGAGAAGAAAAAAAAATTACGTCTTGAAAGCTCAGAGGCCACTAGAAAAAAATAATAATAAAAACGTTGGGTTTTGCCCTTTTCCCTCTTCTATATTTCATCTGTCACAAGCTCTCTGCAGCCTGGGCTCTCGGGGCTGGCAGCACTCACTGGTTTTGCCACGATGGGGCTGTGGTGCAGCAGCTCTGTCCCAAAAAATGAATAAGGAGGGAGTTACTGATAAACAGAACAGCTATGGAAGACCCAGGGTCCCTGGAAGTGTCCAAGGTCAGGTTGGACAGGGTTTGGAGCAGCCTGGTCCATGGAAGTTGTCCCTGCCCATGGAAGGGGGATTGAAAAGAGATGAGCTTTAATGTCCCCTCCAATCCAAGCCAGTCTGGGATTCCATGATTCAGGATTTAGCAGTTGCTCTTAACAGAAAAACAGCATCATATTACACAATGCCTCTCGGGTGGCAGGCACAACTGTATCTTAAATATTCAAATGTAATTTTTCTTTTTCATCTGAAAATGTTAATTTAATCAGAACGAAACATTTTCCTTTATAAAAAAAACATAACCTTCATGACTGGAAAAAGCCCCTTTTTGCTGCTTGTTCCACTGCAGGACCCGGGGTGTGTGACACTGCAGGACCTGGGTTGTGACCCCTGTGACACAGAGCCCTGCCAGGGCCACCTGCCCCATGGAAAACACTGCAGGCAGAGGGCAGGGCTGTGTTTGGGTTTGTACAGGAGCAGAGGATTTGGGGGATTTGGGGGATTTTTGGGGCTGAGGTTTGGAGGGAGCAGCGATGAGCCCACCGTGCTGATGGGCAGCGTGGCAGTGTCGATGATCTTGGGGCATTCCCCTCCCCTCCTGTCCTCCCCTCCTGTCCTC
>VWZS01006898.1:121153-135032 GCA_013397075.1 Rhabdornis inornatus
TGCTGTCCCTGCTGCTGTCCCTGTGCTGTCCCTGCTGTCCCTGCTGTCCCTGTGCTGTCCCTGCTGCTGTCCCTGTGCTGTCCCTGCTGCTGTTCCTGTGCTGTCCCTGCTGCTGTCCCTGTGCTGTCCCAGCACACGGCGCCTGCTGCAGCACAGCTGGCTGCCTGCAGCTGCTGGACAGAAACGCTTCTCTCCCCAGCCGTGGGTAAAACACCGCGTGGGCATCCCCAGCCCCCTGCCCTGCCAGCCTGCTTTCCATTGCCGCTCCTGCCCCTGGCCGCTCTTCCCTGCAGCTCTCAGCCCTGCCCCTCCTTTCGGGAATCCATGGTTTGGGAATACTGGGCGGGCCCTGGCACAGGGTGCCCAGAGCAGCTGTGCCAGCCCCTGCAGCTTTTTAGATCTTTCGGTGGATTTAAATTTCGGTGAATGCCACAGTGATATTGAAATCTGCATTTTGTGGAATGCTTTGGAACAGATTTTGAGGGTTATGGGAACATTCCCCAGTGTGCAGTTCTTTGATGTGTGTGACGAGGATGACAATACAATTTTAGCACACAAAAGGACAGTGGGATTTTAATGGCTCTATCTGAAAGTACATCAAGATCCTTGGGAGAATGTACCAGAGATAAGAGGGCTAAATGTTAATATCCAGAAACTGTCATATGATAAGGTCAATATATTGTTAGCTGATGAAATACTGAATGTATCTCGTGCTGGCTGTGCAGCAGGCAGGATGTCAGCCTGTTTTATCATCTTAATGACAATTTGAGAATCGAGATATGAGAGAAGGTGGCCAGACCAAAAAGTGCTTTTTAATTACCCCAAAAGGGATAATCTGTTAATTTAACTTCTCAGCTCCAGACACCAGCATGACCAGTGCTGGGACATCTTCAGAGACTCTGGCACCTTCCTTTAGTGAGTAACAGCCAAACATTCAAGGGTTTAGAACAGTCAACTATCTGATTTTATTAAACATAAAATAGGCATCACATTGCACACATTTTCCACTCTCCTGGGTCCCTGAGGCACTGATGGGACTATTCCTTCAGGAAGCATCCAGGAAAGGCAGGAGAAGCCTTAAATAAAGGTTTTGATCCAGGTTTCCAGCATAGACCCAGGCTGATGTGTTCTCATTTGAATGAGAAAAGGAACTGTAAAATTTCAGACCTCTAATGAGGAAAGGAAATCATGCTCACTCCTTAGAGAAGAATAAATCTCATTTGGTGCATTTAGGTCCTTGTTTACTTTCTATCCTGCTGATGGCTGTTGGCCACTGCTGTGTGTTTGTTCTCCCCACCCTGCCTGGCTGTGTTACCCTTCTCAGTGTCCCCCACAATCACTGTCACCCATCATTTCCTCCTGCTGTGGCTTCAGCATCTCCTGTGCACTCCCAGGCCATCCCTTTGGCTTTGAGGTGGTCCCCAGGTACAGCTGAAGGAAAGAAAAATTGCTAAATATTTCTGCCTTCACAATTCTTCCTTACTTCTCTTATTTCTCCTCACATCTTGTTTGTAATGTGCCTCCACTTCCCTGCTTTGGCTCTGCCCTGGGAACTGGCACATAAATATTTTCCTCCAGAATGCTGAAATCAAAGTTGTTTTTTTTTCCCAGCAGTTTTCCCCTGGACTGATGTGGACATCAAAGAGCAGTGTTTGTATGCTGCAAATCAAACCCCAAAGACCTCCAGGCTCTGCTGGCACTCTCAGATGATGTCACTGCTGTGGATTCACCCTGCAGCACCTGGATTGTCACAGAGCCTGTGCCCACCAGGGCTAAAAGTGCATCTGGAGATGCATTTCCTTCTCCACTGCTTACCCAGGGGGTCACACACTCCCTGAGGGGTTTCAGGGAGGCAGAAGAAATTCAGGTGTGAGTGTCTGACACAACAACTCCACGTCCACAAAACCCTCCCTGAATCAACAAATCCCTCCCCTGGATGGATCCATCGTGCTTTGGATTATCTGGCACCCAGAACGGCACAGGCTGCCAAATCCTGACTGAGCCAACCTGAAACATCTCTGATTCTGAGAATTCAGGGCATGAAGACCCTGCTGTGAGAAGAGGGAAAACAAACTGTTCAACCTGCCTGGGACAGGTGCCTCACAAATTCCATGTCAGCTGGAACTGGGCAGTGACATCCCCCAGAATCCTGGCACAAATCCCCAAAAACAGGTCCCAGGGCCCTCCTGGTGCCTGCACAGCCCCTTCCAGGCCCTCTGCAAACACATGCACAACGCCAGGGGAAGTAATGAGATGCAAATGTATTCCTTCAGAGGTTGATCCAAAGCTCAGTCAAGTCAATTATTATTAATGTAATTAGTACTGTATGAGCAGTTCAAGGCATAATTCAAGTCAGGTCTCCATCCAGGCAGGCTGTGGATATGTGCAGAGCAGAATTAAAGGGTTTACAACTAACTGAGTGTGACAGACAGAAAGAAAGAGTGGAAGGAGATGTGAGGTGATATAAAAAGAGCAGATAATCTGCCACAGAAACCCAATCTTAATCCTGGGCTTTGTCTGGCAAACTGTGCAGCCTTCAGCAGGAATTTCCAACAGCAGTTACATCAGCAGTGTGTTCATTAAACACCATTTTGAGCCTTTATTGGTCATGAATTTTCTCTCTCCTTACATTTTTATTCATTTCCCCTGCATTGGGCTGGCACACTGTCATGGTTTTGTTTATCTCTCTGTCCTGGGGGTCATTCCAGCCAAGCCAACAGCACGACCCTGGAGCTGCAGGAATGAATGAAGGGCAGCACAAAACCCTGCATGAGCTTTGCTTCCTTCTGTCCCAGCAATTAAAAATGCCTGAATCCACTGAGCACGGGGGTTTGCTCAAGTGTCACGTCCAGATGCCAACCCAGGAGCCCCTCACTGTTCACTGGCACACACCCAAAAGTTTTCTTCCCCTTTTTCTCGCTCTTTTTTCTTTTTTTTCCCGCATTCCAGAAGGGAGGGTGTCCATGTGTGGAGGGAGGGGTTGGGGAGCAGCGGGCACAGGGTGGGTGGGGTGCTGGGATGGAGAAGCACTGCTGCTGCTGCTCCCTGTGCCAATCAACCTGTTCCCAAAACCCTGTGCCCATCACCCTGTGCCCAAAACCCTGTGCCAATCAACCTGTCCCCATCACCCTGTGCCCAACACCCTCACTTCCTGCACCTCAGGATGGTTCCAGAAAGGCAGGAAAATCTCCTTGTTCCATAACCCAGTGCCTGCTGTCGCTGGGGATACACCAGAGGCTGCACCAGAGCCCTCAGCCCTGGCACGGCTGTTCCCTGGAAATGTTTGTACCTGCCCTTGGTATTAGAGCATAGGAATGCAATTCAAAATTCCTGCAGAAATCAGCTGAGTGTGGTCAGGCAGGGAACACACGAGGGAATGTGTGTAAGATCATTCCCTATCATCAGGGGACACACGAGGGAATGTGTGTAAGATCATTCCCTATCATCGGGGACACACGAGGGAATGTGTGTAAGATCATTCCCTATCATCAGGGGGCACACAAGGGAATGTGTGTGATATAATTTCCTATCAGGCACTTACAAGGGCACAGGGATTCCCTCCAGGATCTGTTCTCCCTGCTGCTCGGGCTGGCTGAGGCTGCACTGCTGGCCTGGAGGCCACCAGGTCACCCCTGCAGTGGCCAGGCAGCCACGGAGAGCAGCGGTGCCGAGACCTTTGTAGCTGGAAAAGGCAAGTCAACATGCAAATCCTAGTTAAAATATCTTTATTAGCAGCATTTTAATCGCTTGCAAGATCTGGACCGGGATCAAACCAAACATAAGGCAGCAGCTGCTGTAAACAGCCGTTGTTGAAATGGAAAAATGATTAGTGCTGAGGGAAGGATGTCAGGTGTAATGAGCCTGCCTTGGCACCTCCCTGCCTGTCCTGCCCCAAATCCTCTCCTGGTGCAGGGATCCCGACCTGTGACCCCTCTGCCACCCCAGTGACCATCCCTGGCCACATTTCCAGCACCAGGGGGGTTTTCAGGCTCTGCTTGGAGCAAGGAACAATCCACGGGTGCAGGAGCCTCTCTCCTTCCATCACACACTGGAGGGTAATGCTGAAAGTCATTTTAACTTCCCTGCAATTAGGGAGGAGTAATTATCCACCAAAACTTGCGCTGAACAAGGTGTGTCTTAGCCATATGTGTTAATTACACTTTCTTCCCCTCTGCTGCAGGGAGGGGCCTGGGAGTCCTGCTCCATGGCCAGTTGGATGTGAGCCAGCAGTGCCCTGGGGCCAGCAGGGACATCCCTGTGCTGGGGACATCCCTGTGCTGGGAACATTGCTGTCCTGGGAACATTGCTGTCCTGGGAACATCCCTGTCCTGGGAACATCCCTGTGCTGGGAACTTTGCTGTCCTGGGCACATCCCTGTCCTGTCCTGGGGACATCCCTGTGCTGGGCACATCCCAGTCCTGGGGACATCCCTGTCTTGTTCTGGGGACATCCCTGTCCTGGGAACATCCCTGTGCTGTCCTGGGAACATTCCTGTCCTGCCGACATCCCTGTGCTGGGGACATCCCTGTCCTGAGTTCATCCCTGCCCTGGGCACATCCATCAGGACCAGGGAGGGATTGTCCCACTCTGCTCTGGGCTGGGACAGCCTCAGCTCCAGTGCTGGGACACTTTGGGTGCCACCCAAATATAAAAATCCATTGGGGAGTGTCCAAAGGATGGACGTGAGGATGGGGAAGGGTCTGGAGAGGAGCAGCTCAGGGCACTTGGTTTGTTCAGCTGCAGGAGACTGAGGGGAGACCTCCCTGTGCTCAGAACATCCTCCTGAGGGGCAGCTCTGACCCCTTCACTCTCCTCCCCAGCACCCCGGGCCAGGGCACGGCTGCAGCTGGGCCAGGGCAGGCTCAGGATGGATTTTGGGAAAGCTTCTTCCCTCCCCCAGAGGTGCTGGGCACTGCCCAGGCTGCCCAGGAATGGGCACTGCCACAGCTCCGGGAGTGTTTGGACACCAGGGATGCCCAGGGGGGATTCTGGGGGGTCTGGGCAGGGCCACAGCTCTCACTGTGACACCTCAGTCCTTGTCACTGCACACAGAGCTTCTGTCCCTTCCTCACTGACAGGGTGCCACAAGGAATCCCCAATGTGGGAGCGGCTCAGAGCGCGTTGGACACACCGCAGCCACCAATGATCCCGTGTGCCACAGGGAGCAGCCAGCTCCTTAAATCACCCACATTTCAAACTCTGAGTGTCAAAACACGAGAACTGGCTTCGGACAAGCCAGCTCTGAGTCCTGGCCGAGTCGGGAGGGCACAAAAGCATTATTTAATGTTTTTAATTTCCATCAGGGGGAGCCTGTGCACAGAGGATGGGTCCTGGGGACTCCACAGCCCTGAGACCCTGAGTGACACCTGGGCTGCGACGTCCCTGCCTCGTGTGAGGGAATCCAGAGACATTTCTGCATTCACACAACGCTCGGGAGTGAGAGCTGTTCCTCTAATTGCATTAGTGCAACGTTAACATTTTTATTTAGCTGATGTATAATTCAGACCACCACCAATGCAAACCACGCTCTGTGGTTTGGAGGTTGAGTCTACCTGGTAAATATTTACATTTGTGGCATGGAAAATAATTAGTGTCAAGATGGGTGTCAGGGTTGTGTGGTAACAGGTTACCAACTGCAGGGCTTGAAATTAAAAACCTTGCTGTAATCAGACTCTACAAAACACCACCCTGCACCAAAGGGGAGCAATGTTCTATCAGAAGTTTCTATCTGTTATGGTGGCACTTGAGTGAGTAAATTGCTGGTCAAAAATTCAAAAATTCAAACACTTCCCATTGGAGAGGTGGCCAAAAAGTCAAAAGCAAATTATCAGGTGTTACACAGAGTGAATCTGGTGTTAAACACACGGAACTTCCTACACAAAGTATAAAAAAACTTCTGTTGAATAAAAAGCAATGAAAATCTAACACTTCAGGTGTAACTTTAGAGCTGTGCTTGCAGTTCTCTTGGAGGGAGGGCTTGGCCTTCGTGGTTAAACCTGCCCTGTGTCTGAGCAGTGCCAGCTCTGCACAGCGTGGGCAGCATCTGCTGCAGCTCCCCCTCCCTCAGCATCCCCCAGGATTTCGGGGAAAACCCAAACTCCAACCCCAGCTTAAGGCTGGCTTAAATCCTGGGAGCCAGCTCTGTGGTACCCAGGGGCAGCAGCCCTTCCTGAAGTGATCACTGCTCACTGGGTTTACTCCCACTTTTTATTTACACTCAATTTTTTAAACTCTGCTCTGTCCCTGTTGTGAACAAGTTTTGGGTTTACTCTCAGTTTTTATTTACACTCAGTTTTTATTTACACTCAGTTTTTAAGCTCTGCTCTGTCCCAGTGGTGAACAAGGTTTGGGTTTACTCTCAGTTTTTATTTACACTCAGTTTTTAAGCTCTGCTCTGTTCCAGTTGAGAACAAGGTTTGGGTTTTTAGGACACAATTCCCAGTTCCTACCTGTGCTCCACAAAGGTGACCCCTGAGAGCACTGCAGGCACTCCCTGGGCTCAGCAGAAAATCAGGTCTCTGATTTAGGGGCCACCAAACCATTCAGGTGTCCCTTTTACCAGGTCAGTCTTTCTGTGAGATCCAGAATAAATTTGGGGTGTGCCCCCTCATACCCCAAACTGCAATAATGGCTTTGGTTCTTCCAGTGCCTTTTCTGTCTCTCATAAACGATCTGGGGCAGGAACACCCTCTTGCATTTTGCAATTTAGGACACAATTCAACAGGGAGACAATTACAGATGAGGCCATTATAAAAATTAAAAAAAAAAAACAAAAAACAGCCAATATAAAGTCAGCTCTAGTGTCTTGAGTGCAGACATGAGGAGTCAAAGAGCTCATTATATTAATTATAAAATAACTGTGGAAAAGGCTGAATTCCATCTTCTGGAATCTTTCCTGCTAAAATACATGCTCTACTCCTGCAAGGCTTACGGGCTTAGCAGAGGATTCAAAGAGAATCAGGATGGTATCTCTTGGCTTTGAGCATCTCTGGATCTTGAGTGAGCACGTGAGGTGCCAAGGAATAAAGTCCCTTTTTGCATCCAAAGTAAAACACACCCACACCTCCAGTCTGGGGAGGCAGCTCCCGAGGAGATCCAGTATCAGATCCCAGTCTTGTTTCCTCTGCACCGAGGCAGGGGCAGGTCAGTCCAAAGAAAACTCCTCAGCAGATCGAAGCAGCTGAAAAAAAAAAAAAAAGGAAGAAAAAGAGGGGAAAAAAAAAAAGGGAACATTTACTTGTTAATGTCTCGTAGTCTCAGATGTCTACGGTACAAAGGAAAGTATTTGAACAGCTTAAAGGTTTTATGGTTAGAATAACATTCAATAAAAAATGCATTTTTGCAGGGCTGGCTGAGGAGCCACAGGCAGGCAGGAATTCCGGGAAAGCCCCCATTCCTCTGGAGGGGCAGAGAGGGGTCCCTGAGCTGCCCTGGCTCCCCAGAGACACAGGCAAGGGATGCTTGGGATTTTCACCTCTTTGATCAGGTCTCAGAGGTGCAGCTTTCGGCTGACAGAACACCCAATCCAAAGGCTGGGTGCTGTGTTTGCAATCTGCCCAAAAATCTGACGTGGTCCGTGTGCCACTGCACCTCCCCGTGCCTGTGAGCCTGCCTAGAACAAAGTCCTGAACCCCTGGAGCAGCAGCTGGCTCTTGGACACAGAGCTGGGCCCAGCTCCAAACAGCCCAGCCCCTGATTTATGGGTTGGTCTCCAAAGCAGAGCTGCAGATTTACTGTTTCTTGTCATTTACAGAGCTGAAACCAGGTGAGATTCAGGGCTTTTAATGAGTTTGACCCAGAATTTGAAAACCCCTTTGATGCCCAAATTCAAAGCGAATTTGAGTCAGAGAAATGAGCCCACATGAACCAGACCCAAGAATGCATCTCCTCAAAGCCCTGTGAAGTGAAAGCACAACTCTGCAGCAGCTTTTGTTGACATCTTCCCTTGCAGCACCTTTCTAAAACTTCTGACCGCCCGAATGCAAAATGTGCTCACCTCACTATTCACAAATGGCCTTTAAAAAGTACTCAGAGCTCTGCTTGTGCACGACACGAGCGTGAGAGGATGGCATTGCCTGGCAGCAGCATCCCACAGGAGCTGTGTTCTGTCTCTGCCTGCATCAGCCACTGCCAGCGTGAGCCAAAGGGGTCTTGGGGTGGAGAGGAGTGGGAAATACAGAAAAACCTAAAGGATCAATGGCAGCTGTGCAATATTCCTGAGTGTTTCCCTGGCAGGTAAATTCCTCCCTCGCTGGGAGCACCAGACCCACCAGATCTCTGGCAGTGGGAGCCGTTCCCTGTCCCTGTGTCCCTGTGTCCCTGTGTCCTGTCCTGTGTCCCTGTGTCCCATCCTGTGTCCCTGTGTCCTGTCCCTCCATCCCCTGTCCCCAGTCCCTGTCCATCTCTCCTGGAGCCCTCTGGGGGCTCTGAGCTGTCCCTGGATCCTTGTCCCCCTGGCTGTGCTGAGCCCTGCAGGTGATGCTGAGCTGAGCTCTCCAGAACTGAAGCTCACATTTCCTCTGAAGCTTTTCCTTTCAGGAACTGCACGAGGGTGAAAATCCCCTCCACTGTGACTTACCACAACATTTCTGCTAAGGACAACAGAGGGAACCAAACCATGGAAAAATGAGAGCCTGAAAGTCCCACCTGGCTCTACAGCCCTGTCCAAGAGATGGTGCAGCAAAGCTCCTTGGAAATGTCCCGAGAAACTCCTCTGGTGTGGCAGTGCCAGCTGACACAATGGAAAGCACACAGGGCATGTTTCAAGAAATCACTTCACTTGGAAAAAAAACTATGAGCAATGCTTTTTTTTCTGAGAACTGCTTTTCCAAATAGAAGGTTCATTTTCTTCCTCAGAACAATTTCTCCCTTCAGGCTGTAAACTCGACAATTTACATCTGAAGTGCCCTTAGGATTCTGCTAAGTTAAAATCAAGGCAAGTGCTCCGAGGCAATCATTCCTTCTGGGACATTTGTCCTTTGGAAAATGGGGGACCCAAGAGAAACTGGAAGAATTTATTGCAAGTGACAGAACATCAGGCTCAGTGGTGGAACCTCAGCCTGGGTGTTAAGGAACATAAAGATCCTGACTCCAATTAAGTTTTGTTCCATTTATAAGAAGGGCACAGAATTGGGGCTTTTGAAAGAAAAGTCACTGGGCTGCAGGCAGCAGCCATGACAGGGAGACACCACAGGGAAATTGCTTTTATTCCTGTCCCAAGACATCAATCCTGAAGGAAAGGCTCTAGGTGCTGACGAGCTTCAGCACTGCAGATTAAACCAGGACAGGAAAAACAATTGGGGTGAAAAACAAACAAAGGAATATTTTAGCTCTCTTGGGAATGAAAGGTTCTTTTGCCTGGAACTATTGGTCTTCTCACACAAACCTTTACCTTTGCTGGGGAGAATACTAGATTCTCCCTGGCATGCCCAGGTCCTGAATCCACCATGAAAATCTATTTTGGAAATGTTTCTATCACAGTGTTAAAGGAAAAATTTGTGTTGACAAAAGTGCACTCGCCACAGCCTTTCCATGTTCGTGGTGCTGGGGAACATGAAGGGGGGTGGGACCAAGGGATTTATAAAAGTTGAGCAAACCCCGTGCCTTTAATCTGAAATCTGCCTCGCTTTGCCCTGAGGTTGACATTTATTGTTTAAAAACGTTCAGAAAGTGTGCTGAGGAATTGCCCATTCCCATCAGTGCAAGTATGAAATGTTTAAAGTGCACATTTTTCATCTGGTGCCAGCTCCAGGCCCGCAGCCAGGGCCTGTTTGACAACCAGATGAGGAACACAAAGGGGTTCCCCTCATGGAAATGTTGGGACCTGGGAGCTGGCACAGCCTGGGGATCACAGCATTCCCTGCCAGGACCTGGCTCAGGTGTGCAGCAGGGCTGGGCAGCCCAGGGAATGACCAGAGGGCAACTTGGGCATCATTTTCCATTGCCCTGGAGCTCCCAGAGCTGCTCCAGGGCTTCCCATGGGAACAATTCCAAGAGGGAAAATGAAAGCAGGGCCCCCATGGCCTGGGGGTGAAGCAGTGCTGGTGTGTGGGTTTGGGGTGCTCAGGATGAGCCTTGTCCCTGCCACAAGGTTCCCAAATCAACAAAGCAGGGTTGAATCTGCTTCACTGACTCCTGCACTGAATCAAATTAATACACAAAAATAGAATGAATCTTTTACTGGCCAAAATCTGTGGATGAAATAAATAATCTCTACTTACAAGAGCAGGGGGCTCACTTCGCCTCCTGAAATGCATAAAGTGGAAATTCCTTTTTCCAGAAGTGCAAAAAATGCATAAATATGTGCAGATTCCCTGGGCAGAGAACAGAAAATCATTTCATTTCAGGGAGTTTTAGATACTTTGTGAATTGCTTGGGCTGGGCTCTGCTTAGGGCCACCCTTGTTGCCATCCCTGGTTTGCAGGATTTCCTATAGTCAGTCATTGCTGACTGTGGGGTTTGAGCTGTGCAGGTGCTCCCACCTCAGGGTCACCCTATAATGGCAATTCCTGCTCCTGGTTTACAGTGGATTGGGATACAAAGGTGTTTTTCCCTCCTTTTCTCCCTGTTAACAGTGCAGAGGTTTGGGATTGCAGTGGTGGGAAAAGGCAGAGCATCTCCCCTCTGTTCCCAGAACATTCCTGGCACTCAGCATCCAGCACAGCAGCTGCAGGACTGGCACCTGCATTTCTCCCAGACATCGCTACCCACCGAGTGGTGATCCTGTGTCCACGCTGGGAGCCTGCACACATCCAGAGGAACAGGCTGGAATGGCAGGAGCAGCACACTGCTGCCCCTCACCTGGCAAAACCTGCTTTGGGGTCAGGGCATGCAGCTCAGCCCTGTGGCACACGTGCCTGGAGAACAGCACCGGGACATGCTGTGCCAGAGGAGCTGACTGCACAGCCCTGAAACCCTGGGAGCAGGACAGGATCCCTGCCCTGCTCTGTGCCAATCCTTCCTGCTGTCAAGCTGGCTGCCAAATGCGTGGCTGCCAAGTCAATTGACCCTGTCGGTTTTAAACCACCAATTATCATCATTGCATTCTTGAAAACAGTGCCTGGAATCACACCAGTGGGAAGATGCTCTCTGGTGCAATTTTGTTCCCATAAGGAAAGCAACAGATCAGTCCACAGCACCTTTACACTGATTTAAAGTCTGCATCGTGCACTCATGCTGCTGTAACCATAATATTCTCATCCCTGGGAAGGGCTGGGAGGCAGCTAAACACTGAATAAAGTGAATTTCTTTGTGGTTGCAGGCCTAGAGAGAGGAAAAAAGAGCAACAACACACATGGACCTTTTTAGGGAAAAAAGGCCAATTTTATTGAGTGGAGAGTTTGTATTTAAAGCATGTTAGGAGAGACTAGAACAGGACAGCAGCTCATTGGCTAATTGGGATAAACATCCAGGAGACCAGGCCTCAGGATGTATCCCATGGGAAAACAACAGGTGTTAATCTTTATTATGAATTCCACTCTGTTTTTCACCAGATTCTAAGTTGTTTTTGACCATTTATCACCTTGGGAAATTTCCTTTCTGTCTGCAGCTACCATCAGCTTATCAGCCTGGGAAGCAAGAAGGATTCAGGCTTGAGAGAAAAGATTCTCGAGCTGTAATTTTGCAGCTCTCTGGGTGTCTCTATCCACATTTCTTCATTTTATATCAGGTATAATGCTGCTTCCAAATTCAAATAATGTCCTTACAGCAGCTGAGTCCAAGCCTGCATGCTGGGATCGATGCACATTGATCATGGCTCTTGTTTTCATGTGATGTTCAGTAACCCCAGAGGCAGAGCCAGACCCTTCTGCCCTGTGCCCTGTACCTCAGGGAATGGTGACTTCCCTGGGCACCCTCTGTGTCTCTAATCCTCATCTTTTATCCTTCCACAGTACTTGCAATCACCTACAGCTTATCATAAACATTAAAATGCCTGGATCCCCCTCCCAGATACACTCAGGAAAAGGAGAACACGCAGCAAAAACTCCAAATTCTGCTTTTGCAAGCCAGCAGGGAGAGACACAAGCTCCAAACCCTTCTCGAGAAACAGAGGGGAGCTGAGCATTTGTGCCAGGACTGTAGCTGTGCACACAGAGGCTGCAATGGGTCTGCTCAGAGCTGAGCACTGGGGGAGATCACCCCAAACACTCCAGGAGAAGCTTTAAAAGCAGATTCCTGCAGAGGATAATCCATCATGTGCTGGGATGGCTGGGAGCCAGCGTGGGGTGATGGAAGCCCAGCTGAGCTGGGTTTGTGTTTGGGGACTGGGGCTGCTCCTGCACACCCTGCCCCAGCCCCCAGAGCTGATCCCATGGGACACAGGAGATGTCCAAGACACTGAAAAAAGGTCTGTGTGGACCCCTTAAACTGGAAACACTTACTGCCATGGGCCCCAGAATTAAAATTTGGCCTTGAATTTTAACAAACGTGCCACAGGAAATCAAACCTTTCATGTCAGTGATTTGGAGAGAAAAAATGGCCCCAGCTGCAGCAAATCCCTTTTATTTCCAAGCCCAGCCATTCCCTTCATTCCTATGGCAGCAGCAGCAGCACCCATCCATTATTACAACATTATTTGGTTTAATTTCTTTCTTATCTGCTGTTGCTCCCTGCCTGCATCCTGCTCTGCTGGGCTCCCAGAGAGGCAGCCCCAGCAAGAGATTTGTTTTCTGGCTGGGAATTTGTATCCAGAGCAACTTCTGCATGCAGGATAACCCTCCCCACTCAGAAATGTTAATCCCAAGGATCCTCCAGCGTTTTTAGTGATTTTCCCACTTCTTCCCTGGCCTCAGCTGCCTTCCCTGAACAGTTATAAACTTTCCTTGCCAGAACAGCACTTAACCAAAAACCCAGAGCCATCTGCAGGGCCCTGTGTTTTCCCCATTTCCCAGGGACCCCCTTGGTTTGTGAAGGTCAGACGAGTTCCCCGGGGTTTTATTCCATGTTTTATCCCATGGATTTCTTGGAGTGCTGCAGTCAGGCTTCACTGCACAGAAATTTGTGCAGGGACTGATGTCAGTGCACAAACCTCTGCCCCTGGAGCCTGCCTGGGCTGCTTTGCCTCGGGGAAGCTGCCAGGCTGGAAGTTACTGCAGGGACTGGACATCAGCTCTGAAATCTCCTTCCAAGGTCAAAAGACTCCTAAAACTCACGACAGGTCAGCCTAGAGAAGAATTCCTAACTTGGTCAACAGTTACAACAACAACAACAAAAAAACCCAACAATCAAAGACAAAAAAGCAAACAAAACCCAAAAAAATCCCAAAATAAACAAAACAAAACAAAAAAACAAAAAACCCAAAACAAGCAAAAAAGAAAACAAAAACAACAACAAAAAAACCCAACAATCAAAGACAAAAAAGCAAACAAAACCCAAAAAAATCCCAAAATAAACAAAACAAAACAAAAAAACAAAAAACCCAAAACAAACAAAAAAAACAAACAAACAAACAAANAAAAAAAAAAAAAAAAAAAAAAAAAAAAAAAAAAAAAACAAAAAAAAAAAAAAAAAAAAAAACCACAAAAAAACCACCACTTTGGTTCTGCTGAAAATTATCTTGGGGGTTATGAAACCCCCAAAATGCCTCTAAACAAGCTTTGATGCTCCAAGACCTCGCCCTGTGTTCAGGGAAGCCCACATGCCTCCATCCCATGCATCCATCCCACGCACTGCTGCTGTTGGAGCAGCAGCAAAAAGCCTCAATTGAAGTGAAGAGTCCACTGGTGGAGCTCCTTGCACACGAGTGTCTGAGCTGCAGGTCAGCTCTGTGACCATTCCTGCCTCTCTGGCTCAGCTCTGTGACCATTCCTGCCTCTCTGGCTCAGAGCTGTGACCATTCCTGTCTCTGTGGCTCAGAGCTGTGACCATTCCTGCCTCTGTG
>VWZS01006901.1:0-14616 GCA_013397075.1 Rhabdornis inornatus
TCTAAGTGACAATCAATAAAATTATCCTGTGGCTACATCATACCTATTACAATTCCCATCTTTCATACGTTTCTCTATGTTCTAGAAAGAAACAAATGCATTGCAACAGTGTCATTGGTGTAAATAGACCACAGAGCTGAAACTGTGCCTTTAGATTTATGCTTATAATTTAAACCACAGCCTTGGCTCAGTTAGGTTTTTTGCAGCTGGTATTACTTACTCTTGTCCAGTGTGTGAGGGAAACTAGCTACTGATGAACACCAGCTCACAGGAACTGAAAGACTTCATAGATTTTGGCCACTCCTAAGTGGAGAAACAGGAAAGAATTGTGGAATGTAAAATGGAGGAAATTTTCTTGCTGAAATCAGAAATTCAAACAGTGTTATTTAAAAATCTTAAAGGCAAACTATCACAGAAATAGCCAAATCTCTGATACTCTCTCTACCTCACACTTATTCTACCTATTCTGTTGTATGAAGTTTGGTAAGCTGCCACATTAAATGAGCAAATATTATTATCTACCTGTGCTTTTCTTCCAACTGTTCTTAAAGTTTATCTCATAGTCCCATTTTGCCAGACTGTAGAAAAAGACTTGTAGAAAAAGAACAAAACTCACTTCTTAGCTGTTACATAGCATTAGGAGATTGAGGATAATGTGAAATTTGCCATCTAAAATTTGGAAGTGCCTGGAGTAGTTCACTGTTTATTCACTTTCACAAATATCTTTCTCAATGGGAGTATAAAGAAACTCATTTACAGGTCATACATTATACTTACACTCCTCAGAAAAGTACACATGGTGCACACTCTAGTGGAGACTGAATCCTTCATTGAGAAGACCTAATTGTTTAGAAGGTGCTAAGGAAAAGAAATCTGTGCCCTATCTTCCACAGATACACTGGAATGGCATGCTGCTTTACTTTGTATGTTCTGCCCAAACCAAATTACTTCAGTAACATGAAAATTCTCCTATGTATGAAACAGCCAGTGTTTTAGCCTTTGTCTTTCCATACTGTAATTCATGAACACTGACAAATTATTAAGGAAAAAACACATACCAACCCTTTCTTAAGTCAAGACACAAAATGACCATCAAATCAAAATTGCCATTACTTACGTCATACTGAAAAAACCCTGTCTTCTGTCTCTATCTTCCAGAAAAATAATGGCAGAAATTAATAGGAAGCAATCTGAAAGAGGATCATAGGACCAGTAACATGTAGACTGATTGCCAAAGCACAGAGGGGAAAAACAACAGCTTTTTCACTATTTGAAATAGTGAGATAAGAGTACTTGCAGAACTTTAAAGGCATGTGGAATTCGTTTTTTCATGAAGTACTTGCAGCCCATTTTCAAACGGATTCCTCTGTGCTCTTGAATAACTCCAAAAACATAATTTGGGTGGAGATGAAATTCATGGAGCAAGAGAAAGGTCATTCCTGCAAGCTCCCTGATGACCTTGGGAGCTAGTGCCAGAGCTCCTGGCTGCAGAAGGTAGGCCTGCCCCATGCAAGCAGCCTTTGCCAGAGTGGGTTATCCCAGACACAGTTGCTTGATTCATCAGCTGTTTGAGGTCCAGTTGATCTCCTTAGCCATATGAGCTTTGCCAGGATTTGTCTCATTTAGTACTCAGTAATCAGTTATGATGACTCTGTCCAGGGTTTCATGTGGTGAGGGAGTGTGAACTCAGAAAAGTCTTATGAATACTGAAACTTTTACTGTTACCAACATTCTTCCCTTCAGAAAAAAAGAACTCTTGCAGCCTATATACATCCTTTTATGACTTTTTAGTCTGTGAGTTCTGCTTGCATTGGTAGAAATCTGCAGACACAAGAGTCACCATTATAACACAAAAAGCAAAAAACAAATCCATACTAAAAAAAATATCAATTAAGCTCCAGAGTAGATAAAAGAGATATAGCAGAGGATAGCCTAAAACTTTGTTAATGTTTAACAGAAACACACACTTAGATTTTTTTAAAATAATCTTGTGGGACAAAAGAATCTTAAGCCTGCATCTGCTCTGATCCTTTCATATTCACTTTATTGACGCTGCCTGCCTCTTTTCCACTCTGACTTTGCCCACTTGGCTAGCTTCTGAGGCAGGGTCACACCGAGAGTGGCCCACTTCTAGGATCGCACAGATCCCAGAAAACAGGTAAGGCTGAGAGCCTTAGTCACAGCCGTCAGCGTCTGGCGAGGAGTAAAAAGCAAGAGAGGATCCTTTTGTAGCTCCAGGTAAGGGTTTATTGCAAGACAACTGGGATCAGGAGGAGGGAACCACAAAAGGTGCAGAGAAGGGTCTGACAGCAACTTAAATACGGGGGAGGTCCCAAGGGAGGGTACAAAGCGACAACCAATCGGGGCACTCTGGGGGAGGAACACGAGGTGGGGACAAATACTTCAGCAACCAATGGGGGAAAACATAGGTGGGGTTACCCATGTGGGAGCTAATCATATAACATAGAACCGGTAACTGGCTGAGAACATTCTAGAAAAAAGGGAGTGGCCAAGGGGGATTGACAACAGGCTGGGTAGGGACTAGGGTGACGGGCAGGGAAGGGTCTAGAAGAGTGGGAGGGGCTTAGGGGAGAGTGGCACAACTCGGGCGGGAAGGGGGGCAACTTGCGATGAACCAACTGGGGTGGTACAACACTGGGATAAATTATTACAAACCAAGACAATAAAAGTAACGTAAGGAAAAACAAACAAACCACAACACTTTATCATGACAAAAAGTCAAGTTTGTGTTTTTCTCTGCAAAAGGGCAGGAAATTGCCATAAAACAACAGTTGCACATGATCTAGGTGAAACCAGCTATATCACTTCAGGCCCAAATGAATATATATGGCTGTTTTAGCACTATTTTCAATTACATCAATAAGACTCAGGCAGCAGGCTGCATCTTTATAGGTAATAGTGTTTAAATGCTTAGATTTCTGAATAATTAACAACTTATTGGATAGCAATAGCAGTTTGTAGCTCCACTTTAAGCTGTTAACTTTGAAAATTACCTTTAAAGCTCAAGGTGATAAATTTCAATGGCATTATTACATTAATAGTGATGATGTCACATTCTGTAAGTTTCTATAGTAAGACATCTGGGGTCTGTGAAGCAAGATATGATGGAAGACTGAAAAATAAATGGATACAATAGTGCCATGTTTTAATATATTAGTAATAACTTGATTATAAAGACAGTTCATGAGCAGAAAATACTAAGGATCTGCATCTCTTCTATAATACTGAATGACACAATATAGAAACAAGAATTCCTCCTTAAAAAAATAATCCAGATCATGATGTTCCTGTTTGTCTTTTAAGTAAATTCATTAACTGAGGAGTGTCACTGCCTGGGCTTAGTAAGTAACTGCTATAACTTACAATATTAAATATAATCAGTTTTGCCTACTCAAACAATGTATTCTAAATTATAAATGCCTTCTCAGCATTGTAGCCTGGTAATATTTCTTTCCCTATTGCATGAGACATTGCTATTTAGCCAGAGAGAAGTATTCTATGTCAGTGTTTTTCCCACCCTGATAGTTTTGAGATGTGACAAAAGAAAGCAACCCAGAATTTAACAGACTTGTTTCTGGCAACTCTTTGAGCAGGGGAATATCAAGTTACACTGATATTCACAGTGCCAGATTTTTGTTCTGAGTTCTTTTTTCCCCCTAACTTATTTTGTAAATGGAAATATTTTTGCATCGTTTATGCCAAATCACTGATTATCAGAAAATTAATTACTTCACCACTGGCTAAACCCTATAATTTTAGGGTTGTGCCATTTAGTTAAATTAGATTTTATACTAACTTCCTGTTATTTGAAGAGTTAAAGGTTGGTTTGAGATATCTTTGGGTGAATTGCTTCTAGACACTATTGTTTTAAAGAATTTATGCAAAGAATAGAAAAAAACACTGTTGCTCACAAAACTTTCTCATACTACTCCCCTCTGCAAGGAGAGGGGAAGGTGATGACACACCTCTGTACAAATAAACACAGTCAACGGTGGCAGACGAAGTGTTTTCACAAAAGCTTCCAATAGATTTAATTGCAAGAGAAATTTCACACATTTTGGTTCCTGAAAAAAACTCAGCAGCCTTATTCTACAGCTAATTGATAAAATGATAGAAATTATAGAAATTTTGAAAGTTTTCACCCTAAATTTGCAAGGAGGGAGATGGAATGTTTCATCCAATATGAGTGAAATTTGAAGGGGATGAAGGTGAATGTCTGCAGTAGTGATAGTCTGCTCATACAGTAGTGGCTGCAAGTGCAGCACCAATATATTAGTTTATTTAGTCCAGAACCTTTTGTCTTCTTTTGTTTTCATTCTATCTGATGGTGCTTAAGATACCAGTAGGTCTACTTTTTTCATTGTCTGATAATCATAACTTCCAAGTATTTTAATAAACCATAATTTCTCAGAAAATGAGCTTTGTTAACACTAAGAATTCTTTAAGGCTTCATGAGTTCAGTCCAACACCACCAATTGCTCTGGCAGATACATTCAGAAATCAAACTGGTCATGAAAAATAGGTCTCAAGTTATTAGTTTAAAATTTAACATAGACAAGGGTATGATACCTGAAAATAAACAAATCAACTTAAAAAATGAAGATCTGGGTATTCAGTTATCTATAAGGAAATAGATATTTCCTTATATCTATGCTGTGAATATTTCCCTATGTGGATATCCTCTGGAACTATACACTCTACATATGGGTCACAAAAAGACAATTTTGTGGTTAAGTCATCCTTTAGCTGATCCTAACAGAGGCATTCTGTGCAGATTATTCAGAAAAATCACTTGTCTTCAATCTAGTTCTCTGTCTCGGTTTGAAAGACAGGTGTCTGTCAAAGAAGGTGAGAACCTCCCTTGGAATGGAGAATATGATGCTCTTTCCTCCGAATTATTATAACTTTGAAATTTGGGGACTTTCAGACAAAGATATAGGAAAAAGAATAACAGTTCTTTACTAGTGTGTATGTATGTATGTGCATAACAAGGCAAAAAACCAACAATGGCAGCAACAACAAACAAAAGAAAAAAGAAACCAGAAAACCCAATTAAGTCTCTTCCGGCTCTCTAAGCACTTTCCCCTCGGTGCAGTTCCCGTCACCGCCGGCAGGGGGCGCTGGTGGCTCCCGGTGGGCGGGGCAGCTGCGATGATCCCCGCGCGCCTGCAGGGGGCGCTGTGGCGCGGGCTCGGGGAGCACGCGGTGATGGCGGCTGGGCCCAGTCGAGAAGGGATGGAAAAGAGAGGCTTTGCTTCACAAACCCCTGGGGTAGTCAGTCTCTGTGCCCTTCTGGATAGCAAAAAGAGCTATAACAGGAGCCTTGGAAGCAGTAAACTGGAGTGGTGGGAAGGAGTATAATCCTGAAGTAGTACTTGAGATGTATCAGAAACTCCTCAACTGCAGCTGGAACCGTGGGGTGTCTGGGCAGACAGGGAGTGCAGGGCTACAGCTTAGCCAAAAACCCAGGAGCAGCAGCAAAGAAGCGGTGGGAGGCTGGGCAGGGCAGCCCGGCCAACAGGGCAGGGAGAGGCTCCTTGAGAGAGGGAAAGGGCTCAGGATCCCGGGTTTTCCCCTGAGGCACCTGAGCAGATGGTAAAGTCCCTTATTTAGTGAGGTAGGTGTTAATAAGGTCCCAGCACAGTGGCTGCTCTCACAAGGAAAGGCTCATCAATGGCAGAAGAAGCAGGACAGGGCTGGGTTCCAGTGGCGGCAGCGAATTCTGCCCCCCAAGCAGCAGCTCGACCATCCTCTTCTGAAGCTGAGTGCACCAGGGAGCGAGCAGCTGCCCCAGCTCCCCCCAGCCCCTCCCTTTTTTTCTTCTTTCCTGCACTGATTCTCGTGGTGCCTCTGCCCCACATAAGAGCGGTAAGAGAGTAGCCAACTGCACCTTTCCTGGGGCAACTTCTTTTGTCTCTTATTAAGTACCCTCTCCTTACTATCTTTTATCAACAAAATGGGAGAAAATTCCCTAAGAGAATGAAAATAAAAGGAAAAACCATAACCTCCAACATTCTCCTTGTACCAGTTAATCAAGCAACATCAGTTATTCAAATGAATTAGGAGACTGTTAGTGTGTATCAGTAACACAAAAGACACACAATAATTTGTTTCTGTTATATGCATTCATCTTTCCCATATAAAACTCCAAAACCTTATGACCAACTACTGAATGAATAAATTAAGGGATTATGTCGTGGATATGACTTGATGATCTTTCAAGGTCCTTTCTAACCCTGTATTTCACTGATGATAGGATGCCTTAATTTAAGTTCCAGCTGAGACTCCATAGGGCCCTATGCCTGATAAACATTTTTTTTCTGGATAGGAAGTTACATATGTTCTCAAGATATTAGCCATATACATAATAAGAAACCCAGATGTTAGTCTGGTTAGGTGAGGTATTTCTGGAGAAGTAATTTCAAGAGAGATGAAGGCAGCATTCAGTGTTTGGCAAGGAAGCAATAGGTTCCAGTTATCTCAGCAAGTCTGTCATGCTTCATACATCAGAAGGTATAAGTCCCTTAAAGGTCCTGCCAGTCTAAATGAGTGGAAAATTCCTTGCTCAAGCATGGAATAAAGGTATGTCTGTAGTTGGTAGAGTCTAGCTGTCATCTCAGAGAACACACATAGTCAGTGCTGATATGTGACTCAGAGGAAAGTAAAGAAAAATACTCACCAACAGAGATCAAACTGTCCATCAAAGACAATTCTTTCTTGACCCCTATAGATTATTAAGGAATGAAGTATGAAATGTAATTATATTCATTAACATAATAAAAAATTGCAACTGTTAGAATGATGTCACTGCCTTGGTTTGAAAGACAGGTGTCTGCTAAGAAAGGCAGGTGCATCTCTTGAAATGAAAAATGTAAACCCCCTCCCTCCAAATTATAATAATTTTGAAATTAAGGAGCTCTCAGGCAAATATATGGGAAAAAATATGGGAATAGGAATAACTAGGAAAAATTAAAATAGAAATACAGTATTACAAAAAAACCAAACCCAAAACACTGACAGAGTCAGAATACAACCTGACACCCCGTCAGTCTGGGTGTTGGTAGCATCTGATTAAATGGTGGCTGCAGTTGTCCTGGAGTGACAGATGTGGTTCAGTTTAAGCAGTGGTCCTGCAGAAGGGTACAGTTCTCCGAAGGTCCAGTAATGATGTGGAAAGGTCTGTTTTTCTTCTGGAATCCAGTGGAAAAAAAGGCTGCTTTGGTGTTCCAAATCCCAATTTTTATCTAGGTAGGAAAGATTTGGCTCCTGCCCCTGGCTGGAGCTTCTCCCGATGGGATGATGTCATTTTATCAGTCATGCAGTGGGACTCAATGGCCCATTAACAGACGATATCTTCCTGGAGGAAGGATGGGTTGTGGAAAAGATAAAGATGACTGCCCCACCTGGTTTTTACAGATGGCCCATTAGCAGAGAATATCTCCCATAGAGATAAGGATCACTGCCCCACCTGGTTTCAACAGATGGTGATAGAACACATACTTTTGGACGCACTCTGTATTGCAACCTAAGACAGTCTCTTAATCTTTTTTAGTAAAATATATGTAAGAAATTGTATCTTCCTAGTTAGCACTATTTAATCTACTTGTGATTCCCAGTATTAGTTCAGACGTAAATGCTGATATAAAAGTGAGTCCAGCTGGAAACTAGATCTGGATGTAGCTTCCATCACTCGATTTTTAATGAAAGTGTCATTTTTTCTTGGTAAGAAAAAGGGATAAAAAATTTTATTGCAGTGATTTCGGTCCTCTTCCCTACCCACATTTTAAGCAGTAATATTTTTGAGGCTTTGTATTCTGAAAAATGCATTAATCCCAGTTTGTCTAAACAATAGAGAGTCTATTTAGCCAAAATTAATACTTGCATAAATTAATCTGGTTCTAGGTCAGCATGATTTTCTGAGTTTCTTTACAAATCTGATTGCTGCTGTCAAGCATTAGAAAACCTTAATCTTCCTTCTCCAATCATTCAGAATAGCAGTAGTGAAAGTACTAGGTGCTGTGGTAAAAAAATTTGATTGATGGTTCACAAATCTGATTCCACAAATTCACAATGCTGATTCCATAAATCTTTAGAAATCCACTAATGGTAATGCAAGGTTTCTTTGAGATATCTCATGCCTTTTGAGCTCTAGTAGCCTTTTGAGTATCTGTCATGCATGGCTTTATATCTGAGGAGTAGTATTCAGATATTCTAGATGTTACTGAATTTCTCTGGGTAAGAAGATCTCTTAGCGTTTACATTAGACTCCTTTGTAACATGGCCTGAGGTCCCTTTAGTCACTCAGGAGATAAACTGCCGGACGAAAATGAGCAGCATTTCTATTAACAGGGCAAGTGCTTAGCTCCAGGTCCTCGATGTTTTTAAATGCATCCAATCAGGCAACTGTTCTGCATAATTTATTCAACCTGCTGGAAATATCTGTTCATTGCACATACCAAATCGTGCATGGTCCATTAATAATGGTCCGTTACTAACTCGGCCACATCTTCATTTACCCTTACATCTCTCTGTAAGCATAGGTACATCTGTACATGCTATTCATCCTCATGGGGCTCCCCTCTTCATGGATTTTTTTTTTTTAATGCTGAGCATATGTTTGATACTAAGTATGACGTAAGAATGATAATACTAAGTAAAATATTAATAAGCAAAAACATACTGAAATAAATTTGTGGCATAGGCCTATGTTATGATAACACAATGAAACCAGAAAATTGATTTAGTAGGGATTTTCTGGGTTTTATACTTTAAGCTGATCTTCAGAAAAGCAAAGGGACTTTTCTCCTCTTCATTAATGCCTCCTGCATTCTCAAAATGTTCAGGTGTATTGTTGAAGCCTATATCAAGTACTGATTGCTTCCAGAAGCAGGAGACTGATTGACTAAGAATCAGATCTATTATATATATCTTAGCTCAAAGAGGTTTGGAGTACCTCGACTTTTTTGGGAAAGGGAACAATATTTTGACAAAAATCTAGCCTGAGTTACGTCTTGCAATCCCATTATTGTCATCCTGTCTTTACCAGGGACTGCATTTAGCCCAAGTAGAGTTAAAAAGCATGGAATGAAATTCTCGCTATTTATTTTACATATTAATGTAAATTTGTTGATTAGACCTTAATGTTAGTGAACAGTTTATTCTTGTTAATTTGTAATTACTGTTATGCATTTTGATTCAGAATATTTTAACACTTCAGCATGATCTTTAAAACATTTTCAGAGTAATTTTCTGATTGTGAAGGAGATTTCCCTCTACTGAGTGGTCCTATATGCCAGCTATCCACACAAATACTTGATAGATTTGCTCACTTTCTCTTGGATCATTTCCCAGATTAGTAGATGGCACTCTTCCATACCAAGTCTGTGTGAGACCATCTTTACAAAATCTAGGCATTTTACTTTTATCAGGATCATGTGTCTGTGTGACTTGAAGTATGGTTGTTTAAACCACAGAATTAAGGAATGTATTTTTACAAAACATTTTGGTTTGACACTCTTCCACAAAACCAGCCTCTGCATTTTTGTTTTTATCTGCTCTTAGCACAAAAAATCATTGATGCAGAAAACACTGATGTGCTTAATTTTCTCCACATTAAGGTTACTGAGAGAAAATACAGTGATTGTATAGCTGTAAGGAGGAAAATTATAACAACAATGTAGGAAAAAATTACGTGGCCTTCAAAATACCGGTCACTGAAATCCTTGTTTCCTGTAAACAGTGCTTATATGTCACACCAAAAACTGATCTTTCAATTGAGATAAACACTTGTGTTCCTCAGATGCACCAGCAGTATTTTGTTTAGATATAAACATAACATTCAACATTCATAGGCCTTTATCTTGAATAATTTATTTCCATGAGAAGCAAGTTAAAACAACTTTTCACAAGATGCATGTATGCTATATAGATAGCAAAAAACTCTAATTGTGATGTTTGAAGGTTTGTTTCTGTCTGCTGTATGGGCAGATCCTGTAGCTACCTGCTGACTAGTGAAAAAGACATTCAGATGGATAGCAAATAGATTGAGCTGTTCATAGTAGTGCCCTTCATGAGAGGTCTTGTGGCTAATAATTGTCCGTTTCTTATTGCTACACAGCTGACATGACAATGACCACAAGTTACCTTTTTTTCACCTTAGGTCCTGGCAAGAACCCTTCTGATACAGTCATGGTAACTCAGAAAGCTTTTATATTCTAAAGAGGTTGAAAAAAAACCTTTCAGATTGAAATTATCTTCCTAATAGTTTTATATGTTTTGCTTTTCCTTTGGGGACTGGTATATGTGTCCTCTCATTATAAGAAATGGATAGCATTTTCCTATCCGTGTTATGAATTAGATCTGAAGAACTTCCCATTAACTCCACTCAGAAACACCTGAACCCCTAAGTTTATAACACTGCAATCTTAAGGTTCCTTATTCAATGTGGAAATTTATGGCATCACTGATGTGGTCTCTTAGACCGTTCTGAGGGTTTCTGGGATAAGGAAATAGCCCCTGTGTGTTGACAATGGGTGGTATAGGCAGATTATTATTTTTGCATGTTTTCTTTAACATGCTGAGTTCAAATCTTCCCAGTGCTCTATTTTCTCTAGCCAGAGGGCAGGAGCATAATTTTGAACTGAGCGATTGCAGCACCAGCATGCAGTAATCTCTAAAGATCAGGTCATTCATTATATTATGCTATATATAAGCAATCTTCCTGGAATGTTTAGAACAGTACCTTTTTGCTGCACAGTGATTTTTTATTTTGGCTATGTAATGTTTCTTGGTTTCTTTGGTGGTTTTGCATTTCTTTTTTTTTCTTGTTGCTAGCCAAGCTCAGGAAGGAGTTCATTTGCAATGTTAAGCCCCTGGCCTGGCCCAAAGGCACAAGGGCTGGAGACTGTTAATGGAAACATCTTTAATTTATTGTAAACCAAGATTTGAGTTATACATTATAGGAATTCCTGTAACAAGAACTACCTGGAACAGTGGTGGGCACTGCAAGTACAGCCATGACCTGATCTGAACTGGTTTTGGTGCTCAGTAGCTCCACAAAACACGTATCTCTCTTGTCCTGAGCGGCTATTAAGACAGGTAATGGACTGGATGAACATGGTAGACAATTGTGGGCGTTTTACAGTCATTTTATAGGGGTGGTCTGGGGAGTAGGGGAATTATATCAGCATATCCACATTATGGCAGGAAGGAGGAAGGGGGGGGTGACATTTGGGGTGATGCTTATCTTCCCAGGTCACAGTTACACGTGATGGAACTCTACTCTCCTGGAAAACCTCTCTGCCCATAGGAAGCACTGAATGAATTCTTAGGTTTGGTTTGCTTGCATGTGTGGCTTTTGCTTTATTTATTGAACCGTGTTTATCTCAATCCCTGAGTTTATCAGGGGCTGTTAGACAGAGAAGGAATTGTCTGGATGGCTGCATTCAGTTATAGTCGGTGGCTTAATGACCAAGTGGTAACTTTTAAGTAATCATGTCACTTAATACACCTATATTATTTAATATCTTCCTTAATGACATAGACAGCGAGAGTTAATTTGCTCTCAACGAGTTTGCAGATGATGCCAAGCTGACCAGTGTGGTTGATCTGGTAGAATGAAGGGATGCCATCCAGAGGGTCCTTGGCAGGCTTAAGGAGTGGCCCACAAAAACTTCATTAACTTTAACAAAACCAATTCCTAGGTCCAAGATACTGCATCTGAATTAGGGCGATATCCCTATCCATATCCCCAATATCCATACAGACTGGATGATTACTTGATTGAGAGTAGCTTTGAGGGGAAGTACTTGGGAATACTGCTTGATGTAAAATTGTACATTATTGGGCAATGGGTGTTTGCAGCCCAGAAAGTCAATCATAGACTGGTGCCTCCAATGCAGTGTTGATGGAGGTGACTGTTCCCCTCTACTCCACTCTTGTTAGACCTCACTTGGACTACTGAGTCCAGCTCTGTGATCCCAACACAAAGATTTGTATATGTTTGAGCAATCCAGAGGAGGCCACAAAAATGATCGGGGTTGGGGCACTTCTCCTAAGAAAATAGGCTGAGAGACTTGGGGTTGCTCAGCGTGGAGAGGAGGAGGCTCTGAAGACAACTTGTTAGAGACAATATATGTAAAACAGACTTACAAACAAGGTGTACAAGACTTTCTACCAAGGCCTGTAGTGAAAGGACAAGGGTTATTGGTTTTAAGCTAAACCCATATCAGTTTGCACTGTATGTCATGAAGAAAGTTTTTTTACATTGAGGATGGCAAAACACTCCAACAGATTGCTGGGAAAAGTTGCAGTTGTCCGATTGCTAGCAGTGGTCAAAGTCAGATTAGATGGGACTTTGAGTGACCTGATCTAGTGCAATATGTCCTTGCCCATGACAGGAAACTTGGACTAGACGACCTTTGAACATCCCTACGAAACCAAAATATAAACATTCTCTAATTCCATTAGTTCTGTGATTCTCTGATAGGCATGAAGTAGTTTAGCTATAAAAGACTATTTTTGTTAACCCATTTTATTTTTGTTAACCCATATTTTCCATTCATCTCTCTCTGTGTCACTAAGGACCCATTCTACTTCTTAATGAACATTTTTTTGACCTTGTTAACTTCTTTGTCTTGTTGTTATACAGTCTTTTAAATTATTCCCTTACACCTGATGCAGAAATCATTAATGTAAATGTTCATTAGATATAAGTACTCTTTAAGATAAATAATGTAAACATTATTCAAAATTTGCTGGTATATATCGCATGTATATGTAAATATCACATGTATATGTAAATGAAAATAATTTAGACATACCAGATATTCTGCGAAGCTTCTAAACCCAGGGAAGGAAAATATATCAGAGCAAACTTAAACTGACTGGTTTTAAAATGACTGGGAGAGTTTTCAATGGACCAGCCAAATATTTTGAATTATTTTTACAGGTACATGTTTAAGTGGAAAATTATTTGTTCCTGGTTTTGATATAAATTAACACAAAATGTTTTATGGTACTGCGATGTTGTTATAAGATATATGCTTAAACTTTATTTTGTCTTTTACATAAAGTCATATAGAAACCAAAAGTAAACATCAAGGTATTAAAGATTGTTTATTCACATTATGTTTAAGGTTTTTAAAGATTCTTTTAAAATCTGTTGTCTGCTTTTATAATGTTTCCAAATAAAATATTCTTCCTGACTGTTTTATTATGAAGGTGGACATAACATTTTCTACTCATACAGGTATATGAAATTTTACAGTTAGCAGAATTTAAGGCATTTTCTATGTGAATAAAATATATTGTTAAGCTAAATTAAAAGCAGAAAACCCACCCCCAAAACCCCAAATAAAAAAAAAATACAAAAAAGAATCAAGTAACCCTTGTGCTACTAGTATTAATAATACTAGTATTATTAATAATTTATTAATATTATTAATAACTATTATTAATATTAATATTATTAATAATAATTAATAATTGCTCGTTAAAAGAGGGATCATGTTCCATTCATGCTCACAGAATGAGAACTGACAGTGACAGGTTACCATACCAGGGAACAACTTTCCCTTCCACTGAGTACCTTAGATGATAGAAAAAAGGTTTGGAAAAAGAGTTATGCTGATGACATTTTATACCAGATTTACTTGTATTTTGAGTAACTTTCTTCTGTTCATTTAACTT
This sequence comes from Rhabdornis inornatus, assembly GCA_013397075.1. NCBI lineage: Eukaryota > Metazoa > Chordata > Aves > Passeriformes > Rhabdornithidae > Rhabdornis > Rhabdornis inornatus. Next base: position 13,711 of record VWZS01006901.1, read on the forward strand.
CAGAGACTTTCACCACTTACATGAAAGATTAGTTTGATCTCATGGGCTGAAATTTTACAGTCAGTCAGAGAAAAGTCAACATCATCAAAATGGGATGAAAAATAAGATCCTGCCCCTGCTACTTAATATTATACATTTCACACACTGAAGAGAATAAGACAATATCTTGCATCATTTTCTTGTTTCACTAAGCTCAAAATAAAAAGCTCTTTTTCACTTCAGCAACTGTAATTCAAGAAAGTGAAGACTAGAACTGAATAATTTTCTTCCTCTGGTGAAGGAATCCCAGGCTCTGAAAGTACTCTTTATCTTATCTCTTCTACCTTTGCATTCTCTCTTTCCCTGCTTAAGCCAACAGCAGCTCCTTTTCACATTAGTATCATTCTGAAGTGGAAAATAGAGAACAGCTTGAGGGTGAAATTGAATTACCAAACTGATTGTGTGCCTTGATTTACTACTTCATGCAGGCTATTTTTCCCCCCCACAGCATATATGTGGTAATTATCAGGATAAGAGCTAAGTAAACGTTGGACATGAAGAACTTCTAAAGAATTGGGACATTATAATCTTTTACATTCTCCCAACGCTTGCTCTGTGGTCATTTTATGCTTTCAGATCTGTTGTAGTACATTTAAAATGCAGACTTCTAGCTATCATTTTTCACCACTTATATATGTTAAACATTTTTACTTGAAGGAACTTTATTCTTCACTTTGTTCTCTTAAGCTATCATTATTCTTATGGTGTTTAAGTACACATTTCTTTGTCCTCAGTTGTTCAAATTCCTTTCGGTTGGCAGTCTTCCTTCCAATAGTAAAATGATGTAGTGAAAAATAGCAGCAGACAGTCCTTCAGAAGGTCCTTGAAAGGCTTGGATTTGAGATGCTTTATATATTTATTTTTTAA
>VWZS01006901.1:14632-27994 GCA_013397075.1 Rhabdornis inornatus
TTTTTAAAATGTTTGACTTGATATGCAGTTATGATCCCACTGAAAGATTATTTCTTATTTCTCAACAGTCTGGCAGTCTGTGTCCTGGCTGAACTATTTTATGCCTCCCCTTGTATGTTGCCAACCTGTGCTAATTGAAATGTTTATAAAACACTGATACTGAAATATTGCAGCTTAACAGTTCAATAGTTCCTTAATGACCCCTTTATTTTATTAATAAAATTATTTACAGAAATATTTAATCTCATGATTTACCATTAGTATCAATGAGTCTAGTTATTAAGCACTTTATTTCAGAATGCCACAAAGATACAAACCCTGTAAAACATGTAGTATCTTGTACTAAGTTATATTGTATTGTATGAATGCTTTTGAAATCTCACAGCTTTTCCTCAGTGAAAGAGTTATTCATTAGCATAAAACTAATTTACTCTTTTATACACAGTATCTTTGTACTAAATTATTTTATACATAGAGGGAATCAATGGTGTGAAATCTCATAATTTTTCCTCCATGAAACAGTTATTCATTAGCATGGAACTAGAAGACTCTTTTATATAATCTCCTTGCCATTATTATCAGGTTTTATGTAAATAATTTAGCACAGGGCCAATCACAAAGTAATCCCAAAGACTGAAAACAGAAGTGCATAACAAGTCAGTAGAAATAAAAGTATTTCCTTTGTCCTTGACTATGAAGCAAGGGCTTCTTGGTTATCAACTCTTAGTACGAACCTGATCCTTTATTACTCTTAATCTAATTTCTTGAAAGAAATAATTTTCTAACATGTTGGAGGCTACTACATGTTACTTTAAAATTATACAGCCATCACTCATCTTTTTATGTATCTTCCCATTGTTGTTTAAATGAAATGCTATTAGTTGGACAGATTTCAACTGGCCTTATATATTGGGAAGTTAATATTTTGGGAGAAACTTTCTACCATGATGAGTTCAATGAAGAAGCAGCAAATGTGACTTCCAGAAGACACTACAGACATTTTGTTTTTCTCATTGACCTCTCCTGCCTACAGTCTCAGACAACTAGGAAAGAAATAGTGGGGAACGGGGAAATTATCTTCTTTGTTCCATTAGTGCATTTAACCTATTTTTTTATGCCCAGTGATGGTTTTAATGGGGAAGAAGGGAGACCTCTGCCTTTTAAGTCAAAGGACTGTGACTACATTTCCTCTCAATGTATAGACTCTGCTATGTAAAATTTGCTCTTACGCATTTCAGTCTATATTTTCTTTATTTATAAAATTTGTTTAAGGGAAAATTTTGGTATAATCAAGGCAATCAATTTTCAGTGTAAATACTTATTTGCAATTTTTTCCTTTTAAATAAATCAATAGAATTAAACCTTTCCACAAAACCAACTGGATTCTGCATTATTTGACTTTATGTGTATTTGCTGGAAAGTTAGCCAAGAGTTGTAGATGGAGTTGGAGCTTTCAATAAAGATTATTAGAGAATCCCTGCTGTTGAGTCATGAGGTGCAGAAAGGACCCCCTTGTGTTCTAAACTCCTTAGAGAAGAATCAGGGTATGGTTTGATCCAATCTTAGCCCCCAGCTTTGTCAAAGGTTTAATCTCTCAGGATTAAAGATTGCAAACTTGATCTATTTCTATAAAATACTTATTATGAAAAATTATTAGACAAAAGATCTTATTCAGAATTATTTACTACACAGTACAAAAGCTAAAACTACTAATAGTGTAGTGTATGACATAGTGCACTGTATTAAAGCAATTATTTTAAAACACTTGTAATAAAGTTAGCAAAAAGAAACAATTATTAAGTAGAGATTGATATAACTCACCATACCAACACCCATAAGCAGGTCTTTTTCATTCAGCCTTGAGGAGTATCCTTGGGAGGCATCCCCAAAATCCAAAGGAGGAATCTCCACACACTCCAAGGAGGAATTGTTAGAATGTTAGAACAAACTAACTGAATGAGACTGGACTTTTATATGGACTGTTATAGTGTAGAGTGATTGAGTGCCAGTCACATGTCTCTGGTTGCTTCACAATCTGGATGTTGATTTGAGGTTGGTGAGCAGACTGGTTTTAGCGTAGTTTAACACCTAAACCAGCACTACACCCCTCTCAGTCCACTACCCAGAGACTTGCAAACAGGGCATTACCTGATTTGCTTCACTGCATACCAGGGCAGAGCATCCTGCTCTGCCAAGGCCTCCCTAAATGTTTCTGAATGTCATTACACCTTCAGAGGGATGTCATAGACTGGGGTGTATGTGACATCTTAGGTATGGCATGTATAACCAGACTACTCAGTGGTTTTGTGGGAAATTTCTGCAGTCCTAAACTCACTTTGCAGACTCTCAATTTGTTCAGTTTTTTTGTTTTTAGAGGCTCACTTCTGGTAAGAGACAAGTATTGCTGCCACAGTTGTGATTAGCAGAGGGCATTCATGGAGGAGCACACATAGGCAGGGACTTATATCTCCTAGAGAAAGATTTAATTACACAGAAAATGTCACATTCACTACTTTAAAAATACATGATTCTTAATGGGTGATTAGACTACCATTTTTATAGAAAAACGGACTTATGATAGCGTCTTTCTCTTGCTGGAGCAGCTTTTCTCAGTCTAGGCAGATGTGCACATGTGATGATTTAATCAGATTGTAAGCTACATTTTCCAGTGCCAAAAGAAGGAGACAGTAGGACATAAAAGCTCCCTTTTCTCAAGGGTAAATAATTGTCTGCTCTGAACTGAGTCTGTGTACACAGATTTCACTTTTAACATCCTTCTGAGGGAAATCCAGGCAGTCGGGCTATATTCTGTACTTATTCTCTCTTGCTACATTCTAAATTGCTATATCTGTTTTTCCTATACTTCAAGGCATTTCCAGCTAGCCTGAGGATGACACAGGATGCCCACACTGCAATTATTATCATCATGATTTCTATTATTATTGCTCTTTCCTCTATTAGAATATTATAGGCTCAGAGCAAAAGAAATGTAATAACTCTACTTGTTTTGTTTGTTATATTTAAACAAACAAAAACAAAAACAAAAAAACAAAACAAAACAAAAAAATTAAAAAAAAAAAAAAAGGAAAAAAAGGATAAAAATATGTTGAAGCTTAGAAACATGCAAAGTGAACAAATCCCTCAGAAATAAATATTTTCCAGACAGTATTAACCTATTAAATAAGACCATTGCTTTGGTTTTTGCTCTAGGTTCTTCCTGCTCCTGTTTAATGTGAGGAGAAGCACCCATTATCTTTTTCAACAAGAGACGGAACTGAAGGGAAATTTGGCAAGTTTAATTCATTTTGATACATTCTGTATGAGTGTGTGTCTGTGGATGTGTGTGGCTTTTGATGATGAAGCACTTTTATTTTCTAACAGTGTGCTGTGTACCATTAATCTGTGTATTTAAAAAACGTTGTTGGGAATATATGGTACTTCAGCCTTAAGCTGTCAAAAATGAGATTCCAAAGTATTCAGCAGCACAAAACAGCACAAAAAGAGCTTTGCCACTATTTATCTCTGCTTTTCAGCTTGTAATGCTGATTTATGATATGTCATAATGAAGCACTGAAATGAATACAGCTACAAAGAAAAGCAAAGTTACATGGCCACAGACAGTGAAATATTTCTGATTCCTCCCAGGCTCCCTCCTCCATCCAGACACACACTCACTTGCATACAACACATTCTCACAGTGATCCTGTTGTAATTCTGCTGTTTGACAGCATACCAATATAATGCACAGAGCCTTCCAAATAATTGCAAATAAAGTGATAAAAGCTGTTTTATGTATATTCCAAATTCATAGTTTCCACTGACATCACAGTGATGATGCTCAACACTTTTTGAAATCCAGGGCTACATTTAATTTTCCTCCTCCTTACAGTTTCTATACCTTTTAAATATCCTTTAAATTATTTATATCTGTACTTCTCTATATATATGTGTATATATGGTTTTGTTTTAACTTGGCAAAATGCAAAAACTTTGTATTTCCCCCTTACTTCTCAATATAAATCAATGTAAAAAATACATAAATAAATATAATTTTAAAAAGCAAGAAACTCCATATGGTAAATTTAATTAATTTTAATATCTATGTAGGAGAATATATTCACAATAAATCACTAAACCAGATATCTCGGTACTTGTGAGAAAAGGTGCTATGAGTTTTTCATGCTTATTTAAGAAAGTGCTCTGCAACAAATGGAATTAAGTAAAAATAATTATCCCAAACAGACTTGGTAATAGGAATTTCAATGAATTATATTGCTGTGGTAAATAACAATTTTCCCTTTAGCTGCTGACCTGGCAGCAAATCCAGTCACAATCCCCATTGTAGAAACTGTAACAAAGTATAAAATATTTATCCTGAATAAAATACGTGACACTTTTATGAATTTATGAAAAAGATAACTATCTTAAATCTATTTCTTGCAGCACTCCAACTGGTCTCCAACCATTTTCATATTATGGTCCCTCCCCTCAGCCAAATATTCTGCTAACTGTGGTAGAACAAAGTCCATATGAAAATTGTTCCATAATCTGCACTTTGTCTAACCTTAACAGTTTTACAGAGAATTGACGTTCAGAACACATTTAATTACCTGAGTGTAGTAGGAATCAATAGAAGATCTAATTTTTTTAATTATCATATAGGACCATTTTTTTCAGCTTAAATACATTTTTCTTCATTTCCTCTCTTTTTCTATTTTTTATTCTGTTCCTGTTTTTATTCTATGGAAAACACCTGTCTACATTGAACTTAGGAATTATTTCTGTGTGCCTAATAAATACAATTGTAACAAAAAGAATATTCACAATTGTCACATGCGCCCATCATGTGAAAGGTAACTGGCTATTTTACTTATATGCAAATATTATATAATACAAATTTCACCCATATATACACACACATGCACAGAAATCACATGAACTTAGATACAAAACTGATTATAAACACAGAAAAAAGAATATACGATGCAACAACATCCAGTTTCTAAAAGTGTAGTCCATCTTTTGAAAGTAAAAAGAAAACAACATTTTTAGTGAGTTATCTCTTTCTATTGGAGAATATTAGAAATAAAAAATGTCTTGGAGACAGTTTCTATTTGTTTCATTAACTTTTACATTTTTTAAAACTTACAGAGACCTTAGATATTCGGTGAAATACTGCTGAGGTGTTTTAGCCATGGTGTCTCTATGAAGATACAGATTTCAACTAATTTCCAGATAGAGAATACTACATGTTGGAATCATTACTCCTTCTGTCATACCAAAATTTTATCAAAGGAAAGCAACAGACTGTCACAGGACAAGGCATTACATTAACCATTCTCCATCTGGAATTTAAGCTCTGGTTCTCAGTGTGTCTTTCTATGATGACCAATCCACTGACAATCTCAGGTGCTGATTATATGAGCTGTTTTATGCTGTTGCTATGGTCACATATACTGTGTTGCAAAACATCAGATTTTGCTTTCCCTAGCATTTTCTATATGTTCTATACTTTGGTTTTAAAAGAAAAAAAAAATCTCTGAACTGATCATCCATTTAGTTTGAAAAAATTCAAGGAATAATTGTGGATAAAAAGGAGGTTTTTAAAATTTCCCCTTAATATATATACAAACAGAATTGTGATATGTTAACATTAGAATGGTCTTTTCCAAATTAGGACTTTAATGTGGCTTTAAAATGTCCTGGAAAGCATGATCAACATGATCAACAAACCAAAATTCCTGGTTTAGCAGAGCAAGAGTGGTAAATGTCACAAGGGGATGAGACTCTAATGCTGAGTATGTTCTATTCCTTGTTATTAATCAAGGAAGTAGAAATACCTTTTAAAATATTCTTAAGTTCCATCTTAAAATTAGTTGGATTTCTGTTAGATACTAGCTCAATTATTTATGGAGGCAAGCTTATTTGAAATTTAAATCCTCTGGTAATAAGATATTTTCTTAATATTCATTCCATGCATCCATTTTTACACTCTCTCACACATGCATTTTATAGAATATTTATATAATTGTGGAGATTCATTTTTAGGCAGATCCCAGATCATGCCTTTATATTGTTAGACTGCAAAAATCCAATTCTTCTTGTTACTTCTTATAAATAGGATTTTTCTCTCTCTTGAAACTCCTAGCGGCCCTTCTCTTCATCTGCTTTTGAACAAGTTTAATTTCTTTTCTTTTACATAGCAGAGATTAATGGTGTATATCACAAAATTTCTTGCATCAGAAAATGGATACTTTCCAACTGTCTGAGAAACATCTAAATTCCTAAGGTAAAATGTTATTCCATTTCATCCATGTCTGGCTAAATGGGCCTGGGAGGTGTCTCATTCAACAAAAATTAAACCAATGATGATAGAAATTAAAAATTTATTTGGAGTCATACAAGAAGAGCCTGGCAGTGTCGTTTGATAGAAAACAGACTATCAGATGGGAATTTCTAAGACAACATAATTTAAATCTGGAGTGGTTTAAAACTGGAGTAATAAAATGCTCAATATGTCACAAATTTAATAGAAAACTTTTCCAGGTCTATCAGGTAGCCAATCATTATGTACTGTGTAACTTAGATAGTAGTAGAGGGGGAAACCTATCCCAGCCCCCCAACAAAAAAACAAAACAGCAAAGCAAAACAACCAACTAATCCCAAAACCTCCCCAAACTTTAAGATATCTGAAATTAGAATTGAATTGGGTGTGTGAAATGTAGGAAAATTTTAAATCCATTTTAGATCAACTTTTAAAAATATTAGTAAAAGTATCTCTTTCTTCTTATTGTAGCAGTTGCCTTTCTCCCTGAAAAGTGCACTGTTGCCCCTGTGAAATCTTCTTTTGTCCTTTGAAGGCCTTTTAATAAATACCTACTTTATTCCTTTAACACTGTCTAGCCTCTGTTGCAGGTAGACTATTTAGGCATCAAAGGAAAGTGCGTAATAAAGTTGTTCATGATGGAGATTGCACAGCAACTGATTAAGTTGATTACTTTAATTTTTCTGAGAGAGCAACAAATGCTGGTCTAAGGCTTATTAAAATTCTTTGAAGAAAATTTTTGGACAATATTCTTCTATGTAACAAATTTTCACTAGAAAAAATGGAACAGCCAGTTTCAAAAGTCAATATTTTTCCTTTATGAGAAATTTCCCATTACAAATGTGTCATTTGTCAAAAATTGGAATAGTGATAATAAAGTTATTAGTAAAAAGAAATGTTATTAGTATAAAAATTTTTACCTGGTTTACAGAAAACATTTCTGGGTATCAAGTAGAAGAGCAAGACCATGTGGCTTCCACCTTGTTCCATGTTCCTCCCCATTGCCATGGCAACACAAACAATAGGATCTCTGCCAGTCTTTGTGTCCACATCATGACTTCGCATTTTCTTCACTGCTTCGTGCTTCCAACAATAGTTTCCTCAGTAAACAACATACAGGGCTTATAATGAATTATGCAATTGATTAGAAGGTTCTCTAGAACAGAACTCCTATCATAGTTACTAAATCTTTGAAACTGTACCTTTCAAAGGCTATAAATCAGTAAATCAAGTTTCCAAAAATACATATGTCAAATTCATACTATGGGTGAAAGAATCTAGAAAATGTGTCTTTGGAGAGTTATCTAAATAAAACATTGCAAAATGAAAGTACTTGAAAGGAAATATATCTCAGAGCTGAGAGAAGACAAGAGATATAACTGCAACCTTCTGCGATATAGGTATTAAAAATCAATACAAAAATCCCTTATGTGTACATGAACACATATGTGTACAGGTGTATATATATATAAGTTTTCTTCCTTTCCCGTGATGTGGAAGATCTGTGCAGGGTGTAAGGAGAGACAGAGAGATGGGGATGCAGAAGCTTCATTCCTTCTCTGTGATCTAATCTGAAAATATTCAGATTAATTCTACCTCAGAAAATCTCATCTAGGGCCGTAAACAAACTTTTTCACACATTTTTTCCCTTATACATATTGAAATACTTTAACAAGCTTGAGTTCTGAAAATGAAAGATTGGACATATTCATCAGTGGTTACTGCGCTAGAGAGAGCAAGAGAGAGAGAGAGACAGCAAGAACAGCAACACACATTGACCTCTTTAGGGAAAAAAGGCCAACTTTATTGAATGGATAGCCCATATTTAAAGCATATTACGTGGAGCTAAGACAGGACAGTAGCTCATTGGATAATTGGGAAAAACATTCATGAGACCGTACCTCAGGATGTGTCCCACAGGAAAAACACCAGGTGTTAATCTTTATTATTAATCCCATTCTGTTTTTCATCAGATTCCCTTCTGTTTTCACCATATTATCATCCTGGGAGAATTCCTCTCTAACTCAAGCCACAATCAGCTTATCAGTCTGGGAATGGACCTGAGAGGCAAGAGAAGTCCAGGCCTGAGAGAGAATTCTCAAGCTGTAATTTCCTAGCTCTCTGAATGTGTGTGTCCACATTCATCACGTATTTTCTTTGAGGAAAACAGGTATACCCCCAGACTAATGTGAAAAAAGACATAGGAAGCATATGAACCAACATGAAACTATCTCTTGGTAATCCAAATATCCTAAATAAACAGCAGTATTCTGTTTTGTGTGGCAGTTCAGCTGTTGGCACAATTTCAAAACTACTTGTGGAGATACTGGAGGTTGTAGTCAAAATTGCGTGGCAAATGAATGTTATTTCTACTAATTTTTTCACTTGTGCTCAGAAAGATAGCTCTTATGGTACACTGAAATAAATGCATCTGTGTAAGTGAGGTCTTCTGAATGAGATCTGGTTTTGCTTTACACAACTATAATATGTAAGGCTGCTTTCAGAGGATGTCCTCTAACGCTCTGTGCTATGATTCTTACTGCAACCTAGCTAATCACATACAAAGCTAGGCCAAAGAGCATCCAAAGGTGGAAAATTTTGCATTAAAGACACTTTAAATAGTTTAAATACTGTGGATTATGTGCCATGTTCTTGGACTGTTGTAATAGGCCAACTACATGTGAGCATATATAAGCACTTTCTGGAGTTTTTGCCCTCTCAGATGAATAATCCTTTTGACTACAGTGAGTTTATTAGTATAGGATATTATATGATTGAGACACAGATACTTTGCTTTCTTTGCATCTCATATTTCTATAAATCATGCCCTTTGATCCAGAAGTTTATTTGCATCCTGGATTTTGTTTTACTTTCTCTGACATTTTCATCAATATTGAATTGGGAAAGTAATAGTATGTATACTACTCAAGACTTAAGACATATGTACTCCTACTTCCTCTATTTTTACACACTTACATCTGTTTTCCTTCTTCAATGCAAATTTAATGGGCAACAACCACCAACAAGCATCTGACACTAGAGAGAGGATAAAAACAGTGGAAAAGAGATTTGAGAAAGATTGGCTAATCAAAATCAGCATCGATGAAGCAACAAAATATCAAACTGTTAATGCTCTTGTAAACCATATCCTTGTCTCACTTTCTAAATTGTATTTTTGTTTATGTGAATTGAGTATCTTGTTTCTTTTCCTTTAAAATGTGTGGGAAAACAGTATATGATCATGCAAAAATGACATCCTACTGAACAAATGGAAGCAGAGCACAAATAGGCTTAGAAATGAAAATTTCAAACCTGTTATTATTTTGAGGCCATATCTTAAAAAAAAAAGTTGTCAGATAAAAATGAAGAGCTATGTCCTATGAAACAGAACCATGAACCACATCTACTTCAGGCCTGCCCTTTCTGATACGAAAAGCACAAGAGTGAATGCAGAATTTAATGCGACAATATGATAGTTTATCCAATAGTGGTCTCATATCTTGTGATTTATTAATAAGGCTGATGGGCTCTAAATTCCTCTACTCAGGGGAATAACAACATATCTTGTGTATGTTGCAGTATTAAAAGCTTGGAAATTCTTCTGCAAGTGTATTTACTTAAAAGGTTGTTATCTTTATTTTAAGTTTAAGCTTTCCAAACCGATCCATTTCAATCAAGTTTCGCAATTACTATTTTTGCTGTTCAGATTTTCATTTACAGAGGACTCTGTGATAAACAACATCCTTGTGTCACTGGGGGCTTTATTTTACAATCTAATTGGTAAACTATTTTCCTTAGAGAAATATTGATGAGGAAGTGATTCTGCATATGAACACACTGTTCTACAATGTTTTTTATTATTATTTCCATTTCAATGGAATGTTGGCTTCTGTAAACTTGCTTTTGTTACTATCATCAAGAGTACTTCAGTGAGCAATATAAAAATACAATAAACAATGTAAAAAGGCAGATCAAATATTTATCTTTGTGTTTTTCCTTCCATTTAATTTTAACTTAAACTTACATTTTCTCCAACCGACAAATAACTTTTGGCCCCAGGCCTGCAAAAAAAGAAGCTGATTTATCCCATTCCTTCCATTAAGGAACCCAGATGAAGGAAGGAAAACATACTAGCAATTTCACTGCAATTTACTTTGTATTATGCTTTCAAAACTACCTTAGCTAGTTCTTTGGATGTTCTGCTAGGGCTTTTCTTGACAAATGCCAGCTATATGCATCCAAAAGAAGTACTTGTCTCATTCAGCACTATGCCTTTAGAAAACTTAGTAACTTTGAATTGGCAGCAACAAGGACTGCAATGGATTTCTACTTGTCATTATTAAATACTGTTGGAAAACTCACTGGGAAAAATGAGGGAATTGTGTGTAAGCATGAGTGTTCAAGATGAGCACTCAAGATGAGCTCCTCATCTCTCCTGACAGGTGAGAATGAAACGTCCTTAACCTACCAACGTGTTAGGAGAGAGATCAATGAAAATGAGGGCAAGGAGACAAAGTGGGAGACAAGCAAGAACCCTTTCCCTAAAGAAAAACAATTATGATTCAAGCACTCAATTTTCATATTTTTGAGAGACAACTGACAAGTCTGCTTTCTACCACTTGTAGTTTTTCCTTTATTGTAAAACCTTGTAACTGTGTTGTCTACCCAGCAAGACTTCACATATTACTAATTTCCTATATCAACTCTTCTTTTCCACTGGGCTTGTTTTTATGGAAGAGCTTTTACTCTTCAGAAAGAGTGCCACAACTTGTAGAGCCACCTTCAACTTTAGACTGTAAGAAAACATTGTCTTCATCTCCTGTTATCTAGAAACTTTTCCATGCTAAAGTTTCAAGTGATCACATTGGAAATTTACTCATCCCAGGCCCATTTATAGCACCAGTAACTTCCCCAGAATTGCACATAGTGCAAACATGCCCATAAAATACAAATAGATAAGTAAGTATAACTATACCTATAACTACAACTATAAATGTAGAAATGTAAATGTAAGTAAGTGTATATAATGAAGACATGACATACAGAATTAACAAGTATCAGGGCCTGGTTTAATTTAGTTGCTCTTCTGTGCACCTAACACATAGAACTTTCTTCTAACTTTGCTTTCTAACCCCATTAGTTTCTCTGTGAATCAATGTAGTTTGTCTTTAACCTCATCCACCTTTTTACCCTCAGTCAAATACAGAGAAAAACAATAGATGCTTCCGAGCTTGGTGTCTTTGGCAAAAACTCACTGACTTTCTGGGAATTTCAGCAATAATGTTCCAAAACTAAGTTAACATGACTTAGATAAATGAGACATATTGTTCAAGAACTGGCATATCTATGAAATGGGTTTTCAAATAATTTTGAGATTGAGGATGTGTTTTTAAAGTTAGTATTTTGACTGACACCTTTCTTTTAATCAGAAGCAGAAAACTTAAGAAAGGGAAAGGCAATTTAGATAAATTGTGTGAACAGAGAGCCAAAAATTATTTTCTCTATTTTTAAGGTAGGACAGCTACAAAAATTGGTAAACTTATTGTGATATATAATCTAACTCTCTAAATTCTCTTTAAAAAGAGATTATTCAGGGTAGGACTTAATACTGCCCCTTGGCAGTATCTGACATTGATTCCTATCACTATCTGAAAAATGTTTTCCATTGGATTTTTGAAAGAAATGGAGTATTTGAATTTAGTCACTATTTTTGTCCCATTTGTACTGACTTTACTTTCCAGAATAGGTCAAAACTAGAGAAAATATCTTAAACTCATGCATTTACTCTTCATCTTTCATCTCTCATCCACATAAATGGAGGCTTCTTAATTTCAGAATTTATTTCTGGGGCCCATAACAGGGAGAAAGTCTCTTAACTCTAACTAAAATGCACAATCCACACTTACTAAAAAAAAAAGTTTTCTTTTTTCAAGGAAAAGAACTGATATTTTGGTTAAGCCTCCCATGGGAAAAATCTAACTTCCACAGTTACTATATTTAGGGATTTTCAAACTAAATTTACTTACCTGTTCAGTAAGGCAAAGTAATTGTTATCCCATTCTTTTCATTATATGATGCAAAGGCTATCTCTACTTTTTAACAGAGACAAGTTTGATGTAATAGATATCTGTGCTTTGGATATTCTGAAGAATCTCTGTGAGATGAGCTCTGAGACCTAAAGGGCTTTTCTGTAAATAGGTCTGCTTAGTGTGATGGAACATGTGCGACCTGCCACGATTTAGAAAAAAAAAATTAAAATATGGTCCAGTAAGGTTAAAAGTTAAAGTATGTTTTCTGTCTTTGTCAAGTGATGTGTAAATAATAGCTCAGACTTCCCTTGCTTGCCACCTACACCCCTACACAGATTTATCTCTATCTTTGATTGTAGAAAAGACACAGTGTCTTATCTGTCCCAAGGAAAGTCAATTGACAAGGTATTTTTTGATACTGATGTTGAAGAATACCACTGATACATCAGGAGGGTAAAAATTTTTGGGTTGTAGTAAAATTAAATGGAATCTCTATCAACTCCTGTCCTGTCTTACTATTGAGAAATAGGCTGGATCAGTTTAAATGACCACTGGTGTCATCTCTATCTGCTTACTGTTATTCAAGAAAAATGTCTTGCTGATATAAATGATTATTATCTCCTTCAAAAAGGCAGGGAAAACAAAAACAAAAACAAAAACAAAAACAAAAACAAAAACAATAAACAAAAAAAAAAGACCAAAAAAACCCAAAACAAACCAAACCGAAACAAACCAAAACAAACCAAACCAANCTTTTGTTTTGTACGGTTTTTTTGTGGGTTGTTTTTGATTTTGTTGTTGTTTTGGCTTTGATTTGGTTCGGTTTGGTTGAGTTGAGGGTTTTTTTTGTCATTGTCTGTGGGGAATGCAGTTAAAGAGTGACATTTTTTCTCATCACTTTCAACCCACTCAAGCCAGGATGTGTGTGTGTTTGTTCCCCCAGCAAACATACAATAAATAAGGCAGGGAAAATCTCCCCCATCAAAACTCAGACAAAAAAACAAAAAC
>VWZS01006902.1:0-12249 GCA_013397075.1 Rhabdornis inornatus
GTTTGTTTTTTTTTTAATATTTTATGGCAAGACTTGGATCCCATAACCCTGATGGGTCCTTTCCAACTCAACACATTCCATGGATCTCTAAATCCATGATTCTTGGACACCTCCAGGGATGGGGACTCCAAACCTCCCTGGGCAGCCCCTTCCAAAGCCTCAGCACCCTCACCAGGGAGAAATTCCTCTTTTGTAGATCTCTAATGCAGAATATGAATTTAATATTTTAATTATTTTTCTATTCCTATAACCAAATTTATAGGATAAGCGGAGCTTTTCTTCCTGCTGGTCTTTTCCTTGTGCTCAATAAGGATTATTATAAAGGAATTATTAAGGAATAATCAATAAAGGTTGATCATTCCTTTAAAAGAACAACCAGGATTATTTTGGGAGCAGATCCAGACCCCACAAGCCAAGCCCTTATGAATATTTGTAATTCCAGCTGATTGGAGATGCCACAGAACAACTTTTCCTTGCTGGACTTTCTGGAAAAGTCTCTTTGCAGGACATGGGACACTCTGGACACATCCAGGAATGGCCAAGATCATCTTGACCAAGCAGGAAATGATAAAAATATTAATAAAATTATTTCTGCTCCCTGGAAAGCTTCTTCCTCTAAAACTTGGGAAGGAACCAAAGCTGAGTTTATTCCTTATGCTTTTTTCCAGCAGAAATGAAGGGGCAGCATTGGAATAATCCAAAAACTGAAGCAATTCCAAGAATTTACATCATAATTCCCTTGACTTTCCCCAATGTTTTCATCTCTGCTTCCAAGCAGGTCCATAATCCACGACTGCCTCTTAATTGGGCAAAAAGTGATTTCTAATTACCTGTGCCTCACCACCTTGAGCAATGCAAAGTTTGGATTTGCACCTGTGTTCCCAAATTTCTGAGGGAATTTGGGAATGCTGGATTAGAAATCAGCATGAACAATAAAAAAATATCCAGTTTCTGAGTTTGGAAAAGGAATCACAGCATTGATGTCTTGAGGAAAGAACAAATATATTCGTCTGGACACAGTCAGTATTCCAAAATCCAGGGGGAGTTCCCAAATTTCTGAGGGATTTTGGGAATGCTGGAGTGGAAATCAGCATTAGAAATAAGCAAATACAGAATTTCTGGGTTTGGAAAGGGAATCATGGCATGGATTTTGGAGGAAAGAACAAATATATTTGTCTGGACACAGTCAGTATTCCAAAATCCAGGGGGAGTTCCCAAGTTTCTGAGGGATTTTGGATTAGAAAATCTAATGGGATAATGAGGGATGCTGGATGAACTATCAATGAATATGTAATTCTGGGTTAAGAAAGGGAATATTTGGATTAATGTCTAGAGGAAAGAACAAATATAAAACCTTTAAATACAGTCAGTATTCCTTGGTACAGAGGGATTTCCCAAGTTTCTGAGGGAATTTGGGAATGCTGGATTAGAAATCAGCATGAACAATAAAAAAATATCCAGTTTCTGAGTTTGGAAAAGGAATCACAGCATTGATGTCTTGAGGAAAGAACAAATATATAAATATATTCATCTGGAAACAGTCAGTATTCCACAGAACAGAAGGATTTCCAAAGTTCCTGAGGGACTTTGGGAATGCTGGATTAGAAATCAGCAAATATAGAATTTCTGGGTTTGGAAAGGGAATCTTGGGATTCAAATCTAGAGGAAAGAACGAATATCCATATACAGTCAGTATTCCCTGGTAGAGAGGCACCAGGAAAATATTCCAGGCATTTTCCTTACACATTTAAATTACAAAAAAATCTCCATAAAACCTTGTTTTGATGCCTTGGGAATGTGTTTAACACCAGTCAGATCCAGGAAAGGTTTCCACGTTGAAATAAATGCAACAGGAACTGAGGAATGCAAAGGATTTAAGATATTTAAATATCCACAAAGCCCTCTGGTACAGGCCCATCTCAACCTGAGCAGTTTTCCAGCTTCTCCTGGCAGCCCAAATTCCTGCATTTGGGAAAAAGTGTCTAACAGGAATCTTCCCTTCTGTGTGCTGTGACAAAAAGTATAAAAGCTTTGTTAGGGACATAATTATTGTGACTTTGAGAGTTCTTTCCACCAGAACAAAACCAGCTCCATCTTTTATTTATCCTGCAAGATTTTGAGGTGTTCATTCCCAACATGAGATCTCTTCCCAAGATTTCTAGGAAATCTGCTCCAGACTTCAGCAGAAAGCAGAAGGGTTTTTGTGGAATGGCCTCAAGTGCTGAGTTTCTGTCCCTAATAACTTCAAACGAGGAAAGGCTGAAAAATTTGGGATTGTTCACCTGGAGAGGGATCTGGGGTGGCCTCACTGAGGCCTGAAGGAGCTGCAGGAAACATGGAGAGAGACAATTCCCAAGGGATGGAGGGACAGCACACAGGGAATGGAGGGACAGCACACAGGGAATGGAGGGACAGCACACAGGGAATGGCTTCAAACTAAAAGATTGTAGGGTTAGGTGGGATATTGGGGAAAAAATTCATCCCTGGCAGGGTGGGGAGGGGCTGGGCTGGAATTCCCAGAGCAGCTGTGGCTGCCCCTGGATCCCTGGAATGTTCAATTCCAGGTTGGACATTGGGGTTGGAGCAGCCTGGGACAGTGGGAGGTGTCCCTGCCATGGCAGGGGTGGCACTGGGTGATCTTTGATGTCCCTTCCAACCCAATTCCATGAAAATGAAGTTTCAAGAGTCTCAGGAGCTTGGGCTCAAATCAATCCCTGGGAAAATCTTGGATCTTCAGCTGTCCAACCTCGCCTGCTGTCCCCAGCCTTGCTCCTATCCCAGAGTCAGGGATTGCAGGAGTGACTTTGCCAGGCACAGCAAGCAGCTCTGGTTGCAATTTTGGGATTATCCCTTGGAACAACCCCTCAGCCCAGCCAAGGTTTTCCTCCATTCCAGGCTGGCCCCACCGAGCATCCTTGGGGGGAAGGGACAGTGACACATCCCTGCTGGCCACTGTGGAATTCCTCTTTGCCCTTTTGGTTTGGATTTCTTGGTGCAACCAAAATTTAGTCCAAAGATTAAGTGAAGTGAACTGGGAAACTCTGTGTGTGGTGATATTTGAAATGTGATATAAAGTTATCAAGCAAAGAAAAATCAATTATTTTTTAGAATGTGGTTTTGAACAGTTAATGTAAAATTAAGTTACTGATTTAAATTCTAAAGAGTGCAGACGCTGCAAAAAAACCCTCCAAAACTCCATACAAAATGGATGAAAATGTCAGATTTATTTCAATATATTTTATCTGACTCTTTCAAAGCGATATTTAATATGCAGAAAAAAACAATTTCGGTGAATATCTCCCAGCACTGCCACAATTTTGAAAGAAGTTCTTTAAAAATGTATATTTTTCAGGGTAATTATTTTGCAAATGATTGCAGGAAGGAAATATATCAACAATTTAATTAACACAACAAGCCATAAACTGTTTAGCACTGAGCTCCTGTGAATTAAAAGGCAGAGCAGCATTGGCCAAAAGTCAAGGTTTTGCTGACACATTTATTTCTCAGTAAATGAAGACTGTTTAGTTTTAATGCATTTGTGGTTAGCAAGAGTTTCAAAAGATCAATGTAAATTCATTTTGAAGAAGTAAATAATGTCTTAATGAGATTTCTGACAGCAGCTTTCACACCTTAGGCTTCCTTACCTTTCCAAATGCCCAAAGGTGAGCCTGTTTTTCCTGGAATTTTACAATAAACAAATAATATCAGCCCTGATTTTATGATCTCTGCCTGCTGTGTGTTTGGGGGAGCTGCAGTTTGGGTTTAACAGCTCCCCTCAGCCCACAGAGTGTTACTGTTCTCCTCCTTAAGGGCTTAACTCAGGGGAAAAAAGAAGTTAAATAGTTAAATGATCCTTTTCTTTTTTTTTTTTAATTGGTATTTTAAACATTTTATAACTCAAACCCGACTGGGTTGTGGTGTGGAGCTGCTGAGTTCTCCCAAAGGTGAAATCAGAAATCAGAAATCAGACACAGTGAGTGCATCCAGGCAGGGATGAGGAGCTGAGGTGGCCTCGTTCCTGCCAGGGATGAGGACACCAGGATGGTTGTTCCAAAAAATCACCCGGGTCTTGGAGCCAGTGCTGATGGACAGGCAGAATTTGAGGCTTGCAAGAGGGAACATCATGGAATTTTGGGATGGTTTGGGTTGGAAGGGACCTTAAATCCCACCCAGTACCACCCCTGCCATGGCAGGGACACCTCCCACTGTCCCAATGTCCAACCTGGCCTTGGGCACTGCCAGGGATCCAGGGGCAGCCACAGCTGCTCTGGGAATTCCATCCCAGCCCCTCCCAGGGAACAATTCCTAATTCCCAAAATCCCATCCATCCCTGCCCTCCTCCAGCCTGATCCCGCTGCCCCAAATGGTTCCTTGGCTCACGAGGTGACACTGGCAGCACTCACAGTTTCCTCTCTATGTACAAAGTTTCAGGTGAAATTCCAGGCGGTTTATAACACAAATTTCCCCTATTTTCTTCATAAATGTTTCGGTTGAAAACCAGGAATAGGGAAACCAGGAAGCAAACATGAGGTTAAAGTGGCTCTGGGTAAAAAGGCAGGTTGTGTGTTGGAGTCAAGGAATTGGTCATTAAGAGCTTCTCCTGAGAAAACTGGGGGAATTTTATGGATTTTTTCCTCAGAGCACTCCAGGATTCTGGAATGAGCCCTGGGAATGTGGAGCAGGAAGGAGCTGCCAGGGATGGGTGATCTCAGTTTCGTCACTGAGTGGAGATCTTTGGGATATCCGAGAGTTTTCTGCTGCTGGAGTTGGGAATTGTTCTCCAGAGTTGGATTCCTCGGCTTGGAGGAGCCAAGGAGGGGTCAGGCAGTGAGGTCAGAGCCTTGGAATGCCCAGATCATGGAATGGGTTGGAAAGGACCTTAAAAATCATCCAGTGCCACCCCTGCCATGGCAGGGACACCTCCCACTGTCCCAGTGTCCAACCTGGCCTTGGGCACTGCCAGGGATCCAGGGGCAGCCACTTCCAATGCCTCACCCAAGAGCTCTGCTGGGAAGGACGTGGAGCAGGGATTTAGGGAATTTATGATGGTGGCTGATCCATTTGGTGCTCAGAAATGAAGAAATTCCTTTTCCTTTCCTTCCAGCACCTCCACACAACCCCAGGATTCCAGGGAGCTGTAACATCCTTGGGAAAATGTCAGTTTTATCCCTTGGCAGTCACACCAAAAACACTCCAAATTTTGCAATGTTTGAGGTGTCCCTGCCCACAACAAGGTGATTTTTAAGGTCCCTCTTTAAGGCAGGGACACCTTCCCCTATCCCAGGTGGCTCCAAGCCCCAATGTTCAACCTGGCCTTGGACATTTCCAGGGATCCAGGGGCAGCCACAGCTGCTCTGGGAATTCTATTCCAGGGAACAATTCCTTCCTAATATCCAATATAATCCTCCTTCTGGCAGTGGGAAGCCATTCCCTGTGTGCTGTCCCTCCATGCCTTGGGAATTGTCTCTCTCCATGTTTCCTGCAGCTCCTTCAGGCCCTGCAAGGCCACACTGAGCTCAGCCCAAAGCTTCTCCTGTCCAGGCTGAACAATCCCAGCTGTGCCAGCCTTTCCTCCCAGACCAGGTTGCTCCAAGCCCCATCCAAGCTGTCCTTGAGCACATTCCAGGGCTGGAATGTTTTCCACAAGTGCAGCTGATTTTAGGTTGAGCCCAGCAGCTCTCACAAATGTTCCAGAGAATTCCAGGGGCTGCTCACGGGACTGACAATGTCCATCTGCTTCTGGGTTCAGGGCACTGCTCTGAGCCAACTCTCAGGGAAAAACAGGAAGCACAAATCTGTCATAAATTGTAAGAAAGTTCTAAAAATAACTTTTGAGCCTGCATGGAAGAGGTTTCCAAAGTGTGACACCCTGCAACTTGCCAGATCTATAAGGGAGTGTTCTGGCAGTCAAATATAGAGAAATATTCTCCTTCCTAATGACATCCAGCTCCCTGGTTTTATTCTTAATAAAGTGGCAGGAGTAATTAACTGGATCTTAAAACTGTCATGTCCTTGTGACTGCTCCCCATCCCTGACCTCCAAGCACCATAACTCATAGGAAGGGATTGCTAAACCTTGGCAGGAGCTCAGTATTCCTTTGGCTCCCATCTCCTGGGGAAGCAAGCTGGTGTTCCATGAGCCATTTTTCAGGAAAAAGACACATGACATCAAAATTCCTTCACTCTTGGCTCCTTCGGTTCCTTCTCCTGGGAGTTTTGGGGGGAAATTGAGCTTTTCCCAAAGCACCTGCTCTGAGGGCTTCAGAAAAAAAAAAAACCTGTCAAAAGTTGTCACAGATATTTTGATGAGATTCTTCATCACTTCAGCAGATTTGGGATTGGGTCCTTGTTTCTTCAGGTGATCTATCCCAGGAAAGTCACACAGAGGTAAAGTGGGGAAGGATCCAAACCCTGCACCTTAAACTGGAAATCTCCTGTGGTTCCCCATGCCTGATAATTAATTTATTTCCTTATTATCTTCTTTTATTGTGAGGGTGGTGAGGTTCTGGAAAAGATTTCCTAGAGAAGCTGTGGCTGCCCCTGGATCCCTGGAAATGTCCCAGGTCAGGGTGGATGAGGCTTGGAGCAACCTGGGGTAGTGGAAGGTGCTGGGGGTTGGAATTAAAGGATCTTTAGGGTTTTTCCCAACCCAAACCATTCTAAATGTAGCAATTTCAAACAGCTTCAGAACAATTGTAAAGGTGCAACCATGTGAAATCAGAGAACCAGAGGCTGAAACCAATCCTCCATTAAAAGAAAAAAAAAATAAAAGCCAAAAAAGCCAAAAAACCCCAAACTGGAAAGAGATTAATCAAACCAATCAACCTAGAACCAAGCAGGGACAATTAAAACAGAGTCCATAAAACTTCACAGGGAACTTCTCCAAAAGAGAAGAAAGTTTTGAAGAGTGATCAAATAGAACCCGTGCCAGTAATTACACTGAAAGAAAACAATTATCCTTCAATTGAACCAGCCCAGGCACCACTGGGGTGTTACAGCAATAAGAATGCCCAGCAATTCCTGCAGGAAATGTTAAACAGGAGAAGTGATGTGGAAATGCTGAGTTATTTACCCAAATTCATTTCATTTGAGGGATTTGCTTCCTTTGACCCTTAGCACCCTTTGCATGAAGTGAAGAATTAAATTGTTTTTAAATTCCTTTCCACAAATCCTCTGGTTTTCTTTTTATCCTGTGAAAAATTCACGACTTTTGCAGGAAAGTATTTTTAAGAAAATCCATAAATACACCTCTGGTGGTCTCTGGAAATGTTTTGAGTTCGTTAATTTTGCATCTTAGATGAGATTGCCCAAACGTGGGATCAAAATTACTCAGGGATTTAAGTGGCTGGAAGCATAAAACCCCAAAAGAGATCCTGGGCTATCAGCTGGTTTAAATAAGCACAGAAAGGTTGGGATTGATGATCCCAGAGGTATTTTCCAACCTAATTAATTCTCTGATAAAGCAGCCCAAGAAATGCCCAGACTGTGAGACAAAGCACACTTTGTGGCCTCCAGAAGGCTTTGGACCCTCTTTGGTCCCTCTTCAATCTCCAGATCTGCTGTTGATTTCAGCTCTGGATCAATCTAGATAATCAATCAATCAATCAATCAATCCATTTAGTTGATCACCTGAATCTCTGGAGTGATTGATGCCATAATTCCTGTGTTTTTAGCAGTTCTGCCATTCCAGCTCCACCCTTGCCTTGGATTTAGAGCTGTGGATGTGCCCCTGACTGTAAAATCCACTTAACCAGTGAATTTCTCAATGAGCTCCCCCAGAAAGTACAAGAAAGGGTCAGCCCTGCACATTTCCCCGAGACAAATTGAACCATAAATCTGACAAGCTTTTTTTTGACATTAATTGGGTTCCACTTGTGTAAGAAATTCTCCTTTCTTTGCTCATTTGTCCCACGAGTTTGCCAAACATTTCTGCCGTGCCACTCGCTCAGCCATGTGATTTTCCAAGCCCAACAAATTTCTCTGAGACACCACAGGCTCGAAGCTCACCCTGGTTTATTGCCCCATAAAAAACACAAAACCCTTCAGATATTTCACCAGACTGCTGCTCTCCGAGGGTCAAAGCCAAATTCCCATTTCAAGGAAATTTTCTCCTGGCCTCCTCCTTTTTTTTTAATTTTTTTTTTTATGAGTCCTTTCTTCACA
Source organism: Rhabdornis inornatus (assembly GCA_013397075.1). NCBI lineage: Eukaryota > Metazoa > Chordata > Aves > Passeriformes > Rhabdornithidae > Rhabdornis > Rhabdornis inornatus. The sequence goes on from VWZS01006902.1 coordinate 8,163, forward strand.
TCTCAAACCCACCGTGCCTGGAACAAAAGGCTCCTTTCAGAGCAGCCACTTCTGCTCAAGATGAAGATTTATGGCATTTATGTTGTGTTAGGCAGTGATCATTCAGATGGGAAATTAATGGGCATTTCCTCAGCAGCTCCTTGCCAGTTCCTGTGGTAATGTTAGTGTCCCATTTGATCCAGAATCCATGGAATAACCCCCTCAGTAGCTCTGGAAAAATTCTCCTTTGTCACTGCTGCTAATCCCCAGGAATTCCATGCCCTGACCTGAGGGAGTTTTGCATCCAAAGCCTGTCCCAGGCAATGCTCTGGGGAAATTTGAACACTCTTGGGAGCTGCTGTAGTGCAAAATATTATAAATATTGTAATATAAAATACAAAAATCCGTGGAAAAGCCTAAGAAAGTGGGGACAGAAGGCTGAAGGAGCAGACTTTGGGCTTGAGTATCCCACTGCTGTTCCAGCTAACACCCCTTGGGATCTACAAATTCCTTCTTCAAGTTGTTGGGAAGATGTTTCCTGCAGGAAAAGAGATGCTGGAGGAAAGGATGCTTCCCTCACTGGAGAGCCTGAGGCATTTTCAGGAATAATTGGGAAGAATGCAGAAAGAGCAGTAAATGGCATTTTAGCTGCAGCTCCTGTGAGGGAGATCCTGCTTCGTGCAGAGCCACAAATGGCAGTTTTCCAAAGTTTTCCTGAGGAAAAGCATGGAAACCTTTTAGGGAGTATCCTGAGAGTCACTGATGATTACCTACAGGAGAAAAGTGCCCCTCAGAGCGGGTTTGCTGGTTTATTTTCCTTTTGATCATCTCCTTTGTCAAAACCACATTCTCCAGACCAACGTGCCAGACTCATAAATGTGTTTGCTTTTGCCCGGAAAAGCAACGATATTCTGCCCTCCTGAAAAAAAAAATGTGGCTTTCCCAAACCTCTGTGATCCCTGTGCTTGCCAGGGCAGGGATCCAGGCAAAAAAATTTGGTCTGAGAAAAGATGACTGAGAGGTTTTACCGTCATGTGGGACCTCTGGGTATGAGATTCCAGCTCATGGGAGGGAGCTGGAGCTCAGGAGTGGGGATTTATCCAGGGGTAGACAGAAATCCATGGGCAGAAATCCATGTTTGTAATCTGAATTAGAAACAGTCATAGAATGGTTTGGGTTGGGAGGGACTTTAAAAATCATCCAGTGCCAGCCCTGCCATGGCAGGGACATCTTCCACTGTCCCAATGTCCAACCTGGCCTTGGGCACTGCCAGGGATCCAGGGGCAGCCACAGCTGCTCTGGGAATTCCATCCCAGCCCCTTCCTACCAGGAATGAATTTCTTCCCAATATCCAAACTAAATCTATTTATGTCAGTTCAAAGCCATTCCCTGTGTGCTGTCCCTCCATTCCCTGTGTGCTGTCCCTGCATGCCTTGGGAATTGTCTCTGTCCATGTTTCCTGCAGCTCCTTCAGGCCCTGCAAGGCCACACTGAGCTCAGCCCAAAGCTTCTCCTGTCCAGGCTGAACAATCCCAGCTGTGCCAGCCTTTCCTCCCAGCAGAGCTGCTCCATCCCTCTGCTCATCCTGCTGCCTCCTCTGGGCTCTCTGCAGCAGCTCCAGCTCCTCCCTGTGCTGGGACAGGGCTGGGGCAGCTCTGCAGGTGGGCTCACACCTGAGGGGACACAGGGACACAATCCCAATCCCAATCCCCTCTGCTCCATCAGCTCATCCCCAGCTGGGTCCATCCCAGGGGGACTCAGGTTGGGTTCCTGGCCAGCAGGATGATGCTTTGGGCTCCTGCTCAAGTTTAAATCTGTGGTTAAGTCCAGCTCATGCCAAGGAAATCTAAACCTGTGCTTAAAGTTGAGCAGTTGATGGAATCGTGGCAATACTGAGAGGCCTTTGTAGAATTAATTAATGGATCTGAGCTGCTTTTTATGTCTGTTACTCACAGAGAACTGGGCAGCTTCTGTGTGATTTGGAAACATATTCCCAGTTCAATCCAGGACCCAGACACAAATGGTAGCACACATTATATGGATTTATGGGATTCCCTGGAGGATTCCAGGTCAATAAAACACTGACTGGATTACAAAGAGGCCTCTAAAGTGTTTGCTGGAATTTGCAAGGAATGAATGAATGATTGTTGGGTTTATGACTGGAAAACATCCTTCTGTGATGCTGCAGCTCAGGCTGACTGACATAACCTCACTTCTGCCGTGTTTTGAACAACTGTATTTATTGTACCCAGGCCAGAAGGCCAAAAATAAAAGGGAGGCGGAATGTTGCAGTGGTGCACTGTTCAAATAGCCTAGAAAATAATTCAGGTTGAATGTAAATGATTAATTATTATTCTGCATGGTCGCATTTCCTGCTGGAAATAAATCACAGGCTTCCAGCAGGACCAGTGCTCTGGAGTTATGCAGCCACGTTGGACACAATGCAAGAGGCTTGGAGTTTACCTAAACCTTATCTAAAAGTGTGGTTTCACTGAATTAATTCAGAAGTGAGCTCAAGTTTCCTAAATAACCAGAAAAACTCTGGCTGAGCCCCACAATGCAGCAGGAGGTTTCATTCCCAGCTGTGTGTGGATGTAACCTGACAAAGACACAACAAACAAGGGTTAAAAATGGGAAAAATGAAGTTTCTGTGAGGGGTGAGAGGCCAAAGGAAGAAACTTCAGCAGCGCCCAACACTTCCCAAAAGCTGAGAGGCATCCTTGGAGTGTGAGCTCCAGAACATCTCTGGAGCCCTTGGATCAGTTGGGATAAAGGGATTTTTCTTGCCAAAATGTTTTTGGAGCTGTTTGGGTGTGAGGATGGAGGAGCCCAAGGAGCAGGAGGGTCAAGCTGCTCCCTGGTGAGGAATTTGGTGCCACCCCCAGATTTGGGGGAAGCTTTGCTGCTCCCTGGCTTGGCCACGCAGAGTCATAAAAAAGGAGAGTTCAGTCCTCTGGGATTTGCTTTCCTGAGGGATTGCCCACCCCACCAACAAAGGGAGAACATCCAGACCTTGATTCCTGCTTGGATTCAGTTCCAGGTCCTGGCAGCAGCAATTCTTTGCTGTGACTCCACTCTAAATTCTTATTTTCCTGCTGAATTTCCATAGGAGGGATTCCAGCAGCTTCAGCCACCCCACATCTCTCAGAAGCCAGGAATGTGCTGAGCCCGGATCACACTCAGCAACCACAAGCTGTGCTCAGGGAATTGCTGCTGTCAGAGTTTGAGACCAGCCCTCAATGGCAGAGCTGGGATAATTAATACATAATGATAATGAGGGGTTAATCAAATTAGCAATGCAATTCCTTTTAACAATTTGCAAGCCTACCTAATCACTTGCACAGCACCCACTGGGTTGTTTTGGGGGGTTTTAAAGGACATTTCTCCTCCTTCTACAGGAGAACAGGATTTTTGAGGAATTAAGGAGGGAGGGAAAAGGAAATAGAAGGAAAGAGTTGAAAAATCCATGGTTTTGGTGTTAGCAACTTATTTTTATCAGCAACAGCAGCACATACATGTTCTAGGTCACTTTACTGAATGGAAAACATCCCCCAAGGCTGCCAAATTAAATGGAAATCGAGGCTCTACCTCGAGCTCAAATAAAGCACAGACAGTAGCAATGGAAAGTCCATTAAATTTTAATTAGCTGGTCATTAAAGTGTGCCATTCATTTGGGATATTGCATGGCAAGGAAGGCCAAGTACAGGAGGGTCTGGCTTGATTTTCTTAATGGTGTCTTTATACATTTCTCTCCACGATTATGATCAGCTCTTCCTAAATTTATGGAGCAATTTATTACCTCAGCAGAGTGGAAATGTCAGGGAATGCAGTGCAGGAAAAAGTGGTGATGTTTTTAAGGAATCAGAGTGTCCTGCTTGGTCTCCTGTGAGAAGAACTCTGATAGAGCCTCTAATTAATGCAGCAATTAAATGCACCAAAACGGGGCATGGAACCATTTAATCAAAACAGACACACAACACTCTGCTAACTCCATCAAAAACTCATGGAAATCATCAATGTAGCCCAATCTGATGTGAAGAATGAGACTTCAGACTTCCAGGAAAGGCATCTCCTGGAGCTTATTTGAACTACAAAAAAAAAAAAAAAA
>VWZS01006907.1:0-58289 GCA_013397075.1 Rhabdornis inornatus
AGGGTACTGAGTTGCAACACCTAATAATTATTACGTTGATGACTGAAAGATGAAATGTTACAATGATCTCAATACACAGAAAATTTTCCTGCATAGACAACCTGTTTAGGGAATCTTACACCTTTACATGGTTGTAGTTGCAGCCGAGATTTAGAGAAAACCAAGTAAATATAAGGAAATGCCTAAGAAAGTAATCTATTTTGATGTTCTAGGTAAAGAAAGGTTTCTAGGTTTCTATTCCTTCTAGGTGACAATAGATGTGTAAAAAGGTACATAAAACTAGGATGGAATCACCCATATCTTAGTAGGGAGCTAGGGAGGGAGAGAGAAAGACACTTCTGCAGGACAGTTTCAATATCTACATAGGCCATGAGGTGAGAATTATCCTCCAGTAGAAACATCAGCAGGGTAGTTAAGAAGCGGGTAAGTTAAAGTATGGATTCAGAAAAAAAAATTAAGAGCACATAACTTGTTGATATTTTAGTATTTTCTTGTATTAATCTACAGATGTTGAAATGTTTTATGTGACATGTTGCTTGAAGAAACCTCTTATAACTGGAAAAATGTCTAAATATAAGATAGAGGAAAGTTGATACATTAAAAATTTTCTTTTTTTTTTTTTTTAAATATGGTGAAGAGCTCTTCTTCACATTACTGTTCAAATGATAATGGGCTACCTGAGTAAAATTACACATTTATGCCAAACATTCTGTGAGGGAAAGGAAAAAAAGTTGGAAGTTTCAATGTGCATGAAACCATGTTGAAGGAATTCAAATCTTCCTGCTGTATGACTTTCCTCACTTCTTTTTAATTAATTAAGCAATGTTTTTGTAAGTACACAGTTGACTCAAAAAAAAAAGCCTATTACAAGAATCTTCTTCATTTTAAATAGTTTTTATAAACCTTGTCTTGCATATACTTCACTAACTTTGTGTTGGCACTCTTATTGCAGTGAATATGCTCATAAAAAGTATTTGTTCTTTTTTTCTTCCTGATAAAGACTATTTGAAAATAGACAGAAATAAGGTTAAGAAGAAGATATATTTCTAATGCTAGATGGAGAAGAGTCAGTAAGAGATCTTTACTTTCCCCATCTGCAAAAAACCCATCTATAAAGAGGGTTAACAAAAGTAGATAGAAGATAATTAGCACCACTTGCTCTTGAGGCCAGGGTTTGGTTCATAGGCCCTTTTCATCTGTAGTATAGTTTGTAAGTTGTGGTGGAAAGGCTGCAGTGCAAAATGCAAAAAGATAAATGGAATTTTGAAGTTTGCTTTGAACTTCCATATACAAAAGAAATTATAGACAAAATGGAAGAAAAAACAAATTATGGGAAATTATGTTGAAATATAATCTGAGAAAGACTTTTCTGAAAGGATACTGTAGGGATGTCAGTAGGGAATACCATCCCAAATCATAGAAGAAGCTTACAAGGTCTTGGGGAACAAAGAGGTGGAAATCTGTTATGAGTTGAAATACAGCTTGAATCACCCTGAGGTTCTTGGAAATGTTCCTAGTCTTAGATATCACTCTTGTGATCTCTCAGTTTTTGTTGTACTGCTGGATAAGTCTTAGTTAAGAAATGTAATGAAGCAGAGGTTTTTTTTTTTTTTTCCTTTTATCATTCAATAGTAGAAAGATTAACCTGATTTTTGAGAACCTTTATATCACTAGACTCCATATAATGACCTCACCTATCATGTTCCCTGAATTATTGCATCACTTCTAATTAACTCCCCTGTTAATGATTTGAAACTCTTCATTTTGCAGTTTGAGAATGTTATCAAAGATTTTTTGAAATTTACTACTGTTAGTTCTATTCATTCCTTAAAGTTCATCATTGACTTTTTTGAATTGCTAATGGCTTCATTAAGAGAGCACAGCCAGAATGCTGTATTATCCTGCTAAGCATTTGTGTGATCATCAGCATAAGACCTGGATACTTCTTATTCATTAAGGATTTCTGTTCTCTCATGTCCATGGGAAACAGTGAAATATTATCCCTACTCCATGTAGGATAATGTGAAATAGTGGATTATGTAGATACTATTCAAGATAATATGGAAATCAAAATCCAAAACCGTATCTTAGTTTGTAGTTGACCATATATCTCTTGACTATCATGTTATTCAGCATTTCAGAACTTAGGAAATGCTTAATTTGAAGCAAATTATCATTAAACATAAATTCTGATTAAGGAATGGGAATATTCTTAACAATTTTTATGTACTAGATAAGCTTTCAGCAGAAAGGATTTTTTTTCTGTGTCCTTCTTCTGACTGGTTAGTTGAAGCAAGATGCAAAACAAAACAGAAGAAATGCTTATTTATGAAAGGACAGCAGACATATGGAACCCCTTGCCAAAGAGTACAATGAAAAAAAAGTGCTTTGGGGGAAACTGGAGACGGAGTTGGAGGAGGGATCTGTTATTATGCAGTGTAGAAAGCTAAATGTTTTTCATGGACAAATTTAAAAAGACTTTTTTTCCACAAAATCTGTTTTTACACACAATCTAAACAAAAAAAAAAAAGGAAAAGACAAAACAAAACCAAAACCCCAACAAGTAAACAAAAGCAAACATTTTTGCTAAGAAACACTGAAATATCTTTTGGATGCCTTATGTCCCTGTCCTCCTTGAAGCAATCTGTTTGGACAAAGTAGGAAGTCTGTGAGGCATCCTGACTTCTGTCTTGCTTGGTTATTTGGTTTTGCATCTTGCGTCAACTAACTTTGGCTAAAGCTCCTACTATTCTTCTTGCATTAGAAGGCAAAATGAAAAACAAATTTTTGTTCATCCTCTTTATGCTTTTCAGGATTTCATAGATCTGTAGTATATCTCTGGATCATCTCTTCTCCAGACTGGAGATCCTTAGTGACTCAGTTCATCTTCATATGGGAGGAAACAAAGGTACAAATCTTTGATCATTTTTCCCTCAATGTTTTGCAGTTCTACTATTTTCGTAGAGATTAGGTGGTGATAGCTGTACTCAGAGTTTAAGATAAATTTAAAAAAATAATGGACTTATACAGAAACATAATTATGTTTCCTGCTTAATTCTCTGTACCTTGAATCTGGCCTTGTGATGGAGAGGAAATACTGAGCTGGTGCATTTGTGGATGTATTTAAACCAAAAATTCTTGCCTAGAACAATATAAATTTGATTTCTTAGAACAGCAGAATAGTATGCATGGAAAGTAAGAGCTGGAAGGATGAAGGCGGGGTCTAAAGATGCACATCTAGCCTGTAAATATGAAACTAGGATTTTCTCTTCTGTGGAAATGAATGACAGGAAAAATACACCAAGCATTTACTATATTGCAAGTTAAACTCTGGATTTGAATTGCTTCATTATGTTTATGGTCTTTTTAGTTGTAGCCTATAATGGGTTTTTAAAAGGATGAATCTTCCTACAATGCTATTTAGAATGTAGTCCCTGAATCACTAGGTAACCAGAAAGTATCAAGGAGGCAGCATGTTTTAATACATATGACATTTATCTAAATCAGTCTCATATAATATGGCAAATAAACCCCTTCACTACAGTTGTAACATTTAGCACCTTTTCCATGTAATTCAACTCATAGATGTCTAATTAAAGATCACTGAACCAAGTGTTTAAAAGGCAACCTATTTAATTGCTGTAATTGTATGATTTAAATGAATAATAAATGGGCTAATGATACTGTAATATTAAGTGTTCAAGTTGGTGATCAAGTCAATTAAGATATAATTGTAAAGCAGCAATCTACAAATAATGAGTGAAATCCTTCCTATTCAGAATTATGTTGATGGGAATAATATACAGTAACCTTATCACATTTCTGCACTTAATTTGATAGAAAAGAGCATATAGACAAATTTTAATCCTGCTGATCATGTAAAAATCATTGTGCCCATTGTTCTCCGTCTTTCAAACAGATATACTGACTTAGCAGTTGGAGGCAAATTATAGCAAGTGTTTTAAAAGCTCCTTATTTGGATTTTTGACCTGTAGTAGAGAGATCTTCAAAATCTATTTAAATCTGGGATGATTGCCCCATCCGATAGCTCCGCTAGAACAGCCAATTGCAGTGCAAATTTCAACTATTTGTCAGAAATAGCCTTTCCCTTGCAATCTATCAGAAACTGAAACAAATATTTGCCAAATTCAGATGAGAATGTTGAAGGGACCTGTTCATCCTACTAACATAGCAGGTGTGTGAAAGAAAGAATGTACAGCAATTCAGAAAAACTGGAGGTGCCTTGCCCTCAACTCCAGATGTCAGTGGTTACTCTTGATATTCTCAAGGCAATATCTGGCAGTGTCATTGATGGCAATCTCATGGATGAGCAGCAAGAACTGACCGCCTGGGGGACTCCAGGCAATCAATAATATCCCCTGAAAGATCAGGGCAGGTTTGCAAATGGCTGCTTCCATTCTCTTCCAGGTCTTCCAGGTCTGTCACCTCAGCTTTTCCCTCCTGATGTGAAGGTGGCTCAGGCTCAATTGTTTCTGGTTCTGATCATCTTGTTCCTTTGTATTCTTATGAGTCCATGAATGGTAGCTCTGCAGGTGAAGAAGGAGCCTGACTGACGAATAAACTACTGGTTCTAGTATTAAAAGCGGGCACCAATAAGAATAATTGTGTGATATTTGTTTTCCCTATTGTCAGCCTCCAACAGGAGACAAGTCTGAGTGACCCTCTGCTATTTGAAAAGAACTTCAAGATATATTCACAGTGTTGTATAACAGGTGTGTGAGCTGGACAGGAAAAATTGCCCTCTGAAATTAATGCTCTCACCAGTAACCCTAGAGGGGGATTGCTTGATATTAAGCATTGAGCTCTCAGGCATCTTGTATTAAATGAGATATATTCTACCGAGTACTGCACTTTTTCATATAAATCAATCCATTTGGCAATTAAAGGTATTTTTGTTCTCTGAAAACTTTGCTCAAATTTGTTTGCACTCTGCAAATAGTTTCATGCAAAGAGACAGGTTTTATAAACCAAACTTTGGAATGTGGCCTAGAAGTTAAGGCAGTTTCCTGGAAACCTAAGCTTAAATCTCCTTTCTTTCTGATTCGTAGATGATCGTTAAAGCAAGATCTCACTGTCATAGGAGAAGTGCTATAGCCCCTGGTCTTCCAGGTCTTTTGGAATGGATTCACGTGCCACTAAATCCAATCCATACTCTCCTGATTTGCTGACAGAGATTAGGTCGTTTTGCTTTGCAGGTGGCTTGCAATGATTGGTTTGCAAGTCTGCATGGTTTTACTTTTTTGGTGTTAATACTTAAGTGAATTGTGCAAAGTGGAAACTCACACAAGGCATTGCTATTCCATCCTCTGTGCTTTCACTTGATGGTATGATATTGCTGTGGCAAGCCTTAATATGAGTTTTCCCATTGAAAGAAAAACTAGTCTTAGTCTTGCATGGAGAATTCCTTTGTTTTTTATCTCCCAGAAATGTTAGGAAATAGCTTAGAGTAGGAAATGTTACATTTTGATTTTTGAAAAACCATGTTTTGCTCGATTCATACTTTTCTATTTCTTTTGCAGGCTACAATACATACTGGATTAAATACTTAAGGCATACTGACACTCAGGCATAAGCTATGAATCAATGGAAATAAAGTTTCTACAAAAGCATGCTTTAAAATAATTTTATGTAAAATATGAATTACAGAACACTGAGTAATTAAAGAAGAATATAATGCAATATTCTTTCATGTTATCTTGCTTCTTATTAGCCTTAAGTACCTTAGTCTTATTCAAGGTGTCTATATTATGTGTGTTTCTGAGTATGCAGTAGTTTCAGAAATTGATACCACATCTTTATGTAAGGCTGAATGATCAAGACCACAGACCAGGGTTATTGGTAGGTCTACATGAATTCACTTATAAACAGGAAAAACAACCTAAAAACTTCAACACAACTAAAGAGTATGCATATTCCCCCAAGCACAGCAAACAAGCGTGGTGCCTGAACCTGCCTCAAGGAAAAGCTCCTAAATCTTCTGAGGCCTAAGGAAAGAGATGTAGTAGAGCCAAATTAGCTCTGTGCTCAGCATGGACTCATCAGAGCTGTCGAGTAATCAGGTTTGTCCCTGTGGATGTTATATTACCTACTCTTAAAAACTCTTAAAAAGGCAAACTAGCTTGTCTGTAATGAGCTCCAATATCTCTGTGTCATGGCAGGTTAACATATCCAAACTGCCAGTGCAGGTACTTTCTTGGAACTGGTTCCATTGAACTTGATAATAAATTGAGTCAGGTGTTATCTTTTACACAAGAAATCTTTTCCCTTGACTGTTACTTGTTGTGGAACGAACTACTGTAAAATAAATACTCATAAGCACTGTGAAACTTTTCCTATGTACAGCCAATATATCTTAGTAATATGTTTGTATGCCAAATAAGCAATTTTCCATCCGATCAAATTAGCATAATTTTTAATTGAATCTTATAATTTTCCTTTTTTTTTGTTTTTTACTAATGCAGCTAAACTATAATTACATTAGTCTCTCTCATAAAGCATGATAAAAGAATACTAATCAGACAGTAAGGAAGTATGATGCAGAATTATTACCTGGAGAATGGACAGAGGATATTAATTTTTTCTTGGGTTGGAAACCCTGATTTTGTCCATTCCTTCTACAGTTTTTTGCTTATTCCTGCTACTATTCTCCCAGGATACTCTCTTTAAACTGACAAGGAATTGTCACCTCAGAAACATTTAATTCATGATCTGGATCACAAGACAAGTTGCTGCAGATTGCTGACTACAGTGCCAAGGGATATATAAGAACATGTTTGAGGTTAGGCAGGTTTATAAGCATTTTTCTGTATAAGAGCAAAATACAACTCTTATCACGCATCAATATTATGATTTAAATGAATACTAAGAAAAAGTGCTTATTTTCAGGCTGTCATTACAGTATCTCCTCCCAAACGTTCTCTCCTGGTATAAAATCAGCACAAGTATCTGGATATTGCTCACCTTACTGAATTTGTCCATTTACTCTTTGTCAGTAGCACACACACTCTTAAAATATTTTTTCCACTGCCAATGACTCCAGTATGTGGCCTTCTTTTTGACAAGGCCTCTCTCTCTATGCTCTGACTTTTTTACATGGCACCTGTAAGACCTATGTTTTGTTTGTAGGCAAAGTCTCTCACGTATATGCATTTGCTTTTCTATCACTGCAACAGGTTTTTCATTGATCCCTCTTACTTTCACTGCATTGAAGGAAAGGTCATGTTCTACCCAGACCATATATTCTTTTATCTTTTTTTTCTGTCATTTCATTTTCACTGTCATAGAAAACAAAATCTCCTTTTGTTTATAATTTTCAAATCCTTTCCTTTATCTTTCCCTCTTTTCTCTTATTATCTCTTCCCATTGTGGAAGGTAGCATCAGCTGATTTTTCTCCCATCTCAAACTATTCCTTATCCTCAAAAAATTACATTTCCCAATATTCTAACTCTCACTGTCACCAAATTTGTGTTCAGATAGGAGAAACACCACACGTACATCTACATAGTCCCTGTAAATGTTCCCCTTCAAGATTCTTCTAGAAATGGTCTATATTTTTCAGGCTGTAAACCCTCTATAATCTTTCACATCTTTCTATGGCTTTGTTTCTGTGTTCTAAGGCTCCAAGGCTGGGGTCTGATGCAGCCCAGCTGTGCAATTTTGGCTCAGACTTCAGAGGAAATAGCTAAACTGTGAAAGGGAACTGTGAGAAAGGCTCTAAAGCTGACCCACGGAAGACAACAAAGTTAAATTAGAGACAGAAATTGTTGTTGAGAAGAAGACTGCAGAATTCAAGACAGAAAACATCAACATTGCAAAATATCAGATCTCAAAGCAAAACACAAGGACCTAACAAAGTTGGTAGAAGATGGAAACTCAGAAACATGGGAAAATACAATTCAATGAGAGCTAGAGCTACCCCCTCTCTTGATTCATGCCTGCCTGGCCATCAAAGCGTAACTTACTAGGATGGTGAACCAAAGCTTAGGCTAGGATCTTCTTACATTTTAGCTGTTGTTAGCATGTTAGCCAAGAAATAACTGCTTCATTATTGAAGTTGTGTGGATTATGTTGTAGTTTAGCCCTAGCAGGGATCTCAGCCCCACACAGCCACTTCCTCACTACCCTCTCTGCCCCCAGTGGGATGTGGGAGAGAATGGAAAGCGTAAAAATGAGAAAACTTGTGGGTTTTCATTCAACAGTTTAAAAATGATGGGTAACAGCTGCACACACAAGCAAAGCAAAAAATACGGAATTAATTCTCTACTTTCCATCAGCAGGCAGGTTTTCAGCCATCTCCAAGAAAGCAGGGCTGCATGGTGATTACTTGAGACATACCCTTAATCTCAGCTAGTCATTTTAGGCTTGCTTTATGAAAAACTATGGACACTTGTATGGAGTAATACACATCACACTACAGTTGAAATTATTGAAATTACTTAAATGACTCAGTCTAGATATGCTGATTTCTTGTCATTGCCTGTGAAAAAAAGATGTAGCTTTCAAGTTCACATTTGAGTGTCTAAATTATCCAAAGTGAGCTGAGATAATGCCAGTGCCTTGTGTACTGAGATCCCTGTATGATTCTTTCATTTATTGTCATTCTTTCCTCTGTCAGTATCTACCTTTTGTCTTTTATTAGATGTCATTTCTTTGTTAATAAGAGGAGTCTTAAAATTGAAGTAGTCAGTAGTGTTTCAAGATACTTGTTGCTGGCAGAGGGAGTAAGAATCTGGATGATCCTTACATTATCCTCTAAAAAAGTTCTTAATGTAGAACAGTAAGGGGGCCTGAAATTTAGTATGCTGTGTAAAGCATCCAGCACAATGGAGTATTCATACATGCTGAAAGCCTCTGGCTTTTATCACAAAAGAAGTAATAAATCACCTCTGAATCTTGATCAAATCATATCTTCACTTTTTGCCTATTTAAATGTCACTTGCAGATTAAATTAGATCATGAGGGGATTTTTTGTTCTTTTTCTGCTTTCTCTAAACTTTTTGTAATATTATTTTAAAGCAATAACCAACTGTTGAATAATATGCGACATTTGGATTTCCATCAGAGAATACAAATTCTACTTACAATCCTTCAAAAGGAATGAGGATATAGAAAGTTTAGAGGAGAAGAGGTGAATAAATGAATATTATTTAAGTACAGCTCCCTGACTGTCTAAGAAATGGCCGAGGGAAGTATTTTTGTCAATATAAAAGAAAATCAGAGATGTTTGTTTCTATATCCATAAAAATGGTTGTTTACACATAGAAGAGCCTTTGATACCACGTGAGAGGCATTATCAAAGGCATTTTTTAACAAGGGAGATTGCTATGGCAATACATAGCAAAATATGACAGTATTACAGTCAATAATGATGGGATTATAGATCACGTACACACTTCATTGTTGGTGATGGGATTGCGAGTTCATCCAACTTCACTGAATAGAAAAAAATTATGCTGAAAGTGAGGGCCTTGATTTCCAAAGGCAAAGTAGGACAAATGCCTTGTTTGGATAGCCTGAGAAGCAGCTGAGCTCAGGAGAAGTGAGGTGTAGAAATACCCAAGTATCTCCTTGTGATGAAGGTTCTCAACACAGTCGTGGCCCCAAATATGGTGCAGTTAGGTTTGCTGGAATGTGAGCTTCAGCATGTGTGTTACCATGGACAGAGCAGATACCTCTGGGGGAAGCTGATCCAGTAACATGGGGCTTTTCCCAGATTTTCCTGTATATCCATGTTACCAGTTGTCATAAAAATTGCTAGACTGTCTTACTTCTGAGGCCTAAATCCTTGTTTGGCTTTTGTCTGAGACAAATTGGGGTGTAAATATAAGAGATTTTTCTAGAGAAACCGAAAACATGTTTGTATATTCTGATTTTTTAAAAATCTAAAACCTGTTAATCTGTTAATTCCATTCAGATGAATAAACAGGAAGAATTTTAGGAATCACATGAGACTAATTTGATTTGTATCTTTGATAAGTTTATAGACTTTCAAGACAAAGGTGATATATACAACTACTCTACACTTTAAGTAAGAATTTAATGTAGTGACCCACAGGAAAGAATTTCAGGTAAAAGAAATATAGAATACAAGATTGCTAACTAGAATAAAGGCAAATACTAACTTAAAGAGAAGAGACTAAAGGATTGATAATCAAGGACTTAACAAGTGAAGATAATTTAAAAATTGTTAATATTAGACTCCGTGTGATAAAAAACAGCAAGGTCAAATAGCAACAAGATTTACCAATAAGAAATGGCCATGGAAGATGTCAGGCTTCATGTTTGTGTTCAGAAGGAAGGTAGTATCCATGTGTCATGTTGAGAGAAGAAAAAACAAACAGGACAGAGGTTACAAGAGAAATTCTTGAGAATGTGGGACTGTGTGATTTGCACTGGCAACTTGAGCATAAAAGTTCCAAACACATGTATTCTTTCAAAGAACAATGAAGAGCTTCTCCAGGTAGAAAACTAGAAGCCCTGTGAAGATACTTTTTTTCTTTTTTTCTCCCACAATAATTTTCTCTCCATAAATGAATACTTTTAATTGTTTTAGAACACTTAATTAATCCCCACTGTCCTTAATATTAAATTAAACAGTATTAATCCTTAATACTGTCAGTATTCTCACGTGGGGTAGCTTCTGATAAAACACACGGCTGGATCAGGAACTCTGACGAAGGTGTGTAGCTTTATTTGAACGTCTCATTCCACATTTTATTGGGACAAAAATTCGATACAGACAGTATGCACAGGTAAATATCATTAAGAACAGTTCTGCTCCTTTATTCTGGGAGATAGCCAAAGTCCTAGGGGAGCTATTATGTCTTGCCTCTGGAAAAGAAAAAGTCAAGAGTCTGCTGGAACTTAAGGATAAAAGAACCTGAGTCTTGACTCTAAAACAACTTTGCAGTTCTTGTTGTCAAGTTCAATAAAAAAAATTGTTCCTATTGAAAAAAAAGTAAAAAAACCAAAACCCAAACTACAGTATTTTTCCTAGGAATAATTTCTTTCTTTTAACAAATTTCTGATCCAGAAATGTTAGATGCAGGGTAAAGGCGAAAAGTTCACCAACAGTACACTTGGTTAAGAAAAGATTGAGATGATATAAAGACACATCTTTATTTGAAGTATGTATCAAAGGCATAACTATATATAAAGCTATGTATAAAGGCATAGCTATGCCCTTATAATTGTTTAAGTAAATAATTTGAGATGCTATCTTTCTTGGGGAATGCTTGAATTAGCATAGAAAATCCACCTGGTTAAAGGAAAGAACTTATTTTGCCAATCCAAACTGGAAAAAAAAAAATTGAAGCTGACCTACTGGTGACTCACATAACTGGCAACTTTTCTTCTGGCTTTTTGCTCTAACTTTTCTGTTTTATTGAACAATTTAATTACAAGTGGTTATCTCATCAAATATGAGTACTTTCAAAAGTAAAGCTCTAAAGATCTGAATTATCTCTCATAAATCCAGCAAATATTGCTGAAAATTTGGGTTTTCCACTCCTTTCTCTAAACCAAATAGAAACACAGAGACGTCTAACAGGAGGGACCTTAGAGATCATCCTTTTATGAACTCCCTGCCATGGGCAGAGATACCTTCCACTAAATCAGGTTGCTCAAACCACCACCAATGTGTCCTTGAATGTTTCTAGAAATGGGGCAGGAACAACATCTGGAATCCTGTCCAATGCCTAACTACTCTCTGAAGAAAGAGTTTCTTCCTAATAGCTAATTTAAATCTCCCTTCTTTTAGCTTAAAGCTGTTCCCCCTTGTCCTCCTACTACATGTCCTTGTCAAAAGTCCTTTTCCAGCCCTCTTGTAGCCCACTCTACATACTGGAAGGTGCTGTCAGGTCTCCCTAGAGCCTTTTCTTTTCTGGAAGGTGCTATAAATTCTCCACAGTGTCTTCTCCAGGGTGAACAGCCCAACTCCCTCAGCCTTGTCTTCACAAGAGAGGTGCTCCAGCTCTGATCATCACAATAGATGATTGATAGATTTGGAGATATTGAATAGAGAGATAGTTATGAGCCAGTTGTCCTAAGGAGGATAGTACCATATTGATTCACCTCTCTATAACAAGCTTGTTTCAGGATCTGGTCAGATACATTTGAAACACAGAGATTTGGTAATTTCAAATCTTGCACTACTAGTAGCACACAGCACAACACCTTAAGTGCCAAGACTTTTGAGGGATTAAGAAAGGATTTGAGGTATAAGGACAAGATTATCTCAAAATCATCCTCCTCTTTGGATGGAAAGGAAAAGGTGGAAAAGGAGGGTGGAAAAGCTAAAAATATATTCTTTGACATTGGTAGTGTCAGTACTCAGCAATCTGGAATCACATTGGCATGAGATATTTTCAAAAGAAAGATGCTGTTAACACAATGCTTATTTAAATTAATCTGTAGAAATTTACTTAATGCATCCATTTTTGAGTTGATAAATCTTGTAAATTGGTCTCTCAGAAGTTTGACGTGGCCCGATAAAGGCAGTATGGGACTTCTGTAGACTTTTCTCCTGCACACAGTGTTAGCAAGGAAATGTGGTCTAGATTATTGCACAAACAGTAAAGCACTTATAAAAATGCAGTCAATATCTTTATGATGATGACTGGAACAGAGTGTGTAGTGGGAGGGATGGGATTTGAGCACTTTCACGTACTGTTCCAAATATTTTGTCTATAATGATGTGTTGTATCCTGCTATTGTTTTACATGCTGCTTAAACATTGTGTTATATTCCTGTAACAGTCACATAATCTGTGAACTAGCAAAACACTGGGGTTTTTTTATCACTAAAAGGTTTCACATCAATATTAACCTGAAGTATTTCTTTTTTGCTGGGGACTGAGGTGCACTTCCTTGTGGCTGCTGCATCCCCACAAAAGGCAATCATTGCTATCATCCTTGACTTAGTCCATGGGGTTTTAATGTATGAATGATTAAAGCAATAAAAAATGATTGCTACTTTTAAAGCAATAATGTTGGCTCAAGTGCAATCTCCAGCTCAGTGAATTCCAAAACTGCTGAAAGATGTGAAGGTATCACCATGGGGACAGTGATTCTATACCTGCCATTTTCTTGGATTCCTTCTGTGCCATTTTTCTTTTTATGCCATTGATCTTCACTTGATTTCTGGCAGCAAAGTCTTTGCTATAGTGAAAGCAAGTTGGGAGAAGAAGGAGAAAGAGTGTAAAGAAAATAATGTAATTCAGGTTCATTTTTGAATGGCTGCCCTCCTTGGCACAATCTGGCAAGTAGACAACCAGGTAAGGTTAGTTCTGGAGTATTCTGTATGAATATGAAGGACCAGTGTAATGGTTCTTAACACGTTAAAGTTCTTCTCACTCTCCTATCTTGGTTTGAGCTTCCAATGTGCACTGAAATTGTCGACAGAGAAACCAAGAATGAAATAGTCTTGAGCCACCATCTGGGGAATAAAAGCTTTTTCCAAGTTAAATTTCTGCCACCGAATACTTTTGTCAGAAGAAGTCAGCCCATGGCCTGATTCTCCTGTGGCCTGATTTTCGCTTTTCTTGTGCTCCTTTCAGCTTTCATTCAGCATCTGACTTGATGAGAAATAATTCCTTTCTATTCTGCCCTTGGCACCTTTTTTTATCTGTTCGACTTGGCTAAAAGCACAGCACAAGGAAGATCTTCTTGTCCTTTCTATCAGTAAGCTGAATTGATAGAGATTTCTATAAATAATTAAAGGATGATAATTAACAGAGCATAAATGTATTAATATTTCAGGATTTTGACAATAGCTGACAAATGCAAAAACATGCAGTGCAAAGAACTGTCTCTGTGGGTCTTTTAGGACCTCTGAAGTCTCTAAAATATTAAATTTTTCAGATTTGAGCATCATTTTTTCAATTTTTTTTTAAGATCAGTAGTGACCTTAGAAAACCAAAACATTCTGGTGAAATATCCAAGCTGAAATCCAAGCATATGAGTGCTTGTGTCTACATGAGAGACCTATTCAACCTTTTGATGAAATATTTTCAGGATAGGTGTCCTGGGTACAGATAGATCTGTTAGAAACATAAATTCTTAAGGAGAATTGATTCATATTCTTAATCCCTCATGGTAAAAAATAAAAAATAAAATAAGAAGAAGTCTCTATTTGCTGAGAACTGGAATTTAATTCTAGTGCATAATGATCATATAGCAGACTCTCTGCTGTGACAATAACTTTACTGTATTTAATAAATATCTATATATCTAGATATCTAGATAGCTAGATAGCTAGATAGCTAGATATCCCAAGAACCTTTTGGGCAGTCAGCTGCAAGAGTCACTGCAATAACTGACTGCTAGCTAGCCCAGAAGAGCTTGTAAGGCCACATGGAAAGCTTCCTCCTCATTTTTAATGCTCAGAGTGAATAACCTGAGTCTTAGCAGAATCCTGCTGGATTGGGACACTGGAGTTTTTCGGCCATCTCTCTTTCATTGCTTGCAGCATACTCCCTCAGCTGTCCACATGTAGAAAGCTGCATATAGGAAGAGCTCACTGCATGTGTGATTCTGGTTTGGGTGTGTTTTGGGCTATTCACAACAAGAAAAACGGACAAGAACTTGTTCATAACCAAAACTCTGCATGAGTTAAGCAGTGTTTCCAAAACTGTGTCACACTGCTTTTAGAATTGAGTTCATTGTCTCTCATGGTTTGGTAGACACACAACGGCAAGGTGTCTTCACAAAAGGACACATAAACATTTTTAAGTGGAGAAAAATACATTAAGGAATAATAAGGATAAGAAATGGTTCTTACCCTATTTTTTTATTCAGATGGCTGAATCTGGCATTTATGAAATTCAAGAGAATATATGCATGGTTGGACCTCAATTATTCATTGACTGAGAACTAATATTTATTAAAGAGCTAACTGACTAAATAAATTACCTTGCATACAGTTATCAAACCCTTAAGGCAGCTAGGAGGATGACAGAGGATGGGGAAGACAACCCCCAGTCAAGTGAAGTAGGAAATCAGGTTGGCAAGCAAGGAATACAGATGATTAGGACAGAAGAGACACTGCAAAAATACAAGACCCCCAAGAGTATTTACACAAAGAATCACAACCATGAACTTGAAGGGAGTAGACTGGCCTTTTCTAGGTCCTCTTCTCTTTTTCATTGTCTTGAAGAGATGATAAGTAAAGGGGTGTTGCTTGATTTTAAAGGATCACTTCCTCCAAACTCGAGAATGGAGCCTCCTGATGTGCAGGAAGGGAAGTAAAAGTGGCAAAAGTACTTGTGCATGATGTGCTGGGTGGTGGGGATTAAAGAAGATGGAGCCAGACTTGTCAGTGGTGATCAGTGGGAACAAACTGAAATACAAGGAATTCCACTTCAAAAATATTATTTTTAATTATTTATTTATTAATTACTGTAAGCTTATACATGTTGCCTGGAGATGTTTCAGAGTCTCCCTCCTTGAGGTATTCAAAACCCAAGTGGATGTTTACCAGCCTTCTGTCTCTGACCAAGCTTTGAGCAAGGGTTTGGACCAGATAATCTTGAGGGGTCTCTTCTCACCACCACCGTTCTGTAATTCTGTGATCTTGTTCCTGCTCAGGCAGGCGCTCTGACCAGCTGCATCTGCTCTGTTACAGCTAATAGAGCTTCCAACTGTTTCATCTGAACCCCACACTTCCAGCAATAGCACCTGTTCTTTGGTTATTTCTCATCTTAAACAGCAGTTCATGTAGCATCTGGGATTAGTTAAGGACCTTGTTGCTCAAAGGAGAATTCTTAGCTCTTACTTTCCCCAATGACCTTTATAGCCCAGCACAAGCCTCCTTTAGGTTAAAGAAAACATTTACTGAGGCACATTTAGACATAATTAATTGCTCCCAATTTTAAAATATATAAAAGGTATTAAATTTCCTCATTTTTTTATGATTTTCTCCTTTTGAAAAGCGATGCCTGAAATATTATCAAATAAAAATTTTAAACAGAACAGATTTTGCACCTGGCTCCATTCCCCTTAGTTATTGAGACACTAAAAAAGAAAATCACAACATTTTCTTTGTTTTCCTTCCTCTGCTTTTCACTGTTATGTTTAGCTATTTGCCTTGCACAACTACAGTTCTTGTCCCTGTTCATGGCAGCAGCTTTAAAGGTACGCACTATAACTCACACTAAGTTCAGTGTATTTGAATCCTAAATATCATATAAACACTGTTTTGCAAAATGTTACTGCTTCAGGAGAGAAAGCATTTTTGAAAGCATTTTTCATCCATTTTCTTCTGAAACTGCTACTGTGCGCTCTGTGGAAAGGGAAGCTGGGTCGTACAATGCAGAAATTGTGGTGCTTTCTGGGATTCCAGCATGAGAGGCTGTGCTAAACAGGGGATGTAGGATAAGGTAGATCACGTGCAGTGCAATCAAATAGACATAATTAACTCTGCCTAGGGATTACACCATTTTACAGTGGAGGTAAAGCAAACCCTAGCCATCAGGGGTGCAAAGGTGATTAAAAACTTCCCTATGTGCTTTGAGCAGCTTGAGACCAGCAATATGGTTTTGCATAATGCTTCATGTGATCTCACTGTGCTGCTGATGAGGGGATGCTCTTCAAACATACTTTTCCCACCTCCTCTCCTAATTTACAGACAGGATTATGCTTCAACTGCTATCCTGCTTCACTTCATGGATTATGCTGCTGCAAGTGAGGCAAACAGCTCCATGATTTAATGAAAAATAATCCCTTTGGTGTTCCAAACACCCTGCATTCACCATGCAGTCAAGCAAGTGCCAGCCCAAAGGAAAATTGGGTCTATGTGACTGAGTGGCAGACAGGAAGAATTCCTTTTTGTCATGTCTGCCTTAGATCTACTTAAGAACAAGTTTGAAGAACTTGATCTTCTCCCTGACTATATGTCCTGAGATCCTACATGGCCTGAGAGCTGCTCTAAGATGAGAAAAGCCAGGACAAGTTTTATCATTCAGTCTGGAGAGCACAGAAATGGTGCAGTACACTAAGATGTTTTCTGGGTTAAAGGAGGCAATTTTGCTGTTTGTAGAACAGCAAATATGACATTTCCATGTTCCTCAGGTACCAGGGCTGGCAGGTGTAGATGTGGGAGAGATGTGTGATCTGTGCAGCACCAGCCAAAAGCCTTGTAGCAGTAGCACTCTTTATATTCATGATGATCTTGCTTCACAGGTTCTGTTGACTTGACCTGTCATTCTGTGATAGATGCTCTTAACTGATAGACATCTCTCCATGGATAATACTATTCCCAAATGATGTTCTGTCATTTGCACAGTGCTGAAGCAGTCTAAACTTTCCCTGGCCAGTAAAGCAGGCTGTCTCCTGACCCAGTGAGAGAGGATTACCCTCTCCACTGTGTTTCTTAGATGTCTGGGGGCTTTGGATATAAAACCTAGTATATCTTATCTAAACATTGGTATAAAATTTGATTTGCTATTTCTTTTTCTGATTAGTAATATAGTGGAGGGTCTAAAGACCAGTGGCTAATGCTATTCTGTCTATGATGATGGCATTTGTGGGAGACACAATGGGAGGATTGGATTGCATCAATCTGGTCACTGAGCAGTATAATAAAGAATTTATCTCCCATACCCTCCATCTTTAAGTAGCAGATAGATTATTATCATATCCCATGCCTATTTGGTCTTCGGCATATGTTTAGGAATAGCTTTTTGCTCTCACTGAAGAGAGAAGGATGACCTCCAGCATATAAAGAGAATAACTGGATTGGCTTTGTCCTTGTCTTCTTCCATCTTTCCATGTTCTCCAGTGGTGGTCAAGGGCATTACTTTTTTCTGAAAGATTCCTGAGAAGACCAAAGTCTTATGTACTAGACACTGAACTAGAACACATGCAGTTTTAAATTATTTGGCACTTCTACTAAAGAAATCCTGAACTTTCTGTACCTGAAGTCTTTAAATAGGAGATAGAATAATGAGCCTTATGCCTGTTTGATTGTATTTTTTTAAATGAAAAGCAACTTCAGCCTCAAGAAAAAATATTTTTCCAGTCTACAAACGACCTTGCCTTTCACAGGGCTCAGTTTCTGTTTGCTCACCATTTTTTTTCCCCCCACTGAAGTTCTGCAATGGTAGCAGTTTTCCTCTGAATCTCATGGCAAGACAGCAGTTTATTCAGCATTCTAAGCAGGAAACGTGGTTCTCTCATTTAGCCTTGTCTAGCCAGCACGGAAACTGAATTTGTATCTGTCATTGCAAGGTAAAATAGGAGCCATTGATTCCTGGTGCCTGGCAGGGATTATTTTGTGCCATGTAACATGAAGATGAATCTTCCCTTGCAACATTTATCCTAGCAAAGGGTGTGTGATGGAATGCTTGGAAACAACTAATTGGGGAAAATATATGCTGTTAAGTGTTGATAGAAAAGGCCTAAAAACTAATGTAGTTAAAGAGAATTTGTTACATGCCCTTCCCCTCCCCCCCAAATATCTTTTAGTTTTTATTTTCAAATAGTTTCTTGTATCAAGCATCAGTTGGCTAGCATTCTTCAGGATTTCTTTTACCTTCTATTAAGTTCCTCCTGTAATTCTGTCATCATCTCTGCCTTACCTTTTGGCTCATCTTAACAGTCGGATATCAAAGGTTGGTCAAATCCCATCTTAGGTTACAGTATTGAAAATATTTCTGAGAAATTTTATGGAAATTGAACTTTTCCAGCCCATAGAATTATCTAAGCAAATAAACATTCAGGACTGAGGCCAAACTATGAGAAGATCCAGAGTTTCCAGAGTTTCCAGTACAAATCCAAGTACACTTTTTTTAAGCAACAGTAAGGATTTAACAGAGTACGTGAAACTCAGATGCCTGGGGAAGAATAACAACCAGACACAAGGAACTCTTGCCTCAGAGCAAGGATTGTTTACAGGAATTAGAAATGCATAAAAAGAATCTGGATATGGCTTTCTCACAGAAAATTATTACTTAAAAATTATTGTTAAAAATTTTTATTTTCAAATAAAGTTTGATTTTGGAGGGAAGAATAATAACTTCAGGTGTAGAGCAAGGATTATTTTGAAAAAAAAAAAGGGGTATGTGGAAAAATCATTTTTGGAAGAAAACAGTCATCTATTATAATAGAAATGGTTTTAATGGAAAAAGACAAACATATATAATTAGAAATTATTGAAGTTAGCAGTTGTTCAGTTCAGTGTTGTTATGTATATTATTGATGGGGTTAAGACTATTATTTAGCATTCTAAACTACATTTTAAGGACTTCCTATTGATATATCATGCTGTTAAGAAGCATTGTTATGGTATTGAAGCTTACTTAAGGCTTTCATATTCTTTTGTCCTCATGTGCTATTGCTGGTAGCAGTTTCAGTTTTGACTGTGTTTCAGAGCCATTGCTGAACAAAGACGCTGCAGACAGGCAAGGAGGGAACTGTAATCACTATTGATGAGTCTGTGATGTGGTATATAACGCTGTGGTGTCCTACACAATATACTGGGGTGTGATGGAAAACAGGTAAGCTGAGAGAGCTAATTAAATGACTTTTTATCTCTATCAGAATAAAAAAAATTATTATTAGCAGGCTTTTGAAATGAGAAGTTACTGTCTATTATCTGAATTTCTTGCAGTTTTCGGGAGAGTTGTGTTATGCCTCTGCTTAGCATGTCATCAACTTGTCTTAATCAAATTGATGCTTAACCCTTCAAATACGGGAAGGGTAGTTCATTGAAAGTGAAACAAAGATATACTAAAGAGAACTAATACCACAGTGAGTCTGTTTGTGTGAGCACTCAGGTGTCAAGCAACAGTGGGGAAAAGAGAGAAGGATTCTGAAAGTGAAAATACTTTACACAGGAAAATAAACCAAACAGTTAAAAAAGATGCAAAGTGAGTAGTATAAAAAAATACCATCTCTGAAGCAAAGAATTAGCAAACAGGATCTAAACTCTGCATTTTTATTTTGTCTTGTGACTAACACATATGAAATGGAGGAGATTGACAGCTTTGAAAATTAAAGCCTACTGTTTAGGATAATAATTTTCAAATTGGATCTCTTTATATAACAGCCCTTTCTTCCAGAATTATTGTGAAGTGCTTTAATAGATCAAAGACAGGCACTGCAGCTGGGGAAACCTGGAGTGGAGCAGTACCATCTAGCTCAGAATGGTCCAACAAAGCATTTATCTTTGTACTATAAAATATCACTTCAAACTCAGTTGCCATTTCCTCCACTTTCCCCCTGGTTTTCTGGACTTACGCTACTGTAACAGAGCAGTCCACTTCTTTCATGTCGGAAGGCCAAAGGGATGGGACTAAGACTGAAGATGCAGTCTTGTATTATTCATTTTTCTGTGCAAGACAGTAAATACAGTGAGCTCGCTGGGAAAATAATTCCCATTTCTGTTCAGATATGCAAGAAAGCCCTCCTGCTTCTCTTCTCGGTGAAGTCTGTAGCTCCAAATTTAGGGAGGGGGAAAAGGGAAGCCCACCTATGGCATCTGCTATAGAGCTGCAGGAACCCTGTCTCTAGCCAGCCCTTCACACTTGGAAAAGTGAGAGGGAGAAATGTTATGTCCTTAACAGAACATTCCAAGCTTGCAGGAAATGAGTCTCCCCATCACAAATGGTGTCTGATCTGCTCCCAGGATAGCACAGTATCTGAAGCCTGTTATGCACTGAGCTGAAAGAGGAGGGGAGTGAATCTCCAGCCATCACAGACAGGGATGTTTATTGGAAGGGAAGAGTTATGAATTTAGATATAATACAATTTCAATTGTAACGAACATTCCTACAATCTGGACAAACCACAACTGACATGTGAATCAGCTTCCTCAGTCCTGTGAATGTGAAAGCTGTGGCTGCACCAGTTCTCCCCCCTCCGGCCCTGCTGAGTGCAAACACTGGGCATGGAAAGTAGATGGTTGTGTTTCCAAAGGAAGCATCAAAATTTCCAGTGACTGTTGAACAAATCCAGACTCACTGGAACACACACTTCTTTTGGCAAGAGGTCCTAATGAGTTTTGGGTGGGCTACAGGGTCTAAGCAGTGTGTACAAGTAGATCTGGCACTGCCACAGCATTTAGGAAACCTCACTTCCATTCCTTCTTTCACTTCAAGGCTGTTGTATGTGACCTTGGAGGCATTGTTTTATCTATCTTGGTCCAGCTTGTCCCTTCAGGAAGAAACCTCAGTTGGTTTGTGAAAGCCTCTCATGCAATTTTGCCATACTCCTGTTGCTGCCCCTGCTTGCAGAGAGCCAATATTCCTGTCATTGGTAAAAGGCTCAGGTCAGACTGCTTTCTGTTCAAAAGACAAATGTCTGAACCCCACTTAAACAGAGGCCTTGTGCTGGCTCTCTGCTCTCTGTATTCCACTGGGTGTTCTTTATCCTTCAGAAAGAAAGAAAACAATCCATACATGCCAGAAAGACAAATGCAAAAGCAAAACACTTCTATTTGCTTGGGTTAAATGCATAGATCTTGAATTGTTTTGGTCCATTTAAACATTACAATACCAAAACCAGCAATCAGCTCTTCTGGATAATTTTAGAAACTGTCTTTTCTAAAGCCAGCAGTGGTATAGTAGCATGAGAGTAATGAACAGTGACAAATTATTTGTGCTATTTCCAAGGGAAACTGTTGGCATTAACTTGATGCAGAGTCTTTGTTACCTTATGAATAAGAAGTGCAGTTAATATATTATACTCCATGTGTCTTCCAACCCTACCCAGAAAATAATTACACTTTATGGAAAGTTAAGTAGGCAGCAAACTAAGCAGTATGAAAGCCACATACAGTAAAACTCCATTGGCTGCAAACACTGAACAGTTGTTTTGTCCTTCTACTTTGGAGAACTTCATAATTATACATTTAGTGCTACTGAGAGATCCACTGTGCAATTACACAGCCCAGCAATAATGGCACCAGTTACTGTGCAAATACAGGGAGCCGCAGGAGATTAAAACAAATGAATCAGCAGCAATATGTAGAAACAAGATGAGAACAAGTAGTGGGTCCAGGTGTTAGTCTGGTAGAGAGTTTATGGAGGTTTGTTCAATTAAGACAAGAGCATTAGGGGAGTGGCTTTGTCCTCCAACAGCCATGGCTTTGACCCAAAGCCTCCAAAGGGAGTTGGTCTGGTTTGGAAGGAGCCATGGCATCAGCTGACAAGGGGAGACAGTGCCAGGGCTATTCAGCTGCATTATTCAGCCTGTTTCCTGTTCACACGGGACTGGGAAGAGGTCTCAAGGGGGTGTGAGTCTTAAAGGGATTGGATTGGAGTTGGTGCCTTAAAACACACCTGTTCGAGCATAAGAGAGTTCCCACTACCAAATTATCTAAGCACCTCACAGTCATTACTAAACCTATTTTCACAATAACTTTATGAGGCAAATTACTTAGATATTTCACTTAACCTTTAATTGTCCTAATCTTTGAGGATAAACTCCTGTCTTTCATTGGAGGGAGGGACAAGCCCTTCTGAATGGGAATCCCAATGTTTAGGAGAGCTGTGTGAGGAGCAGCTGAAGCTACACTGTGGGAACTGATGAGAAAAGCAGAATTGTTTGTAGAGAACAATGGAGAATGTGTCAGTACTGAGCCACAGAACAACTCCTAAACCTTCCTAAGCCTAGACCAACCTTCACAGACTGTAGGTTGGTGTCCAACTGTACATCTACAATGACTCTGGTCTTTGCAGTTTTCTAGAGATAGATAAATTCTTGTGGAGCTTAGCTACAAATTCCTGCCAGATCACAGACTACTGCAAGCAGACCACTGCAAGCAGACCACACGCTTTCAGCTGTGGATTTAGGACCTGAAAGATGTCGTTGGTTTTATTTTATAACATAGTGTCGGTATTTCTAGTGCAGCCTTCCCAGACTTCTACACTAAATCAACAGTCCATGTAGGCTGCTGATGGGAATATGAACCTCTAGGCCCTTGTCCAGCTCTTCTGCTGATACTGTGCTGAAGTAAAAGAAAAAAAAGCAATTTCCACAGGATGGGAGCCCAGCAGAAGAAGGAAATGTGGCTCAGTAGCTCTGGGGTTACTTCAGGGACTTAGGAGGTGGGAAGCTGTGGTCGTTTCTAGAACAAGTGGCTTTCTCTTTGGCTCCCTGTGTTTTTCCTAGCCCTGAATTGCTTCCTTGCCAAACAGGAGAGATATTTAATCCTTTCAGAGAACCCTCTTGGTTCAAGTAGTCTCTTGGCAGTTTTGACTTGGACCCAGGACATCTCTTACAGCTTCCCTAAAGGCCTGCCTTTTTAAGTAGTTTCTGATTCCTGTGTCATCTCCTTTATAACCAGTCAAAGCTTTTTTTCCACATTTAAGACCTTGAAAAACACTTTCTGCCTCTTGTAGAGTAACTTTACCTCCTGAAAAGCTGCCATTTCAATTTGAAAATAGCATAGGAAGGAAAAAGACAGATTTTTTTTCCTGTTTCCTACATCTGTATAATTAAATGTTTCTCAAAAAGACTTCTTTCCATTTTCCATGTAATTTTTGCAAACTTCTTCCTCTGCCTGGTCTGTCATCTTATCTTTTTACTTTTTCTATTACATTGACTGGCAATGCTTCCTTTCTTTCTCTTAGACCATCTTCCCTTTACAGTCTAGATTTGCCTCATGATTATGTTGAATACAATTTCTTTCAGAGTACAATAAATCACCCTATCCAAACTATCCATCCTTTCACAACTGTGCCTTGGCTTTGAGATCCAGACAAA
Organism: Rhabdornis inornatus; assembly: GCA_013397075.1. Taxonomy (NCBI): domain Eukaryota; kingdom Metazoa; phylum Chordata; class Aves; order Passeriformes; family Rhabdornithidae; genus Rhabdornis; species Rhabdornis inornatus. The sequence goes on from VWZS01006907.1 coordinate 23,725, forward strand.
GAGCATTCATGTAAGTATACCTTTAATGGCGAGCTGACTGAAGGCAAGCCTGACTAATGCCTACAATAAGTATTTAACTTACTTTACTGTTACAATCTAAAAAGGTCTGTACTTTCTTTATGGGAAGCTTCTTTTAGAATTAGCTTAAATCAAGCCTGGGAGGAGATATAATTCGAGTATTCTTCTGCTTGGCTTGCAACTCGTTTGTTCACTTATTTTATGCAGTCATTATCACATTTATATATCTTGCAAAGTTCTGTTAAGGTCTGGTTTCTTCACAGGTGGGAGTGGGAACTGCTGTCTCTCAGTAACTGCTTACCAATTCAAATTAAATTAATTTTATTAAAATTAAAACAGCACTCTCAGCATACTCAGCTAGTTCATTGTAATAGAACTCTGAATTTATACAGCCTTTTGTCTAGAAACCCTGATGTATATTACATGTCTAGGTCAAATCTGTTCTTCTAATACCCCTGTGAGAGAGGTGAATAAATATACCTTAAAGACTGATTTTCTTCTGGGTTTGTGTTGAGTTACTCAGATATATTTATAGCCTCGAAAAAAAATCCTGAAGTCAGTTTTAGCGCGAAATAAAACCCTATGTTAATTTTCCAGTATTAATTTTTTTCCTCGGGTGCTTGAAATTATTGAACTGCAGCACTTACGAGCTCTAAACTAGAGGCCTGTAAGGAATGTGTGGCAGTATTTCAGAGCTGGAGCTAGTACAGCCTGCCTTTCAGAATTGCATGAATTGTGGCTTAATTTTTGGAGTTCAGCTATAGGTGAGATAGATGCAACTGGACATGCCATCAGCAAAATACTCTGTAGATGTATCTCCGGCTATGTCCTAAAGCTACATTCCTATTTAAAATCAAAGTAAATTTTTTTACATCTCTGTATTATATGTTTGGTTGGAAAAGTAATCAGTTTGTTCTGAACCAGTGTATAATAAACTGATTTTTAAGTTGTCCCAGATTTGACTGGGATAGAGTAATTTTCTTCCTGTTTACTAGCTGGTACAGTGCCGTGTTTTGGATTTAGGACAAGAATAATGTTGATTACACACTGATGTTTTAGTTGTTGCTTAGTAGTGCTTACCCGAAGCCAAGGAGAACTTAATCTTATGTCCTGCCAGTGAGGAGCTTGAGGGACACAAGAGGCTGGGAGGGGACACAGCTGGGACAGGTGACCCCTCCTGACCTAAGAAGTGTTCCATACCATATGTCAACAAGCTCAGCATATAAAATGGGGGAAGATTTGATGGCCTCATTGCTGAAGAACAGGCTGGCCATTGGTCAGAGCAACTCTATCTGCTACATCTCTTGTTTTCCTTGGGTTTTATTTCTCTCTCTGTGTTATTTTCCTTTTAATTACTTCCTCTTATTATTTTATTTTCATTATTATACTGGTCTTATCTCAACCCACAGGTTTTCTTGCTTGCACCCACCCAATTCTCTCCCTTAACTTGTTGGGGGTGGGGGGACTGAGCAAGCAGCTCTATGGTGCTTTGTTGCTGGCTGGGGTTAAACCACAACACAAATTCATAATAATTCAGTTAACAAATGCTTTTTTATTTATCTTCTAAAATCAGTTCCGCAGTTTACATTAAAGAAAATTAATCTGTTTTCTTCAATGAGAGTTTGACTATGACTGATTTTGAGTCTATGTCTCTTACCTCTTTCTTTCAAAAAATTAAAAAAATCCAAATGCATCACTGCACTTTCATAGACACCTACATTATTTAAAACCACATTTTATATGTATTATCATTACATCAACTTAACACCATTCCCCTTTCTCATTAATACCTTCATGTCAGCTGCTAAAATTATACCACGTTCAGTGCATTCTCCACATTCATTTGATTTGGAAACCACAATGTTTATTTATGTTAAACAAGAATGCTTATGTCCCCATCAGTGAAACAGTTGGGTATGTTGTTTCATAAACATATGACACAAATTCCCATCTAAATGGGAAGATAAACAGAGTTTGGGTATCAAGGGCTGCAGACCAAAGAATATCTACCTGTTTCTCTGTTCGTGTCTCTTTTTGGCACCCCTTTGTGAGTCAATTTAACTCACTAACCTGGCTAGGAAACAACTGAGAAAGAGTGACAGGGTCATTTTCTTCCACATTAGTGAGCTGAATCAGCTCAGAGAACAATATGAAAAAATTACTTTAAATTATTCAAGTGAATCATGTTTTAAAGGTGCCTGTTTCTCAAACTGATTTTAAAAGGAGTTCATGGGGTGAGTTCAGAATCAAATACCTACACTGAAAACATCTTTAACTAGGGAAGAAAAACCCCCCACCTTAAGCAATTCTTGCTTGAGTAACCCAGTCTACCCATAAATCAGTCTTGGAGCTGGCTTCTCCCAATATTATAACACAATATATTAATTTTCAGGCTACATGCTGCAGAAAGGAAAGAAAAATTCTGGAATTGTACCACCTGCTACTCTCCTGTTTCTCTGTAGAATTGCCTTTGTAATTCTCATTTCGTAGAACAAATATCCATTAGAAAAAAAAGTGTGCTTTACATAACCTATAGTTTACCACAATGGATTGAAAAACCAAGCCTTGGAAAAGCAAATGCCTTTTCTTAATACAAGATCCTTCTCAATATCAGGTTAATATTAATGAAGGAAAGTTCATTGCCTAGTTTAGGTACTGATGTTAACACCTCATTGTCATCATGTTTCTTTGGCTCTTTTAGTAACACACGAATATTAATTTTCATCTGAAAGTGGAGGTAGAGTACAGATGGCAGGTAAAGGAATAAAATGATTGATTAATTTATCTGTTTAGCTAACTCTTCTGTTTCCTAAGAATAAAACAGAGATGTTTGTAACCTGTTAAATGCCTTAGAAGAAAGTGGCAAGAACAGATTTAGAAAAAAAAAATCCCAAAACTTTTCCCTTCTTGCCTTTCATGAGTGAAATGGAAAGCTGAAAGGAAATTAAAATGCATCAGCTAGCATTTTCAAATGAGGAGCTCTTAACACATGTCAGAGCAATGTCATCATCAGGATGAATGGGCTTGTGGAGACTGACCTCTCCAGCATAGCATGTACACAGACCTGCAGTAATCCTTCACGTGGATAACCATGCAGTGGTTACATAAGTGTTGAGAATATTCTTGGCAGTACTGAGTTTGCTGTTGGAAAGAAAAATATGACTTGTTTGACAGCTAAGTTTAAAAGTATGCTAGGGAGGGAAGAAAGAGATTGTAAGATTTCTTTATAACTTGTTTATATAGACTGTTGAATGGAGAACAGTGTGAAAGCTACAAAAATTAAAATCAGATACTTTATACTGTACACATTATGTTTTTTCTCTCATTTGACACTCTGTGTGAGAAGAAGCAAAAGCAGAAGAATAGGACTAGAGGTTTAGCGAGTGAGTAGGAATTCCACTGCAGAGGAGACAAGATTGATGTCTGGGACAACTCTGATGTTTTAGAGCTCTGCTGAAGAAGAAAATTGGGGATTGAAACCAGGAGACCAGTTAACTTGAGTTTTTGCACACAGAATGATCCGCAGCTGAGGCTGGGATTGGTGACCAGGGCTCAGAGCAACACAGCTATGCTGTGGTGGGATCCCTGGTGCCTTGCCCCCACAAGTTCCTTGGGCAGGGAAAGGAGGTAGGGGCTGTTTTGTTGCCTTGTAGTCCATTCCCTGACACCTTCTTTGCTCCATGAGAGGATTGCATGCACATCCCATTATGTTATTGTCACATCTGTCACTTGACAGAGAAGGTGACAGAGCCCACATCTCTTCCTGTACCTCCACGAAGTGCGAGACAGCCTTCCCAGTGGAAAGCTGGGCACAAGCTGAGGATGTGACTAAGTAGTCCTGGAGTTCAGCCGAGTTCTGGGGAGCCCAGGAGCTGAATAAATCTATGCCTATGTTTTCAAGTTTCTGATGTTCCAGACTAGTTACTTTTACAGTGAAAAAGTTCTCTACAACTTGGCAAGAAGCATAGTCATGTTTTATTCCTTTCCAGAAAACACCCACTTAATTCCATTATGTTATTGTTTTCTCTAAGTCCTCATTCTGCTGTAAAGAGAGACAATGCAGTTTGAGCAGAGAGAGATAGATAAATTATTAATTAAGAAGCCCTTTGCTGTTTAGCTACAGGCAGCGTCAGTGTGCTTCTTCAATTTACTCCTGCTTTTTCCTTGGCAAGCCACAAACTGCAGATTCCCACTACCTCCAGGGTCCAGAAGAGAGGGAGGGTTGTGCTGCAGGCCTAAGGACAATTAGGATAATTAGAGCACCTTAAGATCTTGGTAGGGTCTTTGAAGGGACATAGGCACAAATGGGTAAGAGGTAACAATTTTAGTATAGAATCACCTCGTGGTTAACAGCACTTGAAAACACAATAAATTTTTTGGGTAACTTATCTCCCTATTTAGCAAATGCTTACAAACCAAAGCTGAGATTCCCCGTAGGAGAATTCTCTCTTGCTTAGAGGTGTCAGCACATAAACAGTCAGGGGAACAGACCAAGTGGCTAAGAATAGGGTTTTTTTCTCTTAGTGGATGATGTAGTTTTAGCTACACCTGTAACAATCACAAAAGAGGAGCAAGGACCTTTTTGTAAGCCCTGAGGCTAAGTTGCATGGCCCAGCTGCGTTCATACTACTTACCAAGTCTCTCTAGCACTTCTGCACCTTAGGTGGTAACCCAAAGAGAGAAGCAGATTTTTTTTCCTTTCCTTTTTTTTTTTTTAATTAAACTTTCTGAAATAATGTGAGGTCAGTGTATCAGCCCATAAGAGTGGAGGCTATGTAGCACAGCACTGGGTAGCATCTGTTGCATGTACTGAGGTATCTGAGGCAGAAAGGTTTGTTGGGATAATATGTAAGACCTATACACAGCAGAAAGAGACAATTCAAAGTTGTTGCTCTCTTACTGTTTATTAGTTCTTTCTAGGGAACTATTTCAGAACAATTTTTGGTCATGGCCTTAGTAGTTGAAACGTTAAAAAAAAAAACAGTGAGTGAGCTAGCAACCAAGCAGAGGAAATGAGCCAGGGGTACAGTGCTGACATCCCTGGTTCTGCTTTTTATGAAGGTGGGTGTACCTTGGGTATAAGCTGAGCCACTCTACCCCACACAGATTTAGCTGTCATATGATTTGTTCCTAGCTCCATCATAAGATCCAGATACATAAGGTAGATCCATAAAAATCCAATATGTTTTAGTAACCTTTTTCCAGATTGACTTCAGAACCTGAAACTTTACTTGGCTGCTTAAATTCTCCACGTCAGAGAGAACATTTCTGCTAGAACATTTTCCCTAAGCCTCAATGACAGATAAGGAGAGAGACATCAGCCCTGACAGGAGTAAGCCATTTCAAGACCAGGTGACTTCCAAATCATTTTTGATCCTGTCCATCTTGCCTAGGCAGTAAATCCAGGAGACCTAATTCTTTACCTAATCCAAAGCAAAACACAGAGTCATTTCACCAGAGCTCCATAAAGCCTGGAAGTTTATTTTTTGCTTGTGAGCCTTAGTATTTCTACTATTTATTAAAAAAACTTCTAGGAGTGGGAAAGGTACACCTCTCTTCCAGAAGGGTGTTGTGAGGATAAATGATCCATAAAGGAATAGAAAATATCCATTGGTTAAACTTGCAGTTGACAGCAGTTTGGTGACAGAGAACTAATGCAGACAGCTGGATTAAATACAGGAAGAAAAAAAGCACTTTATATTTGCAGAACTGGAAAGTTCTGGAAGGAAGTAAATTAAAGAAAGACCTTGGAGTTGTACTTACCTCAGTGTGAGCTCTCAGTGGATTTCTGTCATCCGAAGGATTAAAATCATTCTAGATACATGGACAGGGAATCCCTTCAACTCTGGTTTCTATTCACATGGCAGTGATACTATATCACTGTACCTTGCCAGCTTGTATTATCCATGTCAGAAAGAGTGCAGATATACTTGTACTCAAAAGGATCCCTGTAAAATGATCCACAGATTAAAAAGCAATATTACAATGCAAAGGTAGATTTTGTTCTCTGTTGAACTCTATTCTGTTCTGAATTCTGATGATGGAAGGAGGTTCTTTTTTTTTTTTTTTTTTGCCCCACGACATTTCTGGCAGAGGAAAAAACAAGATTCAGCACCTGAAAACAGGAGTTATACAATTTAAGACATAATATTAGTGACGATAATTAAAACTTTGAAACATAGTGTCCAGTCTATGTCTCTATACTTGGGAAGGATCTACTGTCTCCTGATGTATTTCAAATGAAATTGTGCATCAGTCAGAAGACAGATGCCTTAATCCAGCTACAGTTTGTAAAGCTCTTATGGCCCCTTCTTGTCTTGGAATGAATTAATGAAGATATACATCTGTGAGTATTCTGCTTAGTTCTGAGTTTGGTCACAGAAGGGGCAGGAAAACATACAAAGTCCTCAGAATACTGAGAACACTTGTATCTTACTGTTAAGACTGCAGTGAAAATCAAAGCTCGTGTATCAAGCCTGTAGCCAGTTGCCCTCAGGGTAAAGGAGTGAACATGGGTTCTAGACAAACAGAACTGAATGAAAATTAGAACCTTAAATTTTAAGTAGAAAAAAAGTAGCTTCCAGCATTTTGTGTGGCATGCACATGATGTTACTGTGGAATAATATATATTCATGCTAAAGGTATGAATAAACTTGTACTACAGGTTTCTGCTTCTATTAATACTTAAGGCCCCATGAACTCTTGAAGTGTTAATGAATTCTTGAATCTTTGTTAGTGTGAAATATTCTAAGTGTTTCAGGCCGGGGAGAAAGACAAATAATGGGCTAGTGGATGACATCCAGGTTAGGGAAGGCTCAGTTAATGGGAAGTCAAGAGCATGGAAGATAAGACATCATGCATTGTCAGGAACCAGAACTTTTTTCCCAGCATTAAATCTTGTCTAATTTAGACTGTTCAAGAACTACTAAAAAGCTGGTCTGGTTTACTTTTTAAAAGCTCCCAAACTAAGGAGGTGTCTCAGCACTTCTATCTTTTGTCTGTTAGAATCCCAAAGTTTACTTTAAGACTAAAATTTTGAAAATAGACTCCACTTTAATCTGAGGACAAAAGCAGGAGATGAAATTTACTTAGATTCTGATACATAAACCTCTTGCATATAAATATATGTGAATCTATAATGTCTACATATACCTTCTTCAGTATTTCCATATCCCCCTTTTTTATGCTACATAAGTTTAATAGAAGTGCTGTATCAGTTTATCTGATCAGTCTCGTGGTAAACTAAAAGACATATGAAGACGTAGATTTACAAACAATTTTGGGCTGTGAGCATTGATACCCCTGCAATTTCTCTCTCTTTCTCTGGAGGCACATGGATAGTGATCTGAGACTACGTGGCTGACCTCTGTATGGATGTAAGTAGATGACATTTGATGGCTTGTGACAAGCACAATCCGATAGCAAAACAGCTGTTCCTGAAAGGACAGCGCTTATTCCACTGCATGATTTGGGCATTTGAGCAGTTGGGCTTCATCCTGACTTCTAAAAATCACTTTTTTTTTCTGTTTAATTCTGTAATTGTGACATTGGTTGCCCCCTTGCTCCTACTTTAATAATCTCCCTTGGTCTTCAGCCATATGAAACTAGGGAATAGGAAAGATTATATGACAAGGTCCGATGTTTAGGATTTTCCTTGCCATGAGTCATATCTTCACTTTTATAAACACACATTTCTCACTAAATCAATCACTTTCAATGTAAATAAAACTCTGACCAACAGGGAATATGCTGCTTTTCCCTGTTCCTAAAATACTGCACACAAAATGGGCTTAGCTTTGTTTGTTGTGGTTGTCTGGAGCCAATGGGAGGAAGGTTCAGGATCATTTCCAATGTGTGTCCTGAGTCAGCCATTGAGAAGCCAGCACTCACTTTCCATGCTCTGGAGAGAAGTTGAATTGGTGCTAAAATATGAAGTAAATGTGGGTTTTGGATCTGTTCCTCTTCCCTGCTTTTCTAGAGCTTTCCATACGACAATCTTTCGATGTGTCTCAATGTCTGAATGGACTCAACCACATGTGTTTTGCTTGATCAGCAGATCAGAGCGATGTGGAGACAATACACACACAGCCCCTGAGAGCTTGGAGTTCACAGCAGCAGGCTTGCATTTGACAAGCAAGTTTAAATTTACTTCTTCTTGCAGCTGTTGAGGAGATTTTAGTCTCTGAGTTTATCATGCGACTCCTGAGCCCAGAATTCACATGGAGTTTAAAAATCAACGAATTAATTTAGTGTCTTGAAAAAAAAGTACATAAAGAAAGACAGAGAACATTAAGAAGCAGAAGTAAAATATAGCTCTGTCCTTGATCTGCTCTATGGGCTTAGGTGAGTTATTTCATCCTGAGTCTCTGTTTCTCTTTTATCTTTCTTGGCTATTCAAATACAGCTCCCTTAAGACAAAAACTGTCTCTCTCTATTATAGTCAGACAGCTCCTTACACAACAGTGTCTTTGTCCCCAACTGTATATTTGATGTTTAGCAAAGCAAATAAAAAAATAAACTTACCACACTGCTAACATGTTTAGTTCTGTAAAATGCAAATTATGCCAAGTTTTGTTATAAAGACTTTGTTACTAAAACATCATAAATTATTTGGGCTAAAATGGCTAACTGTTGTAAGTTTCTATCCAGTCTTAAATGAGATTCTCCAAGGAAAAGGTGACTGTCCCCACAGCCAAATAGGTTTTTTGGGTAGCAGGAAGAATAAAATGTTTTTCTGTTATGAGCAAGCACATATATTTGGATAGTTTAAATGGATTTTTGAAACACTGAAATTAACAGGCTACCCAGGAAATGACACTCATTATGATCCAGGACACTCCAGGGCACATCTCCTTTAGGTTAAGGATAAAGGTGTATAGATTTATGAGCTATGCCAGGCAAGCTAGTTCTGGAAACAGAAGAGAAATAACCAAGTAAGTGTGTCTCTATGCCCTAGTTAATTAGCATTGCAAGCAGACCAGGGTAATTAACTTATGTGCTGTGATGAATTAATGGTGTCCTGTGTGCAGGGTTCAATTGGATATCTCTGCCAAGCACTGGGTAATACTATGTAAATGTTCCAGCTAGTCCAGCGTGATGCACAGCCCAGATCCATCCAAAATCAAGCTGCGAAGACTAATCAATCTCATCTTGGAATCACAAGCCATTTATCTGTGTAGTCCAGGTAGGAAAGTGTTCACCAGCTGCTACATTACCCTGATGTTTAAATACATTAAAGGGCTTTCCAAACTTCATTTGAAGCATCAGGCATGAGAAAGTGCCAAAAGCTTAATAACAGGTGAGAGACAGTGAAGTCGTTCTTGTTTCAAAAACATTTAGGTAATGATTCAGGCGGTAGAAATGCTGCAAACTGCTCAGCTTTCAAGTATAACTGCTTTTTGACAGATAATCTCATGAGAGAAGTCAGGCAGAAAAGACATGATCACCTTTTCCTGCCAGCAGACAGACCATGTTGAGCAAGGATAGTGATACAGAAGACTGTGAGGTTGATATATTAGACCTGACAAGCACACTGTATGGAGTATGGGATATTGTGTGGCATATGTGTGTTGGAGTTGACCTGTCAAAAACTGGAGTAAGGAAGAACCAGAGATCTCAGCATTTCACTCATTTTGGAAGGCATGAGTCTCACTAAATGTAAACATCCATACTGGAAATGTCTACATCTAAGTTAGTCACTCCCAATTCAGTGAAGATGAATTTTCTGAGTAGAATACAGAGAGTGCAAAAGAAACCATCTAAACCAGTTCACATGGCTCACTACAGGCAGGGCTATTTTAATTTCCCTTATATTAGAGGAAGTGGCTGAGAGTTATTAATTTACATCAATATGTCTGCTAACATTGCAAATGTTTAATATCATGTCAGATAAATCCCACTGTCTGATTTATTCTCATCTGATATTCATGAATAGAATTGCATAACAACCTGCATTACTGAAATGTAGTAGTGATAAATATGAATGAAGAGTAAGTTGTGTGCCTTATTAGATGATAATAAATACTCTTAGCCACACCTTATTTTTTCTCCCTGAGAGAAAAAATGTGTGTGGCTATAAAGGTGTATGGAAAAAAGATACACATATTGCATGCACAGAGCAGAGCACGTAATACTTCCTAAAACACTCAAATATGGCTAGAGAAGGACTTCACTGGATAGAGATTCACAACAGCTGCCCATGCAAAGCCATCTCTTCTCATTAAGAACCAGTTCAGGTGCTCTGCAATAGGAACTATTCAAGGGTATACAGTCAGTTTGAAGGTGCTGTCATTAGGTACGCACTCACATTCTTCCTCTGCTGTCAAAAGAAAGGAACTGGCACCTCCATAGGTCACTTCAAAGATCTGAGATGTGAGCACCCATTGAAAGTCTGTCTCCTCCACTGTGCAATCTGTGCCAGCCTTTGCTATGAAAAATCTCTTCATTATACCAATCAGTGCTTGTAGGATGACAGTGTATTAACTTTGTTAATATAAATTAGTCCACATTATCCAGTGTGCTGTAAGGAGGTAGTGAAATTTGATATGGTTCATTCTTTAGTAAAAAACCTAAAGGACAGACCAATTCTGTAAATAAAGATATTGTTTCTTGGAAGCTTACAGCAGCCCATGAAGGATAAAGGACATCCCTGGAAAAACAAGGTAATAACAGTACCATAGTCCCTCCACAGTCATAGAATCATTTAGGCTGGAAAACACCTCTAAACACTTGAGTCCAGTCATTAACCCAGCACTTCCAAGTTCACTACTAATCCATATATCCAAGTGCCATGTCTTAGAAATAGCTTCAGGGATGGTGAGTCAACCACTACCCTGGGCAGCCTGCTCCAAGTCTTGAGAAAACTTTTCATGAAAGCATTTTTTCTAATATCCAATCTAAACCTTCCCTGGCACAACTTGAGGTGTTTTCCTTGTGTCCAATTGCTTGTAACTTGAGAGAAGAGACTGATCCCCACCTGGCTACGGCACCTTTCAGGCAGTTATAGAGAACAATAATGTTTGTCCAAGCCTCTTTTTCTCCAGGCTAAACACCCCCAGCTCCCTCAGCCACTCCACATCACACTTCTGCTCCAGACCCTTCCCCAGCTCCATTCCCTTCTCTGGACATGCTCCAGCGCCTCCATGTCTTTCTTGTAGTGAGGGGCCCAGAACTGAACTCAGGATTCAAGATGTGGCCTTATGAGTACCAAACACAGGGGAACGATTATTGCCCTGGTCCTGCTGGCCACACCATTGCTGTTTCTCTAACAAGTCATTGAAAACCTCCCAGCATCATCTGGCATAGTTACTATATAGAGAATTACTCCAGGGATGTGTGGATCTACAGACAAGCAGCAAGAGTGCTGCAGAAATATGGTTGCTTTGCAATGTTTTACCAATATTAGTAACCGGTAGTATGGGTGTGAATGATCAGTCAAATCATGTTTATCTAAACATTTGAAGGGTATAAGAACCCTACGTAAAATCACAAGCAAGGTACTTAAATTTGTCTGGGACATCTGATACACATGAACAAATATATGCCTATGTACATCTGTACTTTGCATCCTAGCCTCTCTCCTCTGTCAGCAAGGGTCACTTGCAAATTTTCATAACATCTTACTTTAGTATCTAATTAACTCAAGTAAGATAAAATGTGAACTAACAAGAGTAGGGGATTTGCTAAATCACAAATAATAAAATTGTTACATAATCTAAATTAGAACCAAGATTGCCTAGACAGAACCGGAGTGTTTGGACTACAAGGCTATCTACCTTTCTATTATAAGCCTTGCAATGTTATCACTCATAATTAATTTTATTACCAAAATTAAACAGACCTTGTACATGTGTAAGGAAATATGTTAGATAAAATCTTTTAATGGACTGAGCTCATATTTGTATGAACAGAATTAGATTATTCAGTACAATCAAGGTATATATATTTTTAGTAGTGAGCTGAATTCAGCAACACTGTGAAAGAAAAAGGACTGAATCAGACCCTAGGTTTCTAATGATTCAGAAAGATGAGGAGGACTTTTTTTCTTTCTACATTATTACAGTAATTAATTCTACAGTACTTTTTCCAAATACTTTTCAGAGTTAGGGTATTTTTAAACTCTTCATTATTCAGTGGTAAAAGAAAATAAAAAACAAACCCACCACAAGTGAACCACAAAACAAACCCCAGAAAGTGCTATTTCCACCTACATGTAGTTAATAAATTGTGTACCATCTCCTCAAATTTAATTTTAAGTATGAAGTAATATAATCCACAAAGGTTCCACACTGTATGAAACAGAGGAACTGGAATACAAAGCCATTCAATACATCACCACTTTCCCCCATGTGCCATTCTGATTATCTGCTGGATATTAAATATGGCATCCTGATTATCCGCTGGATATTAAATAGAGTTGAAAATTCTTAATTATGTACTGAAAACTTTATTTGCCAACCAGAAAATACACTTTTCTCTTTGCAAGCAATAAAGAAGAGTCTCTGTCATTGAAAACTTAGTAGGCTGTAGGGCTGACAGTGGAAATAGAGACATATCCAGGCAATGCTTATTTCACTGGTATTCCTGAGCCTGTCAGAAAATGGAATGTAATACCTTTGACACTCTACACTTTAACCCTTCAGATGGGCTAAGCAAGGTGCTGAGTGGGGCGCAATCACGACGACTGATGGGAAACAGCTGGTGGAAAGATTTCGGTGGAATAGGCCACCTGAATCTGGTCCATACAATGTGATATTCCAGGAGCAAAAATCACTTGGCAGATTGCTGTGTTTACAACTAAAGGTCATACTCTTTCTCACAACTTGTCCAAAGTGAGAGCAGGCAACAGTTCATATGCAGTTTGATGTATGTTCCCAGCTGACATGGGCCAGAGCAGCCATCAGAAGCAGTCCTGAGCTGCTCTCACTCCATCTGCTTATTTGTGGCTCCCTTCCACTCCTGATCTTGTGCTGGCACATGCATTTGACTGTTGTGCAATGGAAATGACCAGAGAACTGATCAGACTGAAAAATTACCTGTCCATAAAAAAAAAAAAAGTTAATTTTCTCCCTTCTATAACTCAGTGTTTAAAGTGCCCTGACCTTGTCTGTTATGTAGTCAGTTCCTTTCCATTGTAAAGGTAAGATATACTATGATTCCTTTTTTCCTTAAGATACATATAAATTCAGAGGGAGGGACTGAAGCTCAAGGTGACATTGCCCCAGTCACATTGCTTGCTACTTTGCTTTGTTGTGTTGCAGCACTGCAATTGCTAAGCTTTAACATGTCAGATATCTGTTCCTTCACCTTCCAGTATTCTGTTTGATTTCTTACACAGTCCTTTTGCCTCTCTGAAAAGCAAATCTGGAAATGAGAGACATTGATTATTAGTGTATTTCTGCTCTCAACTTTAAATTAGCTTCCAGGCTTTGCATAACAAGACACAAATTATTCATGTGAGAAAACCAAGAAGTGATTTATTATCATGTCTGATTTCCAGTGAATAATTTTCTTCAGATCACCCAGGAAGGAGGTTTTCCTATTTTAAATAAGATAAATTACAATTGACATTGGAATTCAAAACATTACTCCAACCTTTCTCGTTCTTTTGGTCATACAGAAACTAAGCCCATGAATTACATTGACAGCAATGTTCATTAACAGTGTTTCTGAGCTCAGCTTGAAAAATCTGAAATCCTTTGCACAGGATTTTTCAGCTCTGTCTATTCCTGCACCACTTGAGCACTTTCCTCGCCTTAGGAAGACAATAATGGTCTTTGTCCCCATCTTACAGAGGTGATGTTGAGTGGGTTGGGAGCAATCTGTGGGAGCAAACGTTTTAACTGCTATGTAGAAATAAATAAAACAGGGAAAGTTATGCTTTTGGAACACACTGACATGGAGGGATGAACACGAATGATTTAACAACATCTTCCCTGTGGTAAACAGAAAAAACATCTTTTAATCCAGACCTGCAGAATGTGCAATTTCATGGAAAATATTACAACCTACTGCTGGTATAAGGCAAGAGGCTGATGAAATAAGTACAGTTTTGAACTGAAGATTCAAGAGGAGAAAGATGGCAATGGAAGGTTGCTTTGGGAATTCAGGTGCTAAGATCACTTATGCTAAATGGTAGGAAGCACTCTTTAAAACAAGTGAAGACAGACAAACTGTCTTGAATGTGCATTCTTGTTCTGGAGCAGAAGGAAAATCTCCAAAGTAGTACAGAAGAAAGTGAATGATCTCAGGGGATATACGAGCAATATACGGGGATGATCGATTTGTGACGAGGACATTTCTCTTAAGATGCACCCCTCAGTAATCTCATATCCTCCCTCTGTCTTGATTTTTGACACCACAGACCTTCTCACCTTCCATCTTGAGAAGCATGAGTAGCAATATGGGTTTATCCCACTTATCTCCATTTAGATACTTCTTCATCTCTTGCTGTGGATTTGTTGGATAGCTTTGTGGATGACAAATCGATGGTCTGAGTACTCTGGAGGTCAGTGAAGAAGCAATGGCTGCAGCTGTCGACTCTAGAAGAGACTGCTCTGAGTTTAGGTATACCATGAGAAAGAAAGGGACGTAAGCTAGGGCTTGCAAAATTTGGTTGCCTTGGAGTCTAATTCACTTACTTCATGATGCCATTTCAAATAGCACCTTTGGCATCTTAAGGAAAACAAGTCTTAAAAGTCTTAGTCATGATAAAAAAAGGAAAAATTTTTTTTACAGAAAGTATTCATTGAGTTTCTTAATTTGAAATTGCAAATACTCAAACATGAGTCAGAATTCAGATTTAAGAAAAGAACAAAACTATACATGGGTGACTGCTATGTGAGACCTAAGTGTCCAATTAATATTTTAAAACTCTTCAGAGCTTTAGAGCAAGGTGAAGATGATTGGACTATCAGACTGTGTGCTGTTCTGAAAAAAAGATTAAAAGAAAAAAAGGGAAAAAGCCTCATCCATTAATCAATCTTTGCCCTAATAACCTAATGGAGATCTAAAATGAATTGGAATTTTGCTATTCACTGTAATGAAAAGTGAATCTAACCTGTAGCTTCAGTTATAGTAGAGCCTGGATACAACTTTAAGATGCTATATAAAATGGCTTTAAAATTGGTCTAATATTATTAGACCAGCTTTTAGCAAGATATAAGTATTACTTCTCTCCTGTTTTCCGCTTTTACCCCTTTGGCAGTCTTGAATTTTATTGATTGTAGCATATCCCAGGCAGTGGCTATGTTCTTACTCATATCTGCCCGCAGAGTATGTGGCACATTTTATTCAATATCATAACCCACCAAATGAAAAATAATAATTTCTGGAATTATGGCTGCATTCCAATTATCTTGTAAATGTCTTCGAAAACCTTAATGTGACAATACATTATATATAGGAAAAAGTAATGTGTGTCAAATTTGTTTGGAGACCCACAGCCCGAAAAACCGCATAGACTTTGTGTTTAAACATATAAACTATGTCTATAGGCATAGATTCCCACTCAAGGAAGGCACTTAGGTGGAACCAAGCAGATTAAATAACTTTGGTGATCCCAGTCTGCAGGGACTGCCTGATCAGAATATGGCCCAGAGCTTTATCGAACTATAAATTTTACAAGTACTCAGTGAAGACTGATTCCAAGCCCTGGGAGCTTGCACTCTAAGCAGAGGACAGTCAGACGAGGAGTGAAAGATTTAGTCTAAGCCTGTTTCAGGGCACACTGTTTTGAAATCCATTTAGAAATAATGGATTGACATTATTTGTCAAAAATGACACAGACACAATCGTTGGTTATAAGATGTTGTTTCATCAGCAGCTTTCCATGTATGGGCATTCCCACTGAGAGGCATTTGTTGCCTTTCATACAGAAATTTTCTAAATATGAAAAAAAAAGCTAGCATGAGAAGGAGGAATGAACTGATATAGGTAGTAAAACCCAAAATGGCTAAGAGAAGACTGTAATTATTTTCCAACAGCAGATATAAAGCCTCACTGAGTTGTGGTCCCTCTGTGCTACTTCCATCTCCTATTAAACCTGATGCTTTATTTTCAATTTAGTAATGTTTAGAGGTAGTAAGGAACAACATTTAATCAACACAGTAAAGTTGCAAAAGATCAATCACTTCCTTTCTCTGGTTTTCTAGAGTGGAGTTTCTGACACTTACCTGAATTTGTGGTGGTAATTTCAAGGACAGAGTTTGGAGGCAGGAGCTGGAGAAGACTTGAACTACCTCTCTTTAGTGCCAAGAATCCATTGCACAGACAAAAATGACATAAAGTCTTACAACATAACACCTCTAAATTCTCAAATGTAAGTAGAATGGACCTATTTCAAGCAACTAGCTTAGGTGCTCGCTTTAGAATGATCAGTAAAAGGGGAGTTATAACTACAGTTTAACATGCATGTTCTGAGTTGCCCTTCCCAGCTGTCTGCCTTTTTCTTTTGAATATTTTAGTCTAGGCTCTAAACTCAGCATCTCATTCTGCTACTGAATGCTTTATATGGAATACTATTTTAAAGACTTGAGTGAAATCCCCAGATTCACTCGGTTGTTAAAAGTTAAGCAGGTGCAGAAAAGATGGCAGAACGAAAAGAATCTTTTTTTACTTCATGCTTTCAAGAATTATTATTTTCCTACAATCTGTAAACACACTTTAGGAAAGTTACATGCTGGCAAATGCTTGAAGTACTTTGTGCTTCAGCAGTGATATTTATGATTGAGCCATAGAGTGACCTTGAGTGAGCAACTGAGAGGACATAACAGTCACAGAAATTTCAGGGAGAAATGTGCAAACTTGTCCTTATAAAAAGTCACTATTTTTCTCCATTTAATTACTCAATATTGAGAAGCTAGTTACAAAGTTATAAAAATTCTGGATGGCAAGTAGACCATTGTTCTTTTCAGCTCCACAGGGAGACAGCAGGAACATCTGCAAGACACAGCTTCCCACTAGGCTGAAAAAGGCAGGTAATGATGAGAACACACATGAGAATGATTATACCAAACGCAATTTCAGAAACACGACTGGGGACATTCCAGAAGGCTTGATAGACCTGGAGCGTGAGATTCCACTGTTCATTAGGAAATCTGCAGAGTTCCTGTGCATTTTGTGGAGCTGTATGTCAGTTTTCCTAATAAGCCAGGGTAGAATTTGGCCCAAAGTCTGTCCTGTTAAAGGTGTAGGTGACGAAGGAGATGTCTGCCAAGAATTCCAGAGTAAGAAACTATGGGTTTGTGCTCTCTGAGGGAGGGTCATTATCCTTTTCCACATCAAGAAAATGCAGGAAAATTTTCTGACAGCCTCTGTTGAAAACTGAGTATTAAATTTTGAAGCCTTTCATTCTTCCAGAGGAGGCCTGTTTCTCCATTGCCTTGCAAAGTCATTTACAGCTTAGGCTGTGCATGAAACATAATTATAGACTCCAATTTATTGCTGGATAACAGCAAGTACAGTGACATGGAGAAACAGTTGTGGCAACTGTTTAAAGCCCAACTGAGCAGGACACCATCAGAAAGGTGCTGACAGCACTGTTGACATTGATGCTTTTTGATGAAGTCTCTATGATACGAATGACTCCCCTTGCTACTCTCAGCTACTGTCCCAGGGTTGATGTAACCAGACACAGGAACTTCTGTGCATGGCTGGTTGTCAGCAGGTGTCAGGAATTTTCAGAGGAGACCCAAAGCAACTGGTAGCAGACACATGTTTGAGAGGAAAAAGTAGACCAAACCCTGATGTTCCTTCCATGTCCACCCACCCCTTCCTCATCCTCCCCACCTCATGAATGCTATCTGCTGGACAAATCAACAATTGGACACACAAAAGCAAATAAGCTGAACTAAAGACTATTAATTAGGATGGTGTGTCAGCAGCAAGCAGCTAGAGAGTAATCTCACCTTAAGAGTCTGCTGCTCCTTGACTACAAGTAAGCTGACTGCTGACTTGTCTAATAATTCTTCTGTAAACTGATACTGTGAGCAGAACTGCCTTGAAATTCCCAGATATATTCCATAATAAGAAAATTTTGACTAGCTGAAACTAGGTATCTCCCTTGAGAATACAAGTATCGGTGTAAAAAATGGATATGGTTTCTGGTCAAAATATAAATCCTTTCAGAATTTAAAAACAAGTTTGAAAAGTAAAGGAGTTGCACGTGGCTGTACATGAGGCTGAAATAGAAATGGGAAATAACGTATCAGAGAGAGCAAAGATTACTTCTACTTCTCTCATATCTTTGTTGGATGCACTCACGACTGATTCTTAGAAGAACACAGCTGAGATGGTCTCTGTTTCAGGATGCTTTCCACAGTGTCCAAGGATAATTTTTTGAACACAAAAACATTCCTTGAATAAGACTACTGGCCACTTGCCCTACTCAACAATAATAGTTCCCCTCCCAGGAGTCTTAAGTGTAATGAATACTGAATTACAAGGGCACAGATTTAATGCACCAGCTTGAGGCTATGTTTGAGTCTAAGTCTGCCCTGTATCTTCACTCTGTAGAGATGCAGCTAGCTGGCTACTCAGCTGTAAGCTGGAACTGACCTCTCAGACCCACTGGAGCCGAACCCTTGGAAATGAACTAGCCCTTAGGAAGCACACTGCCCTGTGCCTGCCCATGGTTTCTGCAAGAGTTTTACCTGTCTTTGTAGTGATTTTGAATGACTGTATAGACTTTTTCTTAGCATTTTAAAGAACATCAAAGAACATTACAGAATAATTATCTACATAGAACATGGGATATGGAGAATTACTGTTCTTCTCCCCTCTAGGAAGACAATGATGAAATGAACCTTTTTCTCCTTTTTCTAAGTCCTGTCCTAGTCTCCTAGTTGTCACTCTGAAAAAACCCTAACACCTGACAAAGATTTTTTGACAATTAGACATATGTTTTTGTGTTTGATAGACTCCAATGGATTATATTTCAACAGTAGAAAATATCACCTTCAGCTGCCTGTGAAATTTTAAACATATGAGAAGTGAGAATTTTAATTATTTTGCAATATTCCCACTTGTTGTTATGATTGATAGGAAAAAGGAATTAGAACCACCAGAACAATCTTCCATTCATAAACTTGTTTCTTGCATTTCTGATTAACGTGTTGGCGCCAATTAAATATGCAATTCAGTGCAATGCATAAGAAACTAGCAGAATAGTTCTAACGTTAAAAATACAGTGAAAATTATTCTCACTGCCTTACTAAACTGATACTTGTTTTAACATATAACAGCAACATTGCCACAAATTTTAAGGGTATATCACATTTGCAAAAATAAAACTTCATATGGAGCAAACATGTTTTGTTTGAACAAATGCAATTTGCACACATGTAAAAGAATTCTACTAAAAGCATTTGAGATGTTACAGAGCATAAAACATACATTCATAAAAATCTACTTAGAATAAAAATATGCTGGTTTTGGCCAGAGTGGAGCAAAATTTCTTCATAGTAGCAAGTGTGGGGCTGTGTTTTGGATTTGTGTTGGAAACAGTGCTGATGATTCAGGATGTTTTGCTTACTGCTGAGCAGCACTTAGTGTCAAAGCCTTTTCTGCATCTCACCCCATCCCAGCCCGTCAGTGAGGAGGCTGGGGATGCACAGGGACTTGGGAGGGGGAAAAGACAGGACAGCTGACCCCAACCGACTCAGGGGATATTCCATATCATATGGCATCATGCTTGGCAATAAACTAGGAGGAGGGGTGGTGGGGAGTCAGTCCTCTGGGGGTCGATCCTCTGGCACTGGCTGGGCATCAGCTGATTGGTGGCAAGCAATTGTTTTCATTTCAGAGCCTTATTTTTTTTCAATTTTGTTTGGTTTGGTTTTTTTGGGTTTTTTTTGTTTTGTTTTGTTTTGTTTGGTCAGTTGGTTTTGGTTTTTGTGTTTGGGCTTTTTTTTTTAAATTTTGTTACTGAGAAAGAAATCCTCTACTGCAAAAGAGGCATCCACTCAAAAAGACCACTCACAAAGCAGGAGACATAAGCTGGTTCTCAATCCTCCTTGGTCTTATACCCCTTCTCATTGTTCAAAGCAGTAGGCTGCAGAACAGGTTACATAGGGACACTGGTAGCTTATTTGGAAGCAGTGGCAAAATGCTACAACCCTGAGGCAAGAAGGATGACAAAAAAGAATGGACTTAATTCAGAATCTCAGTTGTCAGATTACTTAACAAGCGTTGGAGAGATTGTGCTCTGATTCCCATTTCTCAGTCAGTTGAGGAGGGATTTGGCATTCAGATGGCATTTGGATGTTTCATACCCACTGGCAGTGACCAGAGTGCTTGAACTCAAGAGTGTCTGGCACCCAGCAGAAGGGCTTTCCTGATACTTCTTGTGAGAGGAAGCATACGACAACTACACAGACATTCTGAGTGCCCTGGATCCAGGCATCAAAGCAGAGATTCACCCCACTGCACACTGGGCATTGTAGTGAGGAAATCACATACAGGAGCTTAACTGTCCTCTGGGGGTCATTCAAATGTTCAGTGAGATGTAACCTATCTCAATTGGCTGACAACAAAAACCAGTGAAGATAAATAGGTTTCTAAATTAGGAGCTTCATCTTGCTTGCTAAAATTAAGATGAATCTGAATCCCAGTCCTGATATACTGAAATGCTTAAATAAGAAGTACTTAATGAGGTGCTTTGATCTCTCCCTTAGACTTTCAATGCCACAGTTTTTCACTTGTAAAATAGGGATAACACAATTCTGTCTTGCAAAAAATGTTGAAGTAAATTCAAGTGTTTGAGGAGCAATGATCGAGGCATTATCTTCCTCACCTGAATAAGAGAAGTGAGCACAGGTCTTGTGAAGATAAGAGTAAAATACTTCTAAGAAAGAAATAAAGAAACAAAGCTGGAAGAAAAGCCTTAAGATGAACACTGGTTTCTTATTGATAATCTCTTTGTTTAAAGAGGGAGACTTCAGTAAGCACAGAAAGTTTTGATTTTTCTCCTTTTATGATATATGTTCCAGAGAAGCTTAAAAATACATCTGTTCATTCTAAACCTTGAGCAGGAAGCTTTAACCGAGTTTTTGAGGTACACATTTTTAACACTTACATGATGACTTCAGTGTTATGTTTTAGGCTTTCTTATGTCAAAGTCTTTTCATTGGCACTGGTACTCGTTTCATACACCAATGTTTCACTCTTCCTTCCTTCTTTGAAGAACAGATGACTGCTTAATATTTAACCTATATTCAGTTGCAAAATACGATCAACTAAATAATTTTAAATGACACAGTTATCATAGATGTGTTCTCACAGCTTTATAAATATAGAACATTGTGATGCTGGGTGGAAAATAGCTGGAGGAGATCTGGCTACAAAATTTCTTCTGTGGAAGTTACACATAGAGGATAGCAGTAAAAAAAAAACACTGAACCATTACAAAAATATTAGAACAATAAACAAACAAACAAAAAGAAAATCAATTGGGAGTTGATGAAACATTATCTCCAAGCAGCTTCCCTGTCATTCAGCCATTTTGACTGTGAATTTCTAATTTAAAATGTAAAAAAAAAAACCCAAACCAGACCAAAACACTTAAAAACCTTGCTAAGGAGGACTTGATTTAATGATATACTTATAAACACATCTAAGATTTTTTTAGAAGTAAAAGCCTCCACTCCTCCTCTGACTTGCTCCATGTGGATGAATTTCTGGTCTGTGGTATAAGTTCCACCCACATGGGCTGAATTATATGATATAATTCCAAGGAGACTATCAGGCAAAATGTAATAGCAACAGAGAGTACTTGTGAATTTAAAGATTTCTAGTGAAGCTGATATGTAAAATAAATATGTATAGGGATAGAAACATATGAGTAAGGAGATACACCTTATGATATATTTTAGAAAATCAATTATTTTGAATTCATATTTAACTTCAATAAAACACATCTTCAGAAAATAAGTGCTTTAATCCATGCATATTACCTGCTATAGGCTCACCTTTTAATCAAAAAATATTACTCTCACATCTGATTTTCACTGGGTTTACTTATATATTTTTGCCTTCTAGTTACCAATATTGAAGATTTTGAAAGGGCAAAAAGCTTCACTAGAAGAGACTTGAAATGCTTTTTTCTGTTGCCTAGAGATACATGTTATTATTTTAGAGGAGTTATATCCTAAGCCAGTAAAATCACCAGAAGTTTTGTCATTGTTGTGCAGGTGGATACAAGTGGCTTCCTGAGGGTCTCTAAATCTGAAGATAAATGAAATACTAAAAAGGCAAATAACCTGGTGTAATATCATAGTGTCTATATCCCACACTTCCTTCTGTTTATCACAAGACTTTGTCACAATTACTCCAAACAGATATAGAGGGTCACTAATTTTAAAAAAGCCATTAGGGACTCTGACTTCAAGTGTAACTTTTGATGATTGTTAATTTAAATTTACATTGATGAACCACAAGGATGATGTAGCAGGGAAATTATGATGTCATTATATTTTAACAAAATGGCTTTTATAAGGAAATAGTCACAGATATTTTTATATATATACTTATAAAATGTTTCTATCCTCTTATCAGAAAAGGCATATCAAATAGCTTACCCTTTCAAACTTCTTTCCAAATTCCTTCTTATCATAAGCCTGATGAGTGAGTATGGCCATATTTATGTGCTCTATGTTGAATACTCTATTGCTATTATGCTCAATCCTTTTGACAAAAAAAAAAAAAAACAAACTGTAATTATTCACTCTAAGTTTGAAATCTCCTATAACTTCTTTGGAAGGTTTTGTTTCACTGGTTTGTATCATTAGTGTTTATCGAATTTGACTTTTTTATCAGTACATGAGATGTCTGAGCTGGTAGTTATCTGTTGTCTATAATTTCTCTACAGTAAATGAAAAGAGAAGGTGTCCCAAAAGGGCAATTACTCACATTAATCTTAGATACATATTCTAGAATGAGATGGGCATTAGAGAAGTTTGTTTCTCAGCTCACTATAGCCACTCACTATAGTACCAGCTGAGGTAAGTAATATGATTTCTTACCCATTTACACATACTAAATTCCAGAATTGAACTGACCAAAGAAGGAAGTCACCTTTCAAAGAGTAGTTTCAAAACATCTCATATAAAATAGTTAAATAACTTATATATTTAATATATGTCAGGGAGACAAAAGTCTCCTCAACTCTTAACTTAGCTGAAGTTTCCTTGACTTGATGTTTTAGTTTGAGAATTTTACTGGTAGTCAAAGGGCTTGGCTATGACAAAAGTCAATGTTCTATCTGGGTCTTTTTAATTAAATGGCTCATTCCGTAAAACACAAACACTTTACAGAGAAATAAGTTAATCTAGTGCACCTAATTAAGCATTATATATTGGAGCCACACATCAGTGATTTGAGTTATATCAATGGACCATTTCATTTATTGAGGCTGACAGCACAAGTTCTTAAATATAATGATAAATGACTTCCCTTCAATGGAATGATACTTCACCTTGGCAGTTGGCTCTCTTTTTTTAATACTTTAGAGACAGCTAAGAGTGATCAGTTCATAAGCATCCTAAACAGGCACTCTTCCATTTGGTTAGTTTCTGTAGTCTATCTCCCTCACTTACTCTTCAGGGTTGCCTAGAGGTGACCACACTTTCCCCTTCTCTCTGTCTTTCCTATAAGACTCTATTCAAGAGCAAATTTGTAAGAAGATTTGTATAGCCATCGTGTGTCTTTTGAAGTAATACAAAATTTGAATACAAAACCAACTCTGACTTTGTTAGACATACAGCTGGCTCTGTTTAATGTTGATAAGTGCACATCTCAGGTCAGGCCAGGCTGGAATTTACTTTACCCACTAAATAGTGTAAATAGTGTTGAAGAAACATTTCTGTCTCCTCTTTTTTTTTGTGTGTGTGTTTGTTTTTTTGTTTGTTTGGGGTTTTTTTGTTTGTTTATTTTTTTGAGAATATGGAAATATGTAGCTCTGCCTGAGCTCATTTAGTTCAGTGAAATAAAGCATAAATCACAGTGACAAAAAGGAATGTATTGTAGCTTGCTTAAAGGAACTTCTTTGGATGAAACACAGCAAATCATCTCTTACCTATATTTTTCACCTTCAACTTTTTTTTTCTCCCTTGCGCACAATGTTTTCCACAAAGGTGCTAAATTTTTACAAGAGATCTAAATATAAAACTACTGTTCACTTTTGTTATTTGAGGGAAGCTGCAATTTTGTTTCTACATGCTTTTAGTTTGATTCATAGGCTGTACCTTTGGCCAGGTTACGTAATCTTGGATAACAAGCCATTGTACATTGTCTTACTGAGTAATCAGCAAACTAAATGTCAGGATTAGGAAAGACTTGGAAAAGCTTCTTTACTGTCCTTTTACAGTATTTAGGACTAATAACTATACAATTGTTTTTGAAAACCCTCTGGCTTCTCTTAAAATTGTTTTATCCTATTGCAAATTGAGTTCCTCTTATATGGAGTTGTTCTATAATAAAAGTTCTTAATGCTCTCAAACTGAATATGTGCCTGGATTACAAAAGCTGTTGCAGCACTTGCCTCATTTTAGCTGACTTACCCTGCATGTTGCAGGCTGTCCCATTTATTTCAGAGGGGCATGCATCTCCCTTAAACATTGCTTTATAATCTTTACTCCTTGGTAAAGGTCTCAAAATTTTTGAGATTCTAAAATGGCACTAGATGCCTATGTTCTGGCAAGAACTGTTTAAGCCCAGGTTGGATGGAGCTTTGAGAAACCTGGTCTAGCGGAAGGTGTTCCTGCCTATAACAGGAGGTTTGGAAAGGAAAATCATGACAGGAAAATTATGATCTTTAAATTCTCTTCCATTCCACATCATTCCATGATTCTATGATTCTTCTTTCATGGGTTTACCTCTGAAATATTGCCAGAAATGTAGTACCTTCTATACTGTGGGTTGCAAAGAAGCACCATGTTTACATACTTTTTACTCTTGGTTCTTTGAATTATCTCCTGATGTGCTGAGACCCAATAAGACATTAATAAAAGAAAAAGCTATCCTCACTAGTTTAGTGTATGTTGCTGCTTGACTGTAAGACAAAGGAAATCTCCAAGAAACAAACAATTTCTAGGCAAAACCAGTCTTCATCCAGCTATTTCAGGAAAGAGAATAACCAGCCATTGAAAGCACAGGCTCAGACAAGAAGCTTCCCAATACTGATAGAAAAACAGGGTAATTCTCTTGTACTGTATGAAAGTTTGGCAGGATACTCAGTTTCATATATGCTTAGAAATATTTATTTTCTTAACTTATTGGATGTCAGTGAGATAGCCCAGAAAAACGGCACTCCTGAAGCTGATCCCACTGGGAGATGCACTAGGGTGCATTACAGTGTGAAACACCATGATCCTCAGCTGCTCCTCTGATTACTTGAAATGCTTGTATATTAGTTTTTCACAGCTGTACCATATGTGGTGAACCACTGCACTGGTTAGGATGGAGCTTTCCTTATTGCAACCAATATAGTGCTGTGCTTTTCATTGATGCCAAACCAGTATTGATAACACACCAATGTTCCAGCTGCTGCTGAACAGGTTTGATAAGTGCTGATGCCTTTCCTCTATCCCATTCTGCCCTCTCAGTGAGTTGGTTGGGTCTGAGCAAGAGACTGGGAGGGGGCACGGTTGGGACAACTGGCTCAAACTGACTGAAAATGTATTCCATACAGTCTGACATCATGCTCAGCATTAAATCTTAGGGGGATGGAGGGCCAGATTTTTCCAAAGCAGCCATTTCTCGGGAACTGGCAGAGCATCAGTCTCCTAGTAGGTGTTGCAAAATTGTCTTTGCATTACTTGGGGTTTTTTTCTTTGTTTTAGGGTTTTTTTTTAATTTTTGGATGGGGTTTTCCTCTTTTTTTGTTACCTTCACTTGTTGACCTGTCTCTATCTCAATCCATCATTTTTTTCCTTGCTTCTGTCTTTCTGATTCTCTCTCCCATCCCGCTAGGGAGAGTGACATTGTGACCGGGTAGGGGCTTAGCTGCTTGCTGAGGTTAACCCACTACAGCTGTGTAGCTCCTTGTTGTCCTCTAGACACATGATGGCAGCAAGCAGAGCTCTCAGCCTGCAGCAGATTAAACCCAGCCACATCCACTGTCTCAGAGAGAGGGTGCATACTCTCCTGTGCTAACAGCATGGTAGCAGTAGAGGCTGAAGGAACAGTTGACAAATCTTTGTTCCTTTGCTCTGCGTTTGAAAGTAGAACATAGAAGTGTGAATATGGAAATACAAAGTTCTTCAGCGCAACACAGGGAAAATAGCCTTCATTCTTGGCCACAACAATTCCTGGTAGCTATAAATCAGAGCTGTGTAGGGAGGTACAGCATATCTAGAAAGTGTTTTAAAAGCTTAACCACCTTCCATAGTTGTTCCAGAAAGACTCTTTCCGCTTTATCATCCAAAATAGCCTAGAATACAAGGATATAGCATTTAGCAAATAGTTATTCCTGTTGTATGTCTGAAAAGGAGGTGAAGTACAATTATTACAGTTAATTATGATATAGTTATAATATTATTATATTATAATAGTTATANAGTTTTCAGCAGAAATATGAATAGAGGAGTTAAAGAGAATATTTATGCTCTGAGAATAGGAATAGAGCAAACCTGCTCCAGGTGGTCAGCAGGACCAGTGATCCTGACATAGTAGCCAACAGAACTATCATTGCTGAAGAGTACATCGGGTCAGGAGCAGAGCTGTATTGGGGGGGCATTCTGCCTTCAAAACCTGGTCGAGGGTTTTTCGCATTTCTGCTCTGCCCTACCATATCAGGGCTCTTGGAACTGTGGTTCACCACATGTTGCAAATATCTCCTTAGCTAGCTCAGAATTGCTAGAATATATGCAGGAACATGGATATGTTCTTCTTACAAGTAAGTTTGAAATAATTACCCCAGGATATAAAAATTTCAAAGCTCTATAGGCTTCACACATTTTTTTTTAGTCTGCTGTAGTGCATTCAAACTGTGGCTTGGACTGTGACAAATGCAGTATTCTAAAATGGAATGGGTGGGAGGGTTAAGGCATTACATCAGTCATACAAGGATGAAGAGAAACATATACAGCACAACTCTATCTGTGTAGGCACGTTACTAAATATTCTTTTAAGGAATAGTTAATAGAAGGCACCCAAGTAGCCTGGCCTGGGAATAGTGTCATATCCACACACAGGCCACTATACATGAACAATGTATGTGCATTAAAGTTTGAAAGATCTTTTAAGAGTTTTATCTTAAATTAGACCATGGCTACCATGCACAATTGGCAAGTATCTGATGTGTGAAATCAGCCGTCTGCAAGATCTAAGAGAAGAGGAAAGCTCAGACAAATTGAGCTCTGTTGGCCTCTCCAGTCTGATTAGTCCATGCTGTCACTTGAAGCGAAGCTGGATCTTTGGATGTCATTCTTCTGTTGTCTTACAGAGTGATGTTAGATATTTCTGCTTGTTCCCATTAGTGCCTCCTTGGAATCATAATTAATTTATGCTAGCAAAGAAAATTTCCATTTGCTATGGCAGCTCTCCAGCTCCCTCAGGCTTTTCAAGTAATAATAAATTATCTAAATAAGAGGTATTACTTAACTTCTGTTACAATTTTTCACATTTTGAAGGTCCCTAAACCCATCCAGTAGTGCATGTTTAACAAATTGGAATTCAAATGGCCTGATAGTCCTCACCCATATTCCTAATGTGGCTTTACTTCAGTGGCTTTTTTTTTTCCTTGCAGTGATGTGCCAATCCACTGATCATAACAAGCTATATTTGGAGACCCACACATGCTCTTGCTGGGCGGATTAAAAGGGTGAATTTATAGTTTCCCAGTTGGATGGCAGAACCCATTTTTCATACTTATGTGCACATACAAATGATTAAGAGAAAAAACTGTGTTCTGTCCTTTTAGCTACAGTAAAATTCAATGATTAGTGTCCCAAATATATTCTGTCAAATACTGAACTTGGCATAATTGCACCATAGCTCATAGCTCATCTTACATAATTAATAAAAGTTTTGTTGTCAGCAGAAAAAGTGAGGGGAAAATGCAAATTGATGGTTGGAAATGATCTGTTGATCTTGTATTTGGGGTTTAACCCAAGCAGTTAATTTACTTTTTTCTTAGATGTGCAATGCTGGAAGTCCTGCATGCATAGATGCATTCGTGTCATGCTTCAACACTATTTGCAATTGCCATTAATTGCTACCATTTTATTTTCTAAATTTCTCCATTTTAAGAATTGTGATTTGGCAGCTCTGTGAAATAAGCTTGAGAGTCTTGTGCTCTATTATCTCTCATTCCTGCAGAACCCAAAGTACTACAGCAGCTGAAGTGATTAATAAGCCGGATGAGAGTCTCTCCATGACCTAATGAGTGGAATAACCTCAGGAACCAAGGATTTGCCTTTTCTTCAAAATGGATGATAGATTGCTTCATGAACAGAAGTACTAGCTGCATTGTACCTTGCATGGGTAACAGCTTATGGATAGTGAAGCCTGGGTGCATCTTTTGCCTCATTTACAAGCCGGGGATGAAGAGATTGAGAGCAGCCCTGAGGCGAAAGACTCAGGGGAGCAGGCTGACAAAAGGCTCAATATAATCCAGCCACGTGCCCTTGCAGCCCAAAAAGTGTGCTTCATCCTGGGCTGGATGAAAAGCAGCGTGGCCAACAGGACTAGGGAGGCCACACTGCTTTTGATTCCTCTCTTCCTTCTATTCCTCTCTGGTGAGGCGCCTCCTGCGGTGCTGTGTCCAGCTCTGGCATGCTTAGCACTGGAAAGACATGGACCTATTGGAGTGGGTCCAGAGGTCCAGCGGAGAGCCACAAAAACGGTCAGAGGGCTGGAACTTCTCTCCTATTAAGAGACCAGCTGAGATAGTTGTGTGTTTTCAGCCTGGAGGAGGCTCCAGGCAGATCTTACTGGGGCCTTTCAGCAGCTAAGGAGAACCTACAAGAAAGATGAGGACAGACTATATCCACAGGGCCTCTAGGACAAGGGGCAACAGCTTTAAACTAAGAGAGTTTGGTTTTGACTAGATATAAGGAAGCAATTTTTTATGATGAAGGTGGTGAAACTGTGGAATATGATGCCCCATCCCTGCAAACATGCAAAGTCAGGGCAGATGGGACTCTGAGAACCCTGATGTAATAGAAGATGTCCCTGGTCATTGCATGTGGGTTGGACTAGATGCCTTTTAAAGGTTCTTTATAAGACAAACTATTATATTATTCTTGCAATCTCTTCAGCCTCCTGTTCCTAGGACTGTGTACATCAGTCCTCATAGGTTCATAAAGCCTAATCCAAACCTGTGCTCTACATCAGTGCTGTCACTGCCTCCTCTAGTCATAGGATGAAAATACAATTATTTTCCTGACATACAGCTGACACGTACTGCAGACAAAGCCTGTACCTAGTTGTCAGTGTATTCTGATGGGATTACACAAATTCTCCAATGTTTTAGCTTTTCACCTGAGGTGGATGGATAGAAGATCCATCCTACTGTTTACATTCAGCCAGCTCAGAAGCTGGATAAATTATCAGCTGACACTCTCTGTAGTGATTATCCAGATAACCAGCCCTTCTGCCTTCATCTGTGTGCATACATGGAAGAATGGAAAGTCTAAAAATATGTATGTGTAATTACAGAGGAAGATGGGATTACAATACATATAAGGAAGTCTGAGTGCATGTTGAATGCAAGAAAAATAAACCCTACATGTGTATAAATAGCAGGGGAAGATTAATATGGGTAAAGTTGGTCTCTGCAGTTTTATTGTTACCCCACTAGGAGAGAGAGGCTCATGTTTTAAAAAGAGGATGGATGATTCAATGCTTTTTTGTTTGTTTGGTTTTTGTCTGCTTGTTTATTTTTGTTTGCTTGTTTAGGTCAAGTAAACCACTTGTTTGTCCACTTTACTCTTGTCCTTTCTCTTGTCTTGCATCAAGTGTAAAGACACACTCTACATATGAGACGTGCTGATGTAAGACAGATTATGAACCACAAGATTTCAGACTGGGAGAGGTGCTCAGTTTTTGTATGAGGTGCAACATTACAACTTTTCCCTGACAGAGATGCTGACATCTGTCTCATAAGCTCACCACATGGGAAAGCAAGTCTCCTGCCATGGGGAAGAGGAATTTACCACGACATGAAGGCAGGAGCTGAGTGACAAAGAAGTAATTTAAAACTCCTTTAACTTCTTGCCTGATCCCAACCATGCACAGCTGCACTAGTCCATGTTTTCAGCTGTTCAGACACTTTTGAAAAGTGCAGGCCCTCACACTGAAAAATGCCAGTATTTCAACTCTAGAAGTTCGAATGTCATAAATTTGACTACAGATAAAACTGGAAAGCTTGGACTAGAAATAATGAGAAAATGTCTGCACTGTTCATTACTGCCTTGCAGGTTTTTTGCACATCCAGAGCACATTTTTATCATCTCTCCCAACTGGACTTGAAAGAGGGTTGGATACTTTGTAGGGTCTTTTATTTTTTCTCAACTAAAAAATATAGACACTTTTGAGGACCTGCAGTTAAAAAAAATAATTCTAAAGTCACAAAACTTAAAATGAAATAACAAAAATGGGCAACACTGGACCATATAATATAAAAGCTGCCCAAGTTCAAGAAGACCCACTTTCAAATGTCTAGAAAGGGAAAAACAAGTACTTGTTCTTCTAGAGGAAAAAGTACAAGGGTGCCAATAATGAGAAATCATAGTTACTAAGAAGAAGACAGAAACAAGCCTGGGTTAATCAAGGACAAATCTTGATTTTAGTAATTCTGAGTACTCTGGAGGTAGCTCATCCTTGCTTCACCCTTGAATGAATCAGATTTAAATTGCTCATCCTCTCCCATACCTGCCTGTCAAAGCCTGAGTCTTCAACTGCAGCTGCTGCTCGGTGATTCTCCCATGTGGTGTCCTCCAAGCTGTGCCTCTCCATTGTTTTTGCAGAACTTCATTGGTTTTCCAAAATCTTGTATGTTATCAGGATGCTCCTGATGCCTCATATTGCAGGGCCAAGCTGGCGAGGAATTAATACCTATTATTAATGTTGTTACTTAAGGAATGCACAAATAATGTGCAATAATGATGTGTATTTCCCTTAATCTCCATATATTTGTATACATATATAATATTTTCATACATTCATCTAAAAATGCACCCAGTAATATATCTAGCTCTTGGTATTTTTACCTGTTGCAATGATGGGAGGTTCAAAATAGTAATATAAGAAACCAGCCATGTGGGCAATATTTAGCAGCAAATATCCATGGAAATTTAGGGTGATTATATCTTTAATGGAAACAGCAGTGCATGAGGAGAGTTATGTCCTACACCAAGTATGATAATTTATACAAGTAACAACACTTTTGAAGATGGTGCTATTCTCATTTGTTCTTGAAAATAATAAAAAATTAGGAGAGTGGACTAAAATATTAGTCTTCAGAGGTTGACTCCTTTTTTTGTCCTTCTGGGGCCTGGTGTGACAAATTTAAAACTTTGAGAAACATTTGAAAAACAAAAATCTCAGTATGTTGCATTTGGTCGGATGAATCTCTATTGACATGTCCATGCTTTACATTTATAAGATTTGGAAAACATTTCTATTTATTACAAAATTAGATTTCATTTTCCTTTATAAAATGACATGAAGACACTGCGGTTTTTTAATCAGTTCATCTGTTTCAGAAATACTGTAGCAGACAAAATACATGTAAGTTCACAAAATCAAGTTACTTGTAGGTATATTTGTCAATGTATATATTTTGTTAGTGACATTTTATAAATATGTTTACTTATTTTATAATATTATATAAAGTTAATTTCTGTGTACAGAGGAAATGATATGTAATTCAATTCTAAATCTGAAGGAATTAAATACGGTTCCAAGAATTAAGTAACAATTGCATACATTCTAATTTTGCTCCTAATAGCCTTTGTTTTTAAAGCTATTTTTCATTAAACCTAGTAGCTGTGAGGAAGCCAAGTGGCAGAAAGCTAAAGCTGTGCCAAATCTAAAAAGAGAGGAAGGGGAAAGACACAAAGAATTACAGGCTCATCAGTCTCAAATTTAGCCTAGGCAAAACAATGAAACAGCTGGTATGAGGCTTGACTAATAAGAAAGTAAATGAAGAGATTATAAGTAATGGCAAGCAATATAGAATTATGGAAAACAGACTTCTGCTAACTAACTTGTTTAGATTAAAATAACATTCAGATGGATACATAAAATAATGTACTGTAATGTAATAAACTTTGGGCAAATAAATGTACCCAAATTTTCCTTTGAATTTTGCATTATTCAACAGAGGCACTTATTTAAGTACCATAAATAGCTCACAGAAAATAGATGGCATGTGCTACTGTTAGTATTATGTGTACTGCCACATAGCAGTCCAGAGGTCTTGATTCTTGTCCCTTTCACAGCCCAGTGTTTTTAGTCATGTCCTATGTGAGCAAAACAACTCAAAACAACCCCATAAAATTATTACCAATCCATATGGAGGAAACTAAAAGATTGATAAAATTATAAATAATGAATAAGATGGAGAGTTATGCGGTTCTTCTAGTAAGTAGGTCATAAGTAAAGGCTTTTTACATGGAGATGGAAAGTTCTGAATGCAAGAGGAGAGAGTGAAAGCTGCACTTCTCCAAAGGGACTGTACCTTCAAAGCAGGGACTTTGAGGGGCTCATGGATGTATATTTTCCCCTGCTTCATGCCAGCCATTCCCTCCAGCTCCTCTCATAGAGGGCTTCTGGTAGTTCTATCTTCCCAGAGGCTAAATGGCCTTACTGCAGCAGGTATAGCTATAACATGGTCCAGTGGATGAAAACATTATCTAAAATACAGAAAATAGGAATTAGGCTCTCATTTTTAAACCCAAGTGTGACTAATACTTGCAATAACACTTCAGTGTTGTGATGGGTTCTCTGTAAAGTTGAAATTAAGACTGCTTGCATTTTGAACGCTGAATTTAGTCAAAGAATTCCTAAGGGTCTATGCTGTGTAAGAGGTCAAACTACCTTGTCACAGTAGTACTTCCTCACCTTATAAATGTGAATGATCATACTCTTGATGTTTTCTTAAAACCCAGTATCTGGGAAACATGATTACATTTTCAGCTTCCTTTTAAAAAATAACTTGCAAAAAATTACATAGAACTAGAATCAAGGTTAAGAAAGCACAAGACAAACGGAGATAACTTTATATTTCCTAAAGAAATCTTGTAACTTCTGAGCTAATCTTACTTTTTTTTTTCTGTGCATTTCTTAACGGATCAGACAGTTCCAGTTTTCTACTTCTATGCTGGCTCCCCCAGGCAGCAGTACTGATGTGTTTCTGCAAAGAACATGTCAGATTTATCCATGTGAAGGCAAAACTCCGATTTTCAGTGCAATAGTCTGTTTCTTCAGTTCTTATTAAAGAACAAATGTATGAAATTATCAGGCCTCATCTTACTTTGCAGCTTGCCTAATGATATGAGGCCATCCTCTCCCTACATTTTCCTACTACACTGAGGGATTGCCATAAGACATTGTTGTATAGTTACCGCACTCTGAATTTTTTTCATGGAGTCACTTAGCAAAAGAATGAGGAGTTCTGGGCTGAGCTCTGGGCTACTCCTTAGAGACTTTTTGACATCATAAATACCCTTCATGTCTTTAGTTTTTGTCTCCTTCTAAGTATTATATTTTTGAAAGAATAGAAATTAATCGAATAATTAATGATACTATAATTACAGAATGAAAATTTAAAATAGAAGTTGAATCCACTGTGAGATAACTCCTCACTTGAAGAGAAGTCTTAGTTATAACATCAGCAAAACTTGAAATCACTCTAGTTTTCCCACTATTTGTTATCTGACATTGTTTGAATTTCTTTTGTGTTGTGAAAGCTGAAACATTTCTTCTCCTAGCAAAGTAATGTCTGGTCTTTTAAAGGGTATAAAAGTGAATGGCCTGTCATTGGAGCAACTGTTTGTTATCGCCCCTCTCTTTAACAATCAGAATTAAATGAAATTTCTCAGAGCGAGTCAGCTCAGAAGCAGTCCTGGTGTTTCTCTTGCCTTTTTTCAGCTTCCTTTTCCCCCTCAAAATGTAACAGGTAGGTGACTAACAGAAGAACACAGCCTTTGTGCTCTATGTGTAAGGCCATTAATTTGAGTCCTAGAGATGGATGGCTTTCCAATCCACTCTTCTTTGTTGTACTGCATCTGTGATTACCCTGGAGAATAAAAAGAATGAAAAAGTGTCTCCCTTGCCTCTCTTTATTACTCCAGGCACAGAGTATCATTATCAGCCTGGGAGTTGATATAAGAAGAGCCCTCAGGTTAGTGAAAGTACAAGTAGTGAAATGGCAGCTAAGATTCCTTTTGGGCCCACCCTTCTCACATGATATCACCCATGTAGTTTGCTTCCATTCACTTTCTCTGTCTAGCAGTCAACCAGGATTCAACAACCTGCAGTATATAAAAATAAATTCCTAATAATAATCAAACCTGTACTTTCTAGAATAATAATAATAATAATAA
>VWZS01006916.1:6845-62926 GCA_013397075.1 Rhabdornis inornatus
TTTTTTTTTTTTACACTCACCATATATCCTTATAAAACTAAAACTGAATCTCTGAGCACTTTAGCCCTTTAGGTTAATAAAAATACCTTTTTTGTTCTTTCTAGAGTTATTTTCCATTTTTCCTATGCCCTGTATTTATTTGCCTCTTTCAGAGGGACATGACACTCTTCGATTTATCACAGATGGAAACAAAACAGAAAGGTGAATCTGTGTTTAAAAAAAAAACAACAACCCCACACTTCTGCTTCTGTTTTTTGAAACTGCTTTTTGCCAGCAAAAAAAAAAAAAAAAAAAAAAAAGGATATTCTGGCAAACCACACACAGCTGTTTCCATATTTTATGAAAATTACTCAGGTAGAATGTGCTACAGGTAGTACCACATGTGACTTTCTTTAAAGAGGGGGAGATGTTATAATTGGAATGAAAGCTCTATTTACAAGCTGGAAGTTATAAATTGGTACTTGAATTAATTAAAGGGATGGCTGAGCAAAGATGAACAGCAACCCTCTGTCATACCTCAAAAATCTCTAGCAGATGCCTGCATTTGCCAAACTTTTTGATTGCATGAGGAAATTCTTAATTTAGCCAAATCTGAGCACATCTTCATGGCATTAAGGAAATTACACCTAAAACATGAAGGTCATATCTTTCCCCATTTCACTAAGGTGCTGGAGATTCTCACTGAGCTAAACACATAATTCAGCAAAGGCAGAGGGATATATTTTCACTTTATTTTATTCTAAGAGTCACCTCAGGAGATGTTTGAAGGGGGGTTTGTTTGTTTGTTGGCTTGTTTTTAGCATTGAGCATGTCATAGGAGAAAAAATAAATAGAAGTTTTCCAATGTGGTCTGATAAACGTACGGAAAAGCAAACAGATTTATTTTATGTACTTATTCTGTTTTATTTCCCTAACAACACATCAGGGGCAAAGGGTCCATACAAATGGACCATAAAATTGTATTTCATGTTAGTCAACACCAGTATTATGAGAAGAAATGCTGTGTCCAAAACTATTATTATGTCAGAAATCATTCCTGGAAATTCTTTTGTAGCATCAGTTGTTAAGACTGGAAGGGATTTTTCACATCTTATCACTAGAGTGATTGTGCAGCTTCTGACTGAATTTCCTCACATCAGGTTACAGTGCTATGAGTGTGAAATGGGAATAATTTTATTTAATACCATTGAACTATCAGCAAAATATTACTTTTTGTGTATACTTCAGCAAATCCTTTCAAAATTTTGACTCAGAAATGACTCCATTTTACTTCTAAGAGGAAGCTATTATTCATAATTGCTTGGCAAGGATTAAGTAGTTAGAATTTGCAGAGCATCCTGAATTTGTGACATTTTTTATTATGAATATGGTAATAGCAAGATATGATTTCCTTGCAGAGCTACATTCTGTGGATTTCCCTTCCTTCTCATTTCTTCCATGCTGTCTCTGCTTCAATTGTTAAAATTAAGTGCACTGTTGTACAAGTGATGACCTTTCCAACTCCATTTTTAAATACACATAATTCTGAGACAGGAAGTGGTTAAAGCCTATCTTATTTAAAAAAAAAAAATAAATAAAAATTAGTGGGTAGACGGTTTGAGCAGAGTGAATCTTGTATATGCTGTTTCTTCAGTTTTATCTTCCAAATATTTATATTAAAAATCCCTTTTGGACCTTTTCACTGGTACATCATTATTGAATCAAGTGAAAAAAGCACTTTGTTCCATTTATTCTCTTTTCTCCCTCAAAAGGTTACTCATTCCTGGAGAGTGAAATATGGACCCAAAGAGCTCAAACCCATGGAGACTTTGACTCATTATCTGATGTCCCAAGCATCCTTTCTAATTAGAATATCTATAGCAAGGGTATTCATACTGTGAAGTGTGAAAATCTGGGCAGCAAAAAACGTGGAAAGGACCTATAATAAGGCATGTGCATTAAGGAAAAACAAAAATTCTGCTCAGAGTTGAGCTTTTATAACCAGTTAAAGTCAGCTGCAGTCACAGAGAGTTTCCAGTTCAGCTTTTATTAATCATGCAAATGCTGTGTACAATAAACAGAGGTTAATTTCAGTTATTTATTTGTGTTCTGTCTAATCTATCACAGTGAAAATTTGAATGCCACAGAACAGATGCTGCCCACTCTCATAAAACAGGCCTTTCTTCACTACAATGCAATTTGAAATTTATTAGTGTTATGATGACTTTGTGTTTATCTTCTGATTGATAACACTATGAAAATATGTCCTGGCCACCTATTAAAAAATCAGAGTGTTTAAAATTTTCTGTTTCATACAAAATAGGCAAGTCAAATTCAGAGAAGATCTGGAATCTGGAGTCATGAGGGTGTACAGTTTTCAAAGGACAGAAATACACACACACAGAAACCATTAGGATTAAAAATTGAAAGTGCTGAGGAATATCTCATCTATCTCATCTACTTAATGAAAAAATGATAAAGTGAAAATCACTGTAGTTTAAAAAAATTACAGCCCAAACCATCCAAACTGACCTGAAAAGGGAACTGTGGCATTTAAAATACTCCCTCTGCAACTGCAAAAAATGGAAACTTTTTTTGACAGAAAGTTTCTAACTAAGCCTACAGACAAATCAAGAAATTAAAGGTTTTGTAAAAAAGTTTTGATTTTCTTAAAATTTGCCTTAAAATAAACAACAAGTAAATGTTATAGTTCCCTCCTTTTTTTTTTTCAATTTTGAAAGTATTTTATTTTTTATTTAATCCAGGTAATTTTCTGAATATGAAGTAAATGTTAAGTTTCTGCTCTTAAGTCACTATAAAGTTTTATTTATGCTAGAAAAGAAAATATCTTCTTGAAAGGAAAACTCTCCATTTACCACAACAACAACAACGAAAGATTAAAGGTATTACCTGATAGGATACTTTTCATGTATATCTGCAGAAATACATAAACATGGAATAATGTTCTCAAGGCTTTAATCTGGGGACCCTAATTAATTATATGGCATCATGTTGTAGTGCACAAAACATTTTAACACTCTTTATTTTTGGTGATTGTTTTTTTGTGTGTCTGTGAAAAGTGAGTATTGAAAAAATGTGTTTAGATTTATGTTGTAAAAAAATTAATTATTTGATTTTTAATGTAATATTCTCCAAATAAATGGTTGACCATGTATATAATTTGAAGTGGGAAGGAACATTAGCCTAAAAGATCTGCAGTATTTTATGCACTTTTAGGAAGTGGTAAATAAAGCTGGGAAGCATCAATTTGTTGCAAATATGATTTAAGCCTTTGATAGCAGAATTCACACACTAATGACTCCCTGATTTTCTCTCAGGACCTTCCTTGTCAGAGATGAAGTTTTTTTCTCTAAGCATCTATTTTCCTAATGCTAATTTATTCTGCACCTTGCAATGTGGAATCCTTAATTGTTTGGGGGATTTTTCTTTTAATTCAAGAGGACAAATGTGAGCAAGAAAATATTTCAAAAACACCTTTTAAAGCAGAACATCTGCATTCACAGCCTCGATTTGCAGATGATCAGACTCCCCAGTGGCATCACTTGATTATGAAGGCAAAGTTACTCTAGAAACAGGGTCCCATTTGAAAGAATTTCACCCATAAACTGGGTAATGGACATGAATAATTATCAGAGACGCGTGTGATTCTTCAACAAAGACTAAACCAGGGAAAAAACCAAATGAATATTTTTCTTAATCTCAATTTTTTTCTGTGCTAGCTAGAAAGGCAGAGATAGTGATGCTGATATGCAAAACATCTGTAATCAGACATAATTGCTAGGACTAGAATATTACTTACATCACCAGCATAATAGCAGTTGCATTATTGTGCCCTCTTGACACCTCTAATAAAATTTACCTTTGGAAGCACAGCTTTTTTCCCTTGCCATTTAATTTTTGAAAGTGCATGTAGCTATGCAGTTTGCTTTTCAGTCTTATTGAATCCAAACTTCCAGGTGAGAGGAAAAAAATATGATAGACAAAAAAAAAAAGGAAAATTAAAGGAAAAAAGTGTGTGAGAGAGACAGCTCCTTAACAGTGCAAAGAAACAGCATTTAAATGACCCCCTCTCTAAAATTCTTGCCTATTTTGAGGACTAGCTGCCAACATTTGTGCCTGCCATGAGTTACAGGTAAAACAGAGTGCTTTTCACATCAATAAACCCATTTGGAGCCTCAGGTGTTACCAACTTGTAGCATCCAAGTAATTAAACAGAGTGCTTGAATTCCTGACAGTTTGGTGTGGCTTTTTTGGTTGCTGTTTGTGTTTATTTTTGTTGGTTATTTTGGTTGCTATTTTCTTTGTTGTAGTTTTTTTTGTTGTTGTTGTTGTTTTTGGGTTTTTTGTTTTTTTTTCTGGTTGGTTGGTTGTTTTCTTAATTTAGTTTGTTTTGTTAGTTTGTTTTTTTTAATGGACATTAGAACACAAGACCATAGAGGTGAGCAGTGCTTCAGAGGTCAAGAGGTCAGAACACACAAAGGATCTGCATAAGGAGAACCAGTGCAAGGATTATTTCTGCTTATGAATTTTAGTAATGTTCTTTCTTTTCCCTTTTTCCCCTAGCCCCAGTCATGAGTTCAGCTAAGAGAGAAATGAAGGACAAAAGTGGAGGAGCCACTTCTGAATGTCACAAAGTGATCCAGACACCTCTATCTTGATTTGAAGGGTTTTGGGGGGGAGATAGCAAAGATATCCAGCAGCCAGTCTATGGAATAAAAAAAGATTAAAACCCAATCAAAGCCTACAAGAAAATAGAGAAAACATGGGAAATATCACAATGAACACAGAGAAAAGAATTACAATACAATCCATGATTAGATTAAGACAAGACAATCTCATGAAAAAGGCTTTTCCACCCGAAAAGCAACAAAAATGTGAAAGTTTCTGCTGATCAGTTCTCCCTAAACAGTGGGAGAAAGTTCTTGCAACCCATCCCTGACAGTGGGGTAAGTGGGGTTGTTGTTAAAAGATCCCTTGAGTTGGATTGGAATGAAATGACACTGAATGACTGGTGTTAAGTAATTTATGTATTTATGTATTTATTTATCTATATGAAAATATAATAATATAAATAAAATGACATATATATATGGGAGTCTATTTATATATAGAGAGAGATATATAGATATAGTTATAGATATAGATAGATGTAGATCAGATATATAGATGATATAGATAGATATAGATATAGATAATATAGATAGATATAGATAGATATAGATATAGTTATAGATATAGATATATTAGATATAGATAGATAGTAGATAGATGGCAATTTATTTTAGAACAATTTTTTTTGCAGTGGAAAGGAAAGTGGCCACCTTGGTTATTATCTATAGAAATACATCAACATAAAAATATAAGGATTTCACTTAAGAAAATATAAAAGGAGAAGGAAGAAAGAAAGAAAAGAGTAGATAGTGGAAAGATCTCACCACCTATGCATCCAGCAGTGAGACCTGAATTTTTCAATTTTGATGTCTGTGGTCTAAAAATACCAAAATACCCAAAGTGGGGAGCTTTGGTATTTTATGACACCTTCTAAGACATCACTCTGCCTCTGACAGGACTGTAGTCGGGACAGCTATGCCCCATCAGATGGGATGAAAACCTTCAGCCCTCTCTCTGAGTGTCCTAATAGCTCCCCAGGGAGGGGACTTCTACACCTGAGCCTCATCAGGAGGACACCGGCGTGAAAAAAAAAAGTATTATCCCACCCTGCAGGCTCTGTTCTTTATTTTTTTCCCCTTACCTGTTTCAAATCCCAGGTAGCTGTGTTTTTTTTTCCTGTGGTGGATGCTCACTCCTGGGCTGTTCTTATGCAGACCAGTGTTTCCACCATCACACACCCAAAAATTCCCCTCCTGCTGTTCAGCTCCTGGGTGCAAACCCAACCTCAGCAATGCAGCTGCTGCCTTGGCAGAAGGATTGATTATTTGAGTCATTAACCATTAATATTTCAGTCTCTCACAGGTAAGAGCACAAGGAAACCCCCAGAGATCACAAAATGACCCTGTCTGTGTATTTTTACCCCCAAATGAGAAAGAAACTCGTTTTCATTTTCAGCTATTTCAAACTCCTTTGCAAATGTAGAATAGCACATATATGTCATACTGATAGAGATAAAATAAGTACTACAGGCTTGATCTTCTAATTCATGCTTTCTAAGTCCTGTGAGTTTTTAGCAGTTTTGCTTGGGTTTTTCATACTCTGATCTGGCCAAATTATACTTATTGCCCAGTCTTCTTTATTAAAAAAAACCAACCAACCAAAAAAACCCCCAAAAACCAACAAAACAAAACAAAAACAAAACAACAGCAACAACAACAACAAAACAAAACCAAACCAAAACAAAAAAAAACCCCAAAAACCCCCCCAAAAACCCCAAAACCCCAAACAAACAAACAAAAAACAAACAAAAAAACCCCCAAAAAACCCCAAACCAAAAACCCACAAACAAACACACACACACAAAAAAACCAAACAAAAAAACCCAACCCAAACCAAACCAAAACAAAAACCAAATCAAACCAAAAAAAACCCCAAAACAAAATAAACCCATATATTTTTGCAATGGGGAGATGCAATCATGAAAGTGTTGATTTTGCTGCTCTCAGAAAAGAGACTGGTGTCTACTTGGTACCCTGGAGAGGTGTCTGCCCAGAACTCCTGTTTGGATGCAATCAGGTATGACAAAACCATCTACCTAATGGAGAAACTTGTGATTTCCTCCAAGAAATGGGAATCTGCTTTATCTTCACCAGTTAGGGTTAAGACACCTCTCATTTTACAATAGTCAGGACTCATTTGCTGAAGTGATGAGAACATTGCAAAGTCTCTTTGTTTCTTTGTCCTTGCACAGACTTTTTGCAGTCTGTGCTCCATGATGGCACCACAACATTTCATTTTATTTGAGAGCCAGGAACAATTTTTTTTTTTTAAGGTTAATTTGGGTTTCTACAACTTCCTGTGATCTGAAAATATCAGAAAAAAAACCTGTTGAGCATTTCTCCTTTTCTTCTTGGAAGGTCAGCACCATTTTCTTTAAGGACTGTAGTGGGAATACCAGGGCAGGCTGTGACCGTGGTGCTAAAGAGAGATCAAAAATAAGTGCTTAAAATAATAGACAAATAATTTAAAAATGAGAAAATACAAAAATGTTCACAAACTTCTTCTCACTCAGTGCTCTGCCCTTACTGTCCATTATATGCATGGATTTTGGTCAGCAAAAATCTTCAAAAGCTTTTTTTAAAAGGTGCTCCCCTTTTATGTCCACATTATACAAAGGTTGCTGCAGCATATGCACCCTTTCAAAATTGCAGCCCATTTAAGTGGCTAAGTGACTTCCACAAACAGTTTTCCAGACTCTAGTTATCACCTTTTGATTAATGTGTGTTAAAATAATAGCAGCTTTTTCCAGAAGATGCTGAATATTAACCCTTTTTGTGAAAGTGCTGGAATGCATAGGTATTCTGTCTTTTGATTGTTGTTTCAGAGAAATGTAGATACAGAGACAATACAGTATAAAGTCAATATCTTCTGGTAAGGAAAAAATACGGGCAGCAAACTGTTACAGAGACGCTTAAATAATGCTGCAATGAGTCTTAAAGATGATATCAAAATTCAGTTTACAGTCCTAAAAGCAATGGAATGAGTAAATGTAGCTTTATTGGTATGTAAATTCACAGAAGAATTCCTTCTCTTTCTTTTGTGGTTATTATCCCTTGATGTGTCTGCAGGACAGCAGCACCAGGAATCTCAGCTCAGGTGGGAAACAGGTGGATTTGGGCTGGTAAAACATAAAGCAACTTGTGGGTGAACCTGCCAGTGAGAAATCCTGGACTTGGTGGAATTCTGACATGAAGGATGTCAAAGTACGTTACCTGTAAAAAACATAAAAAACCTTTTATTGAGCCCCAAAAACAAAAGAAGTGATAGAGAGGTGAGTTTTAGCTTGCTGATATTTCCACTAGGTGAGGAGAAGGGCAAACACATATCCCAACCCTTCCCACCATTTAATCCTGGCTCAGCTCAGAGCAGCTCCAGCAGAGCAGAGGCTGAAAGCTGAACCTCCTTTTTCATAACCTCTTAAAAAACCTTTTAGAAAACCATGGGAATGGTGTTTTGCCAGCCAAACACGTCTCAGTCTTAATCTGTGATTAATCTCTCAAAAATGGCATTTAAACCCCTGCCAGTCTGTGACCAGCCCCTTGTGTTTTACATCAAGTCTAAAGGTAATACCCCAAAAAAGAAATAACAGTTAATGCACAGCCAAAAAAAAAAAGCCTTTGGGAATTTAGTGACCTTTTTTTTTTTTTCCCCCATCTTTTATTTAGACACCTCATTCTGTGCCTTCCCTAGTTTTCTTTGTGGATTCATCCCTTAATAAACAGCACTGAACCTTTCTCACCTTTGAACATGCACCTACACTGCCTGATCACTTTTCTCTTTTGGAACCCATGCATTAATGCTGGATGGAAAGTTATGAGACCCAGAGAATACAGAAAATTGGTTTTGCCATGTGTCACAGGCACTTTAGTGTCAGGGACCTACAGGCAGCTTCTGTGGAAAATAAAAATAATTACAGGATGATGAATTTTAGCAGAACAAGAGACATAATTTACAGAGTTATCTTGAAGGGATAATATTTGAAGATCAAAGAGCTAATCCTTAATAGCTTTCAGTGTAAGAGGGAAAAATATTTCTTTTCTCAAAGTTTGTTTTAGTTATAATGCATAGTGCAGAAATTTCTTTCATTTGCCTTTAGAAATAAAATAACAAATATAATTTCAAGTAATTTTCTTTGGGAAAAATGACAAAAGGAAAAGAAACTGTCAGCTAATATCTAAGTGATATTTAATCTGTGAAATCATTGCTTTCTGCCACGTCAGATCTACTTTGGTCATTCTGAAATACTGCTAAAACATGCTTATCTTCAGGATTTAAAATGGGGAGTATCTTATAGTAGAGACAATTACTGGTGCAGCAGTGCATTAATCACCTCATGTGTTCCCTGTGCATTTTTCCAGCATTCATACCTTAAAAAAAAAAAAAAAAATAGTCTTGGTAGCTGTTAACACAGCTTACAACTACTTAAAACCAATTATACACCTCCTAAAACTGGTCTGTGTACAATGTGACTTAACACAGTCATATTCTGAAACCTACAATCCACTCCAAACTTTGTAGTTTGTTCCCAGCTTCTTTGGATCAGAGGGCAGGAGAGCTGTTTTATCACTCAGGTCACACCAGAGAACTCCCCAATTTTCCCAAGTTGTCGACAATTTTAGAGAATGGAGTAGCTACAAACCTCAGTGAAAATCTGAAAATTCTGGGGGAAAATAAATAGATAGACAGAAAGACAGATAGATAAATATTAATTAGACCTACCTTAAACTGTTTAATCTGACAAATAAAAACTACCCCAGAATTACATGGTTGTTATTTTTCCACTTAATTCACATAACAAGATTGTTCTACTGCATGTGCAGGCAATGAAAAAAGTGACAAAGCTGTACAATGCCATGACAATTATTAGTAAATTCTATAAAGTTGCCGATCAATTTGAGCCTGAATAGAGACAATAAAGCCCAAATAGTGCATATAGGGTGGAAAAGTGAAGGAAAGTGTAATACTTTCATTGCTCAAATATGTACTGAACCCACTCCAAAAGTTAATATTTCTTATTTTGTCTTATAATGCCATCCAAACTCTTAAAAAAGTCAAGAAAAAGGAAAGAGAGAAAGAGAGAAAGAAAGAAAGAAAGAAAGAAAGAAAGAAAGAAAGAAAGAAAGAAAGAAAGAAAGAAAGAAAGAAAGAAAGAAAGAAAGAAAGAAAGAAAGAAAGAAAGAAAGAAAGAAAGAAAGAAAGACCTATACTATGATAAACTAAAGGTGTAAGGCAAAAGTGGCACCTGCTAATTTTCTGAGTCTTGTG
Organism: Rhabdornis inornatus; assembly: GCA_013397075.1. Classification (NCBI taxonomy): domain Eukaryota; kingdom Metazoa; phylum Chordata; class Aves; order Passeriformes; family Rhabdornithidae; genus Rhabdornis; species Rhabdornis inornatus. The sequence goes on from VWZS01006916.1 coordinate 16,782, forward strand.
CTTTTTTGCAGGGAGTGTAAAAAACAAAAAACAAAAAACAAAACAAAACAAAAAAAAAACCCAAAAAGAAATAAAAGTGTACCACATCAAAGCTGACCAAAGTAGCTTTTATATTGTTATTTTTCCACACATGGCAGCATGCTGTGATTGCCCATTATTTCAGAGGGCTTTCACTACCTGCAAACGCACAGCTGGTGATTAGTATTGCCTAAATGAGATTTTTTATCCCACAGATATGTTATTTACTTATTGCTGGCAATGTGCATCGAGGACATCTCCTGTGCTTGGGGCTGGCTGCTGTTCTGTGCTTGTGCAGGTGCAATTAAAGCTGAATATTCTCCATCACAGGCCCTGTGAATGGACAAAAAACTGCCAGTGCCTGCAATTTGTCTTCATTTCCCAACACTGCTAAAGTGCCTGTACGGTTAAATATTTAACCACACTATGATTTCCAGAATTGAGTAGGTGAGTAAGGGGAAAAATTCAGGGAGTGAATAATTTCTACATAAGTCCTATTCAAAACAAGCTGCTTTCTGTGCTGTGCTTGTCAGCTCTGCCACATTGCTCATTGGCTGCTGGATTTCACAACTTCAAAACCACATGATTTATTAGATCTATGAACCAGGTGTCCTGCATCTGCTTGATATCATGATATCTCACTGCCCTTGGGCTGTCTGCAGTTGTCAAAAGGTGCAGCACTCACACAGGTGTTTCTGAACATAAATATTCACACTGGTGTGCTGCTTCACACCTCCTCCTGGCACAAAGGAATGTATTAGCACAGCACCTAAACAAAAATTTCTGCTAAATCGTTCACCTTCAAGGAGCAGACAAGACTTTCTGTTTGTTTTTGCAAGCTTGCCTTCAGTCTGATGGACACTTTTCATTTGGGGATAGTTTCTGGGCTCTCTCTTTGCTCCTTTTTTTTCAGGTTCAGAAGGAGAGGAAGATTGCTTCAGAAATTTGCAGTCAACAGATGGCAGGGGAAACTGGAACAGAGGGAGGCTGAAGTGATGAGAGAAGGACCACTGCGCTCTTTATTATAGCACAGTTATAACAGAACTCACCTTGGAATGCTGCATCTCTTCCTCATGCAGTAAAAGACCCAAAAGCAAAGTGGTATAAGCAGTCATAGTAACAATTTCACTATGAGTTGTTTGCTTTGGGTCAGAGGATGGGCTGGGTAAACTCCAGGAGTTTACTCTGGATCCTTGAATTGCCTCACTCCATTGCACCACGTTGCACTTCATTGCTTAGGACTCTACGCATCACCTCTATATGCAATTAGATAAAGTAGAGAGACAAATAGACCAGAGACAGACTGGTAAATTTCCCAGTTGTATTCATGGCTTCAATTATTTTTGATAGTTTAAGTATGTTGTGCATAAGAACTGGGATTTACTTTTAAAAAAGAAACTTCATCTACAACGAAATCTTTTAGCAGATTACTGTCAAGTCAGTAAAAAATGCATAAAAGATGGTATTGGATGGCAATGTGTATCAGTCACAAAAAAAAAACTGTAGAAAGAATCAATTATAAGGCAAGCGTGAATATGAAAAGTATAAATAATAGTAATAGTAATAATTAGTTAATGGGGTTTTTTGTTATTTTTTCAAATATTAAGAAAAAAACAGATAGTCAATATGATGATCTGAGCTCAGTGATGGGAAGGGAATGAAGGAAGGGAGCCTGAATAGAAAAAAAGAGAACATTTTGCCATTTTTCTGCTCCTTTCTTTTCTGAGCAAGCATTACTTTCTCTGTGTTGTGGAAGTGCCCAAAAGCTGAGCACAGCCTCAGTTCTTGGCTGGTAAGTTTTCCATGTGTGCAGCAATAGATTACAAAGTGAGTGGGTTTCTGGTAGAAGAATTTGAGATGCCCAGTTGAATGAACATGATTTGATAAAATATTTTGCTGAAAAACTGTAAGTTAAACTTCATAGTAAAATACTTAACTTATTTAACTTATGGAGTGAAAAGTGAGGAGGAATAACTGGATACCACAAAATCAAGATTCTGCTGGAGGTGGGGTGGCCTGTGGGGTGTCCCAAACTTCCTGGCACATAAAATGCTTTGATACAGTAAAAAATTTAAAAAGTGTTTATGGATGATGGAAAAGCAATGGAAATCAGCGTCAGCTGAGGTAAGGGAAGAAGTTTTATCTCAAAATCAGTGAAGGATGATGACTGGCACCCAGCCTGCTGCTGTATCTCATCCCATTTGATTGTGCTGCTCTGTCCTGGAGGTCTTGTTTCATCTTTGAAACAGAATTCAAAATTGAAGTTTCCCAATTCAGCTTTCGGATATTTAGAGAGCACGGATGAAAAAAGACTAGAAACCAGTGTGGGAACAGGACATACAATCCACGAGTGGCAGAGCAATCATGTATTGGCATTTCTTTGTAGAGATGCACTCAAATGTCAGCTAAACACAGTCCAGGAGATTTGTTGCCTGCTGGACACCTGCAACAAAATGCCTACAAACCCTACCTGAAAAATTAAGATGTTACTTCTACTTTTGGTAGTTGGCCAGGAAATAGCCATGTCTTTTATATATGTATTTTAGCTTTTTCTGAGTGCTTGTCAAGAAACTAATTTCTGCTCAATTACAAGCTTTTAGCCTGAATAATGCTCTTCAGCCAGGACAATTCTGGTTTCATTTCCCTTTTGTGGATCACTCAGTACGACTTACACTCTGAACCCTTGGTCTTTCTCCCCACAACTTCCCCTAATTACTACGCCATCAAGGACAAACCAATTTGTTTTGTTGCAAGGTCTGTGTGTGATTATCTTCCATGGGCATGCGTGTGAGCTCAGCTGAGCTCCAGAAAAGGCTGACAAATGAGCCATTTATTTGATACAGTAATAATCAGATTTATTAAAGGCCTGTGCCTTGGCTGCACTACAGATGTATTAATCAGAAAGCTGGGGCTGAACCTCCTCAAGGTGACAACTCATGAACCTCCTGAAAGCCTATTTTCCTCTGTGCTAGGTATAATACTTGGAAAATTTTAATCTCTTGTGGCCAACTTTTAAGCCACCTTGAAAAGACTTTATCCTCACCTCAGACCAATTTTTTTCCAGGTGCCATTCAGGCACTCTTTAGGCTTTTTCCAGCTGAGTGTTTTTCTGGACATGGATGAAACTTTCCGAGTGACCTTGTCAGCATTTGTCCTCTTAACCTGACGTTTTTGAAAAGAAAATTAGCACAGCATTCAAAAGGAGGGATGTGCTTGCATTAACCTTGCATTTGATGGATATTTTTTTTGATATTCACATGATCAAAAATCCTTCCCAATTGCTCTGAATTTTTAAATGAGCAGTATAGGTGGCTCCTTAGATGGAAGACTAATTTTTTTGCCCCTTCTCTGCAAATGGGATAGAGGGGCCTGTGAATTCTGCTCTGGCACCTATATGCATCAATTCAAATGCTGATCCTAATTTTGCCTTCTGTTGTCCAATAAGGGTATTTTTCTTAAATTGACTAATATTGACCTGGAAATATAGTATATACTGAATGCCTTAAAGTATGTCTAGGGAAAAATCAAACACTATATCTTAGGAAAACAATTTCTGCAATTTCACACAATCTCCAAACTAGTCTGTGATTGATATGGAACCACCACCGTATTTTTAAAGCAGAAAATAATCTATTTATTTCATTTTTTGCCTGTAACACCTGCAATTTTTGTCTTTGTAGAAGGCAGTCTGATTTTCATTCCAGTAATGACTCTCAAGTACTGACAGCAAATATGGAAATATGACTTTATGTTGCAGTGAGAAAGCAGTATTAAATTCTTCCCGATTTTATGGGTTGTGTACTATTCTGGCTCACAAATTGAAGAGTTGAAGAAAAAAAAATTATTTCTGATAAATAAATACCCTTCAATACTTCTATACCAGAGGTCTGTAATATGACTCATCTCTTATTTAACCTCTATAGTATGATGCTAGAGGAAAACCACCTGCAGCTGAATTTATTAAGTGAAACACAGAGTCTAAGGGGCAAATATTCTCAATAAGTGTCTTATGGCTTCTATTTCACAAAGTGGCATAGTGTTTGTAAATTCAGGGGGTGTTGGTCTTTATTCAGATAGGTTTGCTAAGATTTGACCTAGAATTTAAAGTTGTAAATTTAAAACATTCTAACCTCAACACAAATATGCAATTGCCAATGGAATGCAATTTCTAATCATACTTTATCACAGCATATCATATATTCAGAAATTAGTTTAAGAAAATGAAGGCAACAGCTTTTAGAGAACACATTTAACAACAATATAAATGAATACTCATTAGGACCATATCCAAAAGAAAAAATCAAAGCCTAATGCTCAAATGTGGGATATGAGGCATGTCAGCCTAAAATTGTGATCTCAAAGCTTCTCAAACCTTAAAGTCACTCTAACCTGTCAAGGCTTTGATTAGAAAGTTTCTTTTAAAGGCTAAGGTTCTGGTTTTAACCTGTGGTTACTGTTTAACCTCACCCTTAGCTCCAGTGAAATCAGAAATCAATTCTTTAACTATTTTTAGTCCTGACTGGTAAGCACCTATGTCTTACAGTGGAGCTTGCTTTGTTTTTTAATATGTAGATTTTTATCTGATTAATTAAAGCATTTTTCATCTTAATTTAGAGTTTGAAGCCAGACCAAATGAAGCAGCAGAAGAGAAAAATATCTCCCAAGTCACCCAGAAAAACACCAGCAGAATACGATGCACAACAATTGTTGTTGTCTACTATAAAAGAACATTTCTGTCCCTTGCACACAAATCAGGTACAATAACTTGGCTGTTCCTACCACGGACAGTGTAGCAGAACATATTTCTGAGATAAGTGTGACACGTGCAGTTCTGAAACTTCAAACTGTAGTTAACAAAAGCTTTATTTTCCTTTACACATGTCTTGTTTAAGGGTAGCTTTTTAAAGAGCCTGTGTCTGGAGGGAAAAGTCTATACTTGAACCAGCTCTCAAGGTAATTTTTTAGAAAACTAGTGAGCTGATTGGGACCAGTGTGATTTAATACTGGAACCAGTGACACACACAGAGGGATTAAGGCAGCCTCAGCAGGTTTGCAGGTGACACTGAGCTGAGGGTGCAGGGACAGCCCTGAGGGACAGGATGGCATCCACAGGGACCTGGACATGCCAGGAGTGACCCCTGGGCATCTCAGGAGGTTTCAGCAGGCCAGGGACAGCCCTGAGGGACAGGATGGCATCCAGAGGGACCTGGACATGCCAGCAGTGACCCCTGGGCATCTCAGGAGGTTTCAGCAGGCCAGGGACAGCCCTGAGGGACAGGATGGCATCCAGAGGGACCTGGACATGCCAGCAGTGACCCCTGGGCATCTCAGGAGGTTTCAGCAGGCCAGGGACAGCCCTGAGGGACAGGATGGCATCCAGAGGGACCTGGACATGCCAGCAGTGACCCCTGGGCATCTCAGGAGGTTTCAGCAGGCCAGGGACAGCCCTGAGGGACAGGATGGCATCCAGAGGGACCTGGACATGCCAGCAGTGACCCCTGGGCATCTCAGGAGGTTTCAGCAGGCCAGGGGCTGCTGCTGCCCCCGGCTCAGGGCTGGATCCAGGCTGGGGCTGAGCAGATGGAGCAGCCCTGGAGGAGCCCTGGGGGGCTGTGGGGCAGAGCTGGGAGCCCAAAGCCCTGTGCTGGGCTGAGCCCCAGCCTGGGCAGCAGGGCAGGGGGGATTCTGCCCCTCTGCCCCCCAGGTGAGACCCCACCTGCAGAGCTGCCCCAGGGAATGCAGGAAACATGGACAGAGACAATTGCCAAGGGCTGCAGGGACAGCACGCAGGGAATGGCTCCCACTGCCAGAGGGCAGGGCTGGATGGGATCTTGGGAATTAGGAATTGTTCCCTGGCAGGGTGGGCAGGGCTGGCACAGGGTGCCCAGAGCAGCTGTGGCTGCCCCTGGATCCCTGGCAGTGCCCAAGGCCAGGCTGGACACTGGGGACAGTGGGAGCTGTCCCTGACATGGATGGGGTGCCACTGGATGGGCTTCAAGATCCCTTCCAACCCAGGATTCTGTGGTTTTATGATATAGGAATATATGTTAGTGTGAAATGTCTCTGCAATATTCTGGAAAACTGTGAAAGAATTTGATAGATGGCCCTCAATGTCCAAAAACTAAAATTATAACTGTTTGTAATCTTCAGTGCCACCATTACCAAACTTGCCAATGAACTTTCATAGCCTAGGAAGAATATTTAGACTTTTGGCCTGTTCAGTTTCCAACTTGGTTTTGTCTTCCATGGCTGAGCTACAGAGTAGTGACACCACCATTCTACATGAAGACCACGTGCTTCTGTTTGGCATGCAAAAATTTAATCAATATTTGGTAATCAGAAGCAAATACTATTCAATATGTTAAGACTTTCTAAATGAATTTTTATTTATTTTTTTTTTTTTTTCGGTTTGCCAGACATTCTCCTCTGGTTTTCATAACACTGCCCCAAAGAAATTCAAGCAAGACTTTTTTTTCCTTTTTTCCCCCTATCACTTCAAGCAGTTGAGCTGTGTAGTGGAAGTTAGCTCTAAACCAGGAGAGATGATTAAATTGTTGTGAGTGACCCATGCCAAGAAACAGTTCATGGTCTCCCATGGGTTGTGTAGCTCCAGAAACACATCAGTGGACATTCCTCAGCTGGGCACACATTCCCCAAAATACATCCAGATCGAATTTTTTCCTTACTTCCTCAGATTTATTATTTTTTTAGTCCTCCTGGTTTTACTCTGAAGCTTTAAAATCTCGTGATCGAAGAAACACAAATGGCAGAAGTGGCTGCAAGACATTTTTTTCAGTGTTAACATCAGTAAACAGTACAAGAAATCCAAGTGTTGGCTAGAAATTCGTATTGCTTAGCTGATGAATTAAGAAGTGGACTGTAAAATGTCTATATTTGAAAAGTTTCTTCTTCCCATAATTCTGCATCGTCCTTCAAACAACCTGACATGTAATCACAGTGAATTGTCATTGGTGACTGCACCTTAATCTTTCAATTATTCTAACTGTGATAAGCTTCTGCATTGTAAAGCTCTGGAAGTACTTAATATTGCATTATTTAACTAACTGCTCTTAAATCCTAAAATGGTCTACTGTAACCTCAATAATCAAAGATGTTCAAAGTTAAAGTTGAGAAAGAAGGGTATGAAAGAACGTGAAAAGGTAATTTGTGCAAGCCGAAAAAATTCTGCTTGAATTTTCTTTTTTTTCCCTGGACTACTTTATTTTATTTTGGTATTAAGTCAGACAGCAGGCAAAACTGCAAACCTAGGCAGCTGAAATACACTGAAAAATATATGTGCATACATTTAAATAAATAATACCACTAAAGCATAACTGCAAAGTAAATTTTAAGATGCACACTGCTCCTTGCTTTCATCCAGCAGTGTCTGCATTGTCTGAATAACATTTTTTTTTTGATAAGCACATCTAGGAACAGGCTATGAACATGGCCTCAAAACCAGGTACTCACAGCCCTCCCAAGCCCTGAAATTCCCCTGAGAGAGTGAAACAGCTCTGCTCCTAAAGCTGCTTTGGTATGTTCACTCTGGAATGAGCCTAATTGGCCCAGATGGGTTTTGTGGAGAAAATTTACTTGATTTAGACTCCTATTTTGTAAAGGAATTCAGGCTTTTATAGCAAGTAACAGTGTCCATTTACCTTTATCTGTGAGCATTTCCTCAGCTCCTTCTGCTGAACCACCCATTCCCAATCCCACAGTCCCCAAAAATTCCCATCAAGCCATGATCCTGGTTCCAGTTTTATGGAAAGAGGCAAAGGAGGAGCCACAATTGCTGCTTTAATTTTGGTCTGTCTTCAGGTAAGCACGTGGGACCTGAAGCCTTGCTGGCTTGAAGGTGGTGTTTTATCCTAGTTAGCTGGGAGTTTTGTGATTCTTTAAAAATTTTATCATGAAGTCTGTTTAATTAGTTAAGCAATGCTCAACTGTGTTATTGTAGCTGGTTTTGATTTAGACCTGTGTTGGCTGAAAACCCTGATCAATTACCTTACTGCACCTGCAGAAAGGAACTCCAAGGACCCCTCAGATAACTCAATCAATAGCTGAAGAGCAAAATTCAGTAAAGAATGGTTTGATGGTTATTGCACAACCAGAGATGAGTTAGATGTCACAGAACAGGAAAGATATCTTGAGAGATTTAAGGAGTCAAAGGTTTATGCACCCCAGAAAACTCGATTAATACATTGCAGGTGCAACAACAGGGGAACCATTTCATGGGTTTGTACATCCTAGAAAACTTAGTTAATGGTACTGGTCTAAGCAGGATAGCAAATTTACTGTTTATCTGGATAAAACTTGAGGTATCCTTTAAACAAAGATAAATGAGATCTTCTGGTAGTAATAAAAAGAAACAAAACACCTACACCATGATGCAATACATCAGGCAGACCTCTGGTAGTGTGTCTGAAAAATCTTGGATTTTACAGTGTAAGTAAATGCCTGGAAACTGTTGGATTTTTGAAAATGTCTTTGGTGAGTAAATTCCTGGTATGTTCCCAATTTTGACTCAATATTGTTATTGGGAATGCTCATCTAATAGCTTTTTGCTGTGAGATTTAAAACTCTTTGTTTCAGTGGGAAGAAGGAAAGGCCAGAGTGATGAAAAGACCACAGCTGTTGGAAATAAAGTGAACTTCTCAAAGATTCACACAAAAAATGAGCATTTCTGAGGTATGTAAGCTGAATGTTAATTAATTTTCTTTCTTTCTTTTTTTAAAATTTTTTTTATTTTTTGAGCTCTCAATTATCTTTAATTTGCATTCCCAGTCTTCACAAATCTTATTATCTAGATCTTATTATCACTGTAATGATCTTGGCCATATATTTACCCCTCTTCTGAGTAAATTATCCTCCTGTTTATTTTTTTTTTATTAGTATTATTAGTTTATTTCTTTCTTCTGACCTTCTGGAAAAAAGCTTTGAGAGCTTTCCTAAGATCCTGCTGTAAGGAAAATAGTATTTCCAATACATATTGTTTGACAAATGCTGAGTACTTCATGACCTAGAAAAAGTTTGAATATGTCTTTGACTTGAAGAACATAAATGACCTTACTGAAAATAAAATCCTTTTCCTAATTGCTTTTCTGGATGGCAAGCAGCCTACTTAGGATATTTCTTAAGTAAAACAATTTACATTTTGGAAATTATAACTTTCTGGGTGTCTATATGATAGTTTACTAGCAGCAGGAAGATCTGTGTTAGCCTTGTGTATCTAATATCAGAACAGGGCACAATTTATTTCTGCAATCCTTTGCTTGAAAAGGAAGGAAAAATTATGCAGATGAAGAAATTATCAGACTTTGAGAAGAGCTTGTATGAAAAGATAAAATACATTAAGACTTCAGTCTGGAAAAGAAAGCTGGTGTGAAATGTGATGGAGGTAAATAAAATTATGAAGGGCATAGGGAAGGTCAATGAGTTGTAACTATTTTCTTTTTCTCATAACAGCTGGGGGCATCAAATGAAGTGAGCAGGCAGGTGGTTTAAAACAAAAAAGAAGTTTACAAAATGTGTGGTTAAACTGGGGAGTTCATTGCCACAGGATGTTCTGGGTGCCAACGATGCTAATGCCTCCAGAAATCCATAAGGCAAATTAATAGGGAAAATATCCATTAGGAGGTGTAAAACAGCAATTTACATCTTCAGCTGGCTCCAAGTACTTGAGCACAGATTCTTGAAGGTGGAGAAGATATATGTGAAAAAAATACAGCCTATGCTTCTCCACTCCAATGTAGCCATACTCAGGTTTGTTTTTTATGGTCTACATAAATTTTTAAAACACAACTTATGTAATCACAAGACCTTCTGGTCTTGTGATTTTAAATTTTTAATTTCACCTGGTTAAAAAAAACCCAAAACAACTTAACCCTTTACCTGGTTTATTTACAAATATCTAATATTTAAAAAAACCCGAACAACAAGTTTCTTCATATCAAGGAGCTTTAATAAATATATCAAAATTAAAGGAAAGTAGAACAGTGACTACTCTAAATAGATATCATTGCATTTAGCTAGGCTATTTTCCTTTCATTTGCATAATTTTTTCCCATGATTATTTTTTTTCTTGCTGACCAGTCGAAAGTTCAGCAATATTAGAGACTCACTGAATAATTGCCTGGAAGTTCTGAACACCAGGTTAAGTACAAGCACAGTAAAAGGCATTTTGCTGGAAATTGTTCATGCTTTTTAGTAATTCATTAAATTTAGTAATTTAGCAAAAGGTTTAAGTGATGGCAATAAAAAAAAATCCTCAGTAAGTGGCTATTGTTGGTTTCTAAATATGTGTAACAGGTTTTTAAAATGTTATTGCACCTAGAGCAGCATTTTCATTGTGTTTAAAGGGTGGTGTGTGCTGGAGCCCAGGATTGGGTGGTGTGTAGTAATCAAATGTTTTCTCTCTGTTCCCTCTCTGGATGTTGAACAAAGAGAGATCAAAATTTCTCTAATCTTTGTGGATCACATGGGGTGTAACTCCTTCAGCTCCCAATTCCCTCCATTCTAGGTGATCCAAGCTGCTGTTTTCCCACCAGGTGACCCAGGAGTCTTTCCTTGCCTGGTCCCACTGCTGACCTCTCTGTTCCAATTAATCTCTCCCACCAGGAGGGATGGAAGTGCAGGGAAAGACCAAGAGCCTCTGTGCATACCTAAACCTGAAATATAGCTCTGAAATTTAAAAAAAAAAAAAAAAAACACAACAAAAACACCCATATAAATTGGAGTATGTGACACAAAATACGACATTATTAATATTTTTTTTTTCTTTTTTAGGTCATTTAAAAGCTTCTCATAACTTAGATCTGATGACACCTTACTGCAGCTTTCCACTGCCTGACAAGAAGGATGGAGTGACACAATCTGCAAGGACCTGGAGTGACAGGACAAGGGGGAATGGATTCAAATTGACAGAGGGCAGGGCTGGATGGGATATTGGGAAGGAATTATTCCCTGTGAGAGTGCACAGAGCAGCTGTGGCTGCCCCTGGATCCCTGGCAGTGCCCAAGGCCAGGTTGGACATTGGGGTTGGAGCAGCCTGGGACAGTGGGAGGTGTCCCTGCCCATGGCAGGGGTGGGAATGGATGGGCTTTAAGGTCCCTTCAAAACCAAACCATTCCATGATTCCATTATTCCATCATTATTGTCCTTATATCCTGCCAGAATTTGCTAAATGTCTGCTGTGTTTTCTCAGTCATGTAAGACAAGAAGACACTTAACTCATTTTTTTTCCTACCCATTGTAATCCTGCTGAAATTCAAGTTGATTTTCTCAGCAAGAATGTTTTTTTTTTTTAATATCCTGGGTGGATGCTACACATTCTCTGTCTTTGCAGTTGCTTTTATAGTCACTAAAATTAGTGTCATGAATTTGTACTAAATAGATTTACAAGCAGAGTGTCATGTACCATGCAGGTAGAACTGGCTATTGAAAAGAAAAAGAGGCTGCCAATAACGTTCTGATTTTCCACCCTGGGGCCTCAACTTGCATATCAACAAATGATACATCCATACCTGACCTGGTGGAGCCCATTGAGTGAATATTCTGATTTTGAGTGGAGAAGATGGAGACAATTAAACTGATATTTACACAGGTAAAACTTCTCATGGTGAGTCAATTTTTGGCTATCCAAAAGAATGTGATCAAAAAGATTTGTTCAAACCATAGTCCTGCAAACACCATTTTCACTGAAATAATATTCTGTCTTCGTTTTTTCCTCGCATTTATGGTAATGGAGGATATCCATCTGGAAATTTGTAATAAAATATTAACATTCATCTGTTTAAGCTGTTTATTGCCCAAAGGCAAAACACCATTTTTTGCTGGCTGCACTCACGAGTGTTTCTGATTTTAGGTTAATGGGATGGTGCATAGGTTAATGAGGTTTGTGTCTGGGGAATACCTAACTCTATAAATCTCTTGTAACTAACAATGACAGCTTTGCCACTCCGAAATCTTCTTCTACACTTACTCACAATTATGAAACAAATATGAAAACAAGGCAAATAAAATTATCAAAGAAATAGATACAATATGAAAATTAAGATTGACAAATATATTTTTTAATTTATATTTTTACCGGGATTAACCTCTATTTTTTCTTCTTAAATACTGTTACTATTTTTATATCTGCCTACAAGCTTCTTCTCTTATGTTCCCTTCCTGTACAGTCCAAAGCTGTTTGAGTTGTTTCTTTTAGATATTCTACATGAGGAAATTTAATCTTCATAGACAAATTTGCTTATCTGGAGGTGTTTGGTGGTATTAGATGTGATTTTGATTTAGTTGGTTTGGAAAGGTATGTACATCCTTTTGTTTTGATCACAGAAGTTGTAGCTACCTCGTAGAAATGTTTCGGGCATATGAATTACATATTTGCTGTCTTTATTTCTTTTTTAATGATCTAATTTTACACCTAGTTTGTTTTAAAATTTAAAATAGAGATAGCAGTTCTCTAAGTGGTCAGGTAAAAGAAATGTGACTTTTCATGGCTATGTGTCTCATGGTTGGATTTCCTGCTGTCTTGGGGAGTACCAAGAGTTGCAGCAGTAGGAAAAAAAAAGGCACCAAAGGCACTGCCAAGGACTGAAGTTTCTCAGTCTTTTCCTGGGATTTCTTACCATTCTGGAGCCATTAGCATGTCAAAAATAACAGTCAAGCTGAGAAATTAGCAAAAGCAAGAAAGATTTTCCCAGATGCCTGATGTTTAACAGAACACACATTGGTTATTTCATGGTCTTTAATCTCTTTGCCATAAAGTAGTCCCAGAAAAATGTTATTTGACCAGGATAGATGTACCCATTGTAGCTCCTTCTTCTTTTCATCTGCTTATAAATACACAAAAAAAATTTAGTCACTTGATATTTCTGAAATTGTTTCTTTATGCCAAATGCATTTGAAATTTGCACAACATGTTTTTAAAAATACTGGATGGCAAAATTACATATTTGTGCACCATATGTTCTCTTTTCAGTTGCCAAAATTATTTCTACACCTTCCAGCAAACCATTACGTTATACTCATCTGAAAAAAAACCCAAAACTTTCTATGGATTGAGTCTGCAAATATCAGACATCAGATCCAAAATGATCAGTTTAGTAAGAGACTGGGATTCAAAATGCCACTGTTTTATTTTCCCTGCCTCATAAGAAAATTAAGAGTATTACCACAAAAGGTGATGAATGCACATCTTTCTGATATTGTTTGTTATTTGTTGATGGTAACTCACAAGGGTAGTTCTGCTCACTTGTGGGGATGAAATTGCTAGTCAGGAAATTTGTATATAGTAACAGAAGTCTTAACTGTTAAAAAAAAAAGCAAAAAAGAAAAAAAAAGACCTAAGAGAAGACTTACTGGGAAAAAAAAAAGGAAAAATATAAAAAAAAAAAGAAAAAAGAATTGTATTATGCTAAATATAAAGCACACATTTCAGCTATCACTCTAGCTATTAAGCAGTGTCATGGCTACACAATCAAATGCAGTGAGTTACAGATATTAATCCTGTTGAATATGAATGTACTAGAATTAGCTGTGATATTAGGAAAAAGTAATATCCATTGGTAACATTTTCAGCTTTCATTTTCATCTTTCATCCCTGTTACAGAGTAGACTGGCAAAGTAATTGATTGGATAAGCTCATTTTTTTGGCATTTGTTCATTATTCATGCAGGCATTAATTAAAATAGACCAATTTCTACCCACATTATATTATTTTTTTTTTGTAGCAACCCATACATTAAATATAGAAGGTCATGTTTCTTTTCCTGAATTATTTTTTTTTTTTGGTTGTAGAGCTTCTAAAAATTGCTAGAATTGTTATAATTTCAATAGAATTCTGAAATGAAAGCGTAGAAAATTGGTATTGAAACACACATGTACAGATCTCTTGATCGTTCTCAGATCTAAGGCAAGTCTAGAAAATCCTATAAAATACTTATGCAGCTGAAGACATTTCATTTGTGCTACCACTTCATCCTTTTCACTACTCCTTCTCTTCCTAAAGCAATTGCCTAAATTTTCTTGCTCAAAATGAAAACATTTTGAAATGTCTTAATGTGCTAACTCTGAGGATAAGAATCTCTGCTTATAAACTGCTGCGAAATTTTTAATTTCAATGAAAAGACTGGCACAGGCCTGTAATATTATCTGTGCCAAGTGTAGCAAACTGAAATTCCTTTTCCAAACTATTTGGAAATTTATTCAGCACTCATTAATATATTTTACTTATAGCAAAGCATAGAAGAAGATGAAGATTTTCTGCCAATAAAAAATAGCGTATTTCAGATAAGTATTGGAACTGGTTTTCAACTTCTCTGGAGTTTGTCCACCATTTTATCCAGAAAGAAATTTATAAACACTTTTTATTCAGAAAGGCAGAATTTTACAGCTGTTTTCTCATGGGTAAAATGAAAATGAGAAGAGGACATTCATGGTAAAAAGGTAATTTAAGTCCTGAAATGCTTTTGACTGAATATATGAAAAATGGATGAAAAATGTAACTGCATGGAATAGTTACAGTTAGAAGAGGTGAAAATTCACTTGTGTTGAATTGAAACCATTGGTCACTGGATGCTTTTTATGTTCAATGGAGATCTGTCCAGAACCTGTAACTACAGCCTGAAAAACAAGCATCTTAAGCAGCCTTCAGATGTAAGAATTATTTACTCTCACACAAGGTAGGAGTGAAATACAGAGACAGATTTAATGCAGAGAGTATCTAAGAGCCCAGATTTCAAAAAATTAAGTCCCCTTTATTTCTGTTCCATTGAAGAAATTTACCTTTTTTTTAAAAAAATTTTTATTTTTTGTTTGTTTTTTTTGTTTGTTTTTTGTTTTTTTTTTTGTTTTGTTTTTTGTTGTTTTTTTTTTGTTCATGTTTGTTTTTTTTTTGTTGTTGTTTCTAAAGAAAAAAATGGTTCACCCAGAACAAGAAAATATTAGATTATTGTTGTGATTTCTGAAATAAATTGGAGTTAACCAGTCATCCAGGTTTACTGAATTGCTGGATATGTTAAATTTCACTCTTGAGAGGATAGCAGATATGCCAGGTAAACCCATTATAGTCTTCCATGACTAAATGTCATTAATGACATCTTTGTATGCAGGTCTTTCTTTAGAAAATAACCAACCAAAAAAAAAAAGCCTTCCACAGGTCTCGTATCTTGTAAAATTAATTACAGCAAAACCCACAGGAATTTCTAAACACATGAAAGCATAGAAATATTTTTTTTTCTGTATTCCTGAAGCATTTTACAGTGATATGTGCCAATTTGGAGTTTCAGTGACCTCCTGAAACAAGGCAATGTTTATTGGAAGAGAGCAGCAGCATTTTTCCAATTACAGAGGTGTAAATTAATCAAATTTTAGTTACAGCTGCTTGACAGGAACCAGGTGAGTGACTGCAACAAGGGTGGGGAATATGTGGAGCCTTGAATTCTGCTCTGAGTCCCCTGCTGTGAAAACTTCTTTACTGACCTGGAAAACAGAAATGCAAAGGGCATTGAATGCACCACAAAATGCAGGCCTCCAATATGTATTTGGTATTTCATATTTGCACACAACACAGCTCCAGAAATAGAAGCTTTGATATCTTCCTTTAAGATCCAGGCAGGAACAATTTTACCATTCTGTGAAAAAATTAAATGTGTCAAAAAGAATTTCCACCCCAAATCTTCATAAACACTATCGAGTTCACGTTCTTGAGCATTCTTGTGCCCTAAAATCAACAAGCATGTGAAAAGAATTGACTTTTTTTTGGTATATTGCAAGTAATTTTCCATCAGTGTGAACATTTTGGGTGGTGTTTTTGTCTGGTGCTGCACAAAAGCTGAGGTTATGCAAACAGAAAGNCCCAAAAGCCCCAAATGCTGAATATGGGTTTTTCACAGATTTTTTGCACATGTAGATGGAGAAGAGCCATTAATGAAGGTTTTCATTTTAGGTCTATTCTTAATGTCTCAAAAACTTTTACATGGGTGGGAGATTAAGGCGGGGTATGAAAAATTCCAGCTTCTATTTCTGCTCTGAAGTAGAATTCTTTCTGGCTGATCCAAGTAAAATATGTGGGCCAACAATAAAAAAACATTTTTGCAGCCATATTTGTGGGAAAAAAGAGAGTTTGGAAAAAGGCAGGTAATGCAAAAGATACAAAAGTCAATCACATCAGGCAAAAATATTATGTTCATATAGAAGCACTTTGTGCTGATTGAATCTAAAAATCCAGTATATCTAGATTTTTCAGTCAATGAAGGACGTGATAATTACTCCAATTTTTTTTTTTTTTGTTTATGACTGACAGGCTGAATTTGTTGTGCTGCATTTTTTATTGATGAGGACACCGAAAGCAAGGGATTTCATAAAAACAAAACACAATTAGTGAGGAGAACTGAAGCACTTCTTTTTTACAAGAAGTATCTCTTAAAATTGCATTTTGGTTAACAAAATTTTCTCCAAAGAAAGCTTCAGGACTGCCAGGTAGTGTGAGTGGTTGAAATACAGGGGAATGTGGCTAACTTTGTCTGAAATAAAAGGTCCTGACTAGATAAGTTGATTTCAGAATAAAGCTAAAGTTTTGTAGCTTTGTTCCTTTGTGCAAATATTGTTCAC
Organism: Rhabdornis inornatus; assembly: GCA_013397075.1. Lineage (NCBI taxonomy): Eukaryota > Metazoa > Chordata > Aves > Passeriformes > Rhabdornithidae > Rhabdornis > Rhabdornis inornatus. Next base: position 33,414 of record VWZS01006916.1, read on the forward strand.
TCTGTGGAAGTTGTCCCTACGCTTCAGTTGCCTTTGGTAAGACTGATTTTAAGAAGTGCCTTGGAATTTAACCTTAGTAAATATAAATTCAAGTCAACTGAAGCACTTGGGCAAAATTATGCTGAGTGAAACTCTTTAGCAGAGAAAATATAGATAATAGATAATATCACCTATCACTCCTGCCTTGGTTATTGCAGTGGTATAAATATGTTAATTTTTACATACCCCTCCATTTTTTAACATTTTTTTTTCTAGATTTTTGAACAGTACTTTTCAGCTCTTGGACAATTATATCTTTGTAGTTATCCTATCAAAAAATAACAAGACTCTAATTTGAATGGTGTGCATTAAAATGCACACAGTTCTTAAACTACCTATTAGTATGATAATTGCAGTACTCTGTACTTACAGGCTTGGAAAGAACAGCTATTATTAGATATTAATCTGGTGGTGGCATCACATAATACATGCTAACCACCACACAAAAATAGATTATCTTACATTAATTACTTGAATTGCTCTGAAAAGGCTCGCAGCCTTTCTCTCTTCCAGCAAACATGACACAGGCACAAAGGATGCTCTTTTTCAGTTGGAGGCACTTAAAATATGTTGAAGAGGGGGTGTCAAAATAGGGCTCAGGGGTTGTTATTTTGCCTCGTGCCCAACACAAGAGCTATTACACAGCCACACTTACAGTGAATTGCCTACACATTGCCCATTCCTCTGCCAGAAACATTTCCACAGATAATTTTTGGATATTTTTGGATAGGGATAAATTGTTTTGGATAATTTATCTTCCAAAAGATCATTTTTGGAAGGTCCTCAGGTATAAATATGTCTTTGGGGCACTCGTTTCAAAACCTCAGCTAGGGTGCTGAGTAACACCTGCTGCTCTGAGAGGGGAAAAAAATTGCATGGTGGGTTAAATGAGAAAAAATGTGTCCTCATAAGTGACAGAAAAACCTCAGCAAAAGCAAACTGCAGTAAATATCTGACTGTTTCAACTGGGAAGGAGATCGTGTTAAAAGGAACATATCCTCAGCCTCTGGAAAAGGAAAAGAGATCCCAAAAAACACAGATGAGAGCTGCAATACCCATTAGTGACTGGACATCTGCACAGGTTCTGTGCGTGTGTGGGTATGGGGAGCTCAGATAATCTTACAAACACTGACATTTTCCAGCTAAAAATTGCCCAAACTTCTAAATGTTCTCCAGCAGGAGAAATGGTTGGTAGCTGGCCTCTGAAAAACTGTGCCTACTTTTATAAGGCAAATTAAATCAACGGCATATTAAGTATAGGATCATATTTTCTCATAAATGAAATACAGTAAATTAGGACCACACTTTCCTGATTTTATGGAAATGCATGAGATTACTCCTGTTGGTTTATTTGCAGAGTGGGAGCATTAAAATCTTAGTTGAAATGTATGCAAGGAGCAAGCGTTTTATTAGCTGGTTTAAACTCCTCTTGCAATTCAACTTCAAGGACAATATAAGAGTTTAAATTCTTCTACCAGCTTCAATAATCCAAAATTTCAATCAAGGTATTCAATTAACATGTTTAATAATGATATTATATTTATATAAATGTTATAATTATGTGTTTTATGTTTCTTATTCATTTTTCTTCAGAAAAAGAACCAAACCAAATCAAGTCAACAAAAACCCCTCACACCTCCCGCTTCCACGAAGACTTCACTCTAAAATCCACGCAAGATTCCCTCTCCATAAGACAGAATAATTTTTACAGTTTTTGATAATTTTTTCTGATCTTTCGCAGGTTTCTTAACTGCCTGGATCTGAAAAAAAGAATCATTAAGCCTGTAGAATGTTTGCATCTCTAGCTACATATATGGAAATAAATATACATATATGGATTTGTGGTAATTAATAGAAATTTTCTACTTGCACTCATTTGAACCTAACTCAATAAATTCTAAAGGAAAGAAGATTTAGGACTGAGAGACTGTTAGATTTTGCCTGCTGAGATGGCTGGATTTATTTTGTGTGAGGTGGTGTAGCTTAAGACCTAAATTCTGAAAATTTTGTCCATGTTTATGAAATCAAGGACTGAAGGTCTACTTATGAGCTCCAGTGCAAGCAATTTCCTTCACCCCACCCAAATTCTCAGCTAACAAAATGCAAGCAGCAGCTGCTTATCTACAAGTTACAAGCCTTGGATGCTATATTCAAACTCTTTAGGTGAGTTTATTGGCATTTATTTGTTCACAGGAAGTCCAGGCCTTGGAGAGGCCTGTGTGCACAGGCCCACACCACAGGCCAAACACTGAGAAGGAGAGCTTGAAAAATAATTCTTGATTCTAATTCCACTGTGCTGCGCAACAGGGCAAACTAAATGGTAAAAGTATTTTCTGTCCTTCAAAGCCGTGAATTAAACTGCCAGAGTGGAAGTGCTCCTGTGGGGAACAGCTGCCAGAACAGGGGTGTGAACCTCCAGCTGTGGAGTCAGTTTATTAAATTAAATTAAATTAAATTAAATTAAATTAAATATTTTGTTAAATAAAATTAAGTAAAATGACATACTGCGCTTTATTTTCTTTTTTCTTCTTCTGCCAGAGTCTGGATTAAAAGCTTGAGAGATGGAATTTTGTGTTTGGACTCAGATGTTTATTAATTCTTATTTATATTACAGTGAGTTTTACAGCACTTCTAGCTAGCAGGCTAAAAATGGTGATGTATCTCTCTCTACAAGGCCTTTTAAGGCCTAACTGTCCAATTAAGAACGGACACCTAAATTATTTTTACTATTAACCCAATAACCAATCACCCGTGACCTGCAGTGCAGAATTTTCTATCCAATTACATAAAATCCCACCTAGTCCCGTGAAGAACATTGTGAAGAAGAAAGAGACCTCCACCTCAAAACCTTCATCTTGTTTTTTATATATTGCTATGTTCTAAAACCTTAAATTCTAAATTTTTCGTCATGTGATATTACACACTTCTATGCAAACTACACACCAGTGATTCTAGTTCTATCATTCAATTTTGGAAGCCTTCTCCATGCCCTTAGGTCAAAAGCAGTGTTTTCTTGGGGGTCAGTGCTTGTCAGCACAGAAAGTTCAGAACTCTCAGTTTTCAGGGTTCTGACAATGACACAGCTGTGTCATCCTTGTATCAAGAGTCAGGGGAGGAGAAAATGACAGGGAAAGAAGTCAAAATGCAGGAAAATGCTAAGTCCTTGACAAGGTCATTTCCAGCTTTATTTTTGTGGGATCTAAGTTTCTTCAGCAAAATATCAGGTCAACTACTTGTCCTCACTACAACCAAATATTTAAACTGGGATTTTAAAATATGGATCTGTATTTGAATGAATTATGAAATGATTGTGTTTTTAATAATGGAAATTGCTTTTGATTTCGGTTTGTATGCAGTTTTCCCTGTTGCCATGATTCTCGAGTCTGGGCTATGTAAGTTTATGTAATACTAACTTAAAGGAAGATTAAGGCTTTAGGAACAGCTCCTGGGTTTTAGCACGAGAAATTTTTAAGGAGTCATGCAAAAGGAAGTCTGTTCACATGCCACTAAATCATGTTTGTAAGCAGTTTCATGTCTTAGTTTTACAAACAAATTTTTTTTTAGTTATTAAACTGCATGTTGTATCTTAAATCAGATAGGTGTAGTGATCAAAGTTGCAGGAGTTCCAAATAAGCATCAATATCTTTGCGTTGTGTAACAATCTTAGGATACAAATAGATTTTTTTTTAGTGAATATCTTTCACAATTATAATTTTCTCTTTAATGTTGTGATGCCATGGGATTAAAATCAAAATTAAGCCAGGAGGTTGGCAAATCTTTCATTTTGAGAAACAGCCAACAGTGTTGTAAAAGACACAAATACCTAAGGTTCACACATTAACTGTACAAAAATGAGAAGAAGAAATGAAATATATCTATTAAATACTGATTTATCCTGTGGAGGATACTGCTCTATTCAAACAGGAATGTAGAAATGGATTTTCCTTTCATTTACATTCACTGTCTCTCTTAAGAGAGATGGAAACCAAATAATGCTTGACTCAGATTGTAATGTTCTCTTGACTATTTGAATAGGTTTGTTACTAGAATAAATGTGTCTATCACTGTTTAAATATTTGAGTAATTATATTTAATGGCATAAACATTACCCCTGGTGCCATTGGATACATATAGGAAATGAAAGCAAAGCAAACTGAAAACCACTGGTGAATGAAGAACAAAGGATGGTTCAAGAGGACAGCAGCAATGTATTTTGAAGCATTTTTCTTTAATGGAAATAAACATTTAGTGGCTTAGCCAGATTCCCAAATCTGCAAGTGACACTCTCCTAGGCTCCACAAGCTGCTGATGGGTAATGGATCAAGATCTTTACCATTAAACCCACTGTGAAAACAAATACAAACCTGGCTGCGGAGCCTTTACCAGTTTGAGTAGTTTACTGCTCATCTATTCTGTCAAAAATATCTGTCACTATGAAATATCCCTCAACGGAGAAGCACAAGTAGGCATCTTTCAAATTTCATGAGAAGCAAAGGACCATAACACAGAATGTGCCACTTGGGGAAAATATTTGCCAGAAATCAGTCAAAAATGCACAAACCAGTATATGTCAGGCGCAGAAAACAGTTAAACCTCTGGAATAAAAATGCAGGCTGAAGAGGTAATTAGAAAATGATGCAACACCTCAAGTGAAGAAGAGAGAAAAACACCAAGCAAGCCGTCCGCATTCCATTGGTAGGAGGAGAAGTGTCCTCTCTCATTTAATTTTAAATATAAGTGTCACTATTTCTGGGGAAAAAAAAAATAACTCCAAAAAGTAAGAAAAGCAGAATTTATGGTCTCAGTTAACACAATCATGTTTTTTGTTGTTGTTGTGAAATCTTGAATAGGTGTTTTTCCAGGAGGTGAAGACAAAATTTTGGGTCACTTAACTGTTATTCTCAGCAGATACAGGATTTAAATTATGGGTAAGTTATTCAGTTGGATAAGTGACTAAAACCTCAAATGCTCCTTGCTTTTGCCAAGGCTACTAAATAATGTCATTAATCTGTAGCTAATTTCATGCTATTGATATTTGTCAACACTGTTGTGTAAATACATATTTACACAAAAAAGCAGATTTCCTCAAATTTGGAACAATCAGGGGGCTTTCTGTTGCTTTTCCTGTTGGCTTCCTGTAGCATCACAGTTTTGGGGTAGATGGCTTGTAAAAGACCTGCAGAAACTGAATAAACCTCTGCTGGCATTTACAGAAAATGTTAAATTACTATGACTTTGTACACTGCAACAACCCTCAATTACTGATTTGCAGGAAAGCACACAGCACAGAAAATTCTGTATTGGAACTGCCTGAGGCCATGTAAATATATAAGAATGTGAGAACATTTTGTCGATCAGCATCTGAGGCAGAAATGTCTTTTAAAGGTCATGCAATTTTTTTTCCTTTCTCCTTAAGATTATTTTCTTTTAATTACATTCTCTTAGTTTGGACATGGCATACATTTAAAAAGAGCTATAAACAAATAAAAGCTACATAAACAAAGAAAAGAACATTAGTGATATGTAACACCTCAATTCGTCATGGGTTCTTTCTTTGCTCCCTGTACAATGCCAGAGACTTTTTTGGCATTATTACCCGGAGAATTCAATGTTTTTTAATAAATGAGGCTGCCCATTGTTGAACAGCCTCTTCCCTTCCTATGAACAGCACATTCATCATTTTAGAGTTCCCAAACAACATTAATTAACATCCACCCAACTTCATTGTCATATGAAGGAAGAAATTAAAAAAAACAACCAAAACCAACCAAAACCACAAAATCAAGTACCTATAGAAATTCTAAGACTTAATCTGGAGGAGAAAAAAAAATATCCATGCAAGAATCCCTGCTGGACAAATATATATTGCTAAGGCATAAAGAACTCTCAAAAAACAGGTTAAAAAAATAAGGGTATCAAGGACACAAGCAAAAGAAGATATGGGATTTCCAGTGTGCCTAGGGGAGGAGGAATACAAGCAGGGAAGCAGTGGCTTCTATCTCCAGAAAGAATGCCTGTTTTAGCCATGGCTAATTCCAAAGTGAAAATCACATGCTGCTCCTCTCTTTGTATCAGATTTATCTTTCTTCTTCCTCATGTGCCTTGATCAAGAAAGCAAAGGTGTTCTTATTTAGATTGTTATCCCTCGTTTCAAGTCGTAGCACTTCAAAGTGAACATGAACACTTTCCTCAGAGCTGTGATTTCAAGCTACAGAAGTCACCAGGGCATGCTCAGCTGTGAGTTTATATTTAATTCACATCCCAAAGGCTTTGCTCAGAAGCAAAGTGCTGAAGTGTTACGCTATTTTAATAGAAAGTTTTGATTCAGAGAAGGGGTTTTGACAGAACCTGGCCAGGCAGCCTTATTTAAACTGTAGCCATAAGAAAAAAATATGGTTTGCTGCTTGTGTTTTTTTTGGGTGGAGTTTTTTTCATAAATCTAGATGGGTTTAGTTAGCATTTCCTTTTATACCAGACTTGAATCTCTAAATCATGAATATCACTCTACCTAAAATGATCTCTGAAGGATTCTTACTGAATGATGAACTGCTGATTACCAAAATTAATATTCATTTATAGCTTCCATTTATTTGTAAAATGGAAATTTAAACCATAAAAAAAATAAAATAAAATAAAGTGTGGCCTATCCCTAATAATAGGAGCTCTCTGAGGGCAGTAATCATCAAGTCACTCAGAATCACACAAGTCAGTGCTGTGTAAGAGCAGCAAACACCTGCCTGCCTGTTCAGAGGGAGAGCACTGGCTCAGTGCTGCTCTGTGGCTACCAGCAGAAACCTTCCCTCTTCGAATTAGATGGATATTGGAAGTGTCCTACCTTTGACTTCAAATCAGTGGCACAGACATCTGCTAGATTAGCTTGTTTGGCTTCTCCCCAAATGAGAACTGCAGGGGTGGAAAACAACATGAGTTGAGATTATTTGCTCAGAGAATCGTTGTTTCCAATTTTTCTCTCTGTCAGTTCCAAGCTGTGTTTTATGTGCAGCACAGTCTCCTCCAATCCTTTGATGTACTGCTGTTTGCATTGCTCTGGAACTGTGTTTAAAGACTCTGCCTGAGAGGTGAGCAAGAAGCAGACAGGTAAAATATTCTGGAGTTTTCCTACAGGAGCTCCTGTGCACTGTAGCATTTCAAAGCAGCAGTGTGGCCACTACCAGTAATTACTTTTGCAGATGACAGACACAAACGGGATACATGTTGAATTGATGTGATTTGTCTGCCCACTAGCAAAAAAAAAAAAAAAAAAAATCAAATTATGCTTTTTTGCTAATCTGAATTGGTTTTGGTTTATCTCACCGCCTACCTGCTAAATTCTCTTAGCAGGAGAAAAAGGGAGAAGGAATTTCTTCACTGAGATAAATGTCAAGGCTTGTAGTGGGATCAGGGAGGTGTTGGGTCACCTGGAGGTGTTCAACAAACAGTGGCATTCGGTGTTTTCTGCTCTGGTTGACAAGGTGGAGATTGGTCAAAATTGGAATTGACCATCTTGGAGGTCTTTTCTAACCTCAGCAGTTCTGTGATTTCACAGATCTCTCAAAATCCAATTATTTAAAAGTGTCTGATGTGGAAGAGTTTCTCTCTCTCGTGTGCTTCTCCTGTCTGTTTATGTTCTGAGAGGGGGAGCACTTTGTGCTTTGTTATATAATCCCTGTATTGGCATTTTCAGCAGCAAAGTGAAAGAACTGCCTGCTGTGCAGAGGCCACCCCTGCTTGGGAGGGTTGGTAAATATATATTTTTATTTTCTTATATACAAGAACACGGTCCTAGGTATTTTAGAATGTGCGACAAGAAACTTGAGGCATCCTAATCTTGCTTTATGCAGTTAAAGGTTCGTGTTTCCAATTGTGCTGTCTGGAGGACTTTCCAGCTGATCATCTGTAAAATTCCTGTGGAAATATGTGACACTGATATAGATATTAATGCTGAAGGCAGGTAGTCAGGACGTGTGGATAAAGCCATTTTTCCCCCCTGCTGTTTCTATTGCTGCTGAAATACGTTCAGTAACCATTTGGTGCCAAACCAGCTCTGAAGTGTTGGTTCACTCCAAAAGCAGACATCGCCCCAAGTTTTCAACTTCCCTGCTTTTTAAAGGCAGTCTCAGGCTGGCTGACTTGTGCTGGTTAAACATTGACAGACACAATCTGGAGGATTATGGAGCATGCACTTTCATCAGCAGTGCTCTTCCATACACATCTAAATTTAGCTCAATTTCTGGGCCTGCTGAGATGTGAATATCTATCAAATCTTACTGGAACAGATATCTTTTGCCATAGCAGTCCCATATACTATCCCAAAATCTCAAATCAATTGTGTTAGAGAAGCCACTCTTTTTATTTTTAATTTTTAAGTTTTTTATGGACAGGATCCAACCTCCTGCTCACTTAATCTTCCTTCTCTGAGCTCCTGATCTCACCTAAGTAATTGTTTTCCCTTGTTTGTTCCTATATTTGCTGTGCTTTATACCAGAAAATGTGAATGAGAGTCTTCCCAAGTTGGTTTTTTTTTTTTTTTTTGCTATGATTGCATGAATTCTTGTAAAATTTGTGGTCATTTCGATGCATGCACAAATATATAGAGTATGTGTTTTTTGTGGTTATTGAAGATATAATTACTTACAAAGACATGGGCAGAGGATAATACCAAAATAAACAAAATGTTGAAAAGAAAACTAGGGGAGGCCTAATATAAGCACCACGATTCTAACCTGCAACACTTAGGAAAAAAAGAGTGAGTGAATGAATGAATAAATATATAAATAAAATGCTTCCAGGCATCCCTTTAAACCTTTTTTCCTTCTTTTAAGTTCAAGCTTAAAATACTATTATTCTTTCTAAAGTTATTGTTTCTTTTTATCTTTTTTAGATATACTTCAGCCTGTAAATAAAAATTTCTAAGCGTAAAGAAACAAATGAGCCACCAATTCCTTATTTTAGCAAGAAAAAGTCTGCAGCAGGAGCACTGCTTTCCCTTTCAGCAGTGGGGTCATGGAAGAAATCATTTTGCCCAGCAATTTCCATAGCTCAGGAATTAGGAAAGCCAGAAGGCCTGAAATTGAAGTTATATAATGCAATGAAAAAGAATATGATTATGTTCTGTTCACACTATGATCTTTGAAAAATACCCATTATGGGAGCTAAATATTGATTCAAAAGCGGGTTTAATGGTGGAAGTAAATGTACACGAGCAGATTTTTTCCAAGTGCACAAACACCCTGAGAACTCTGGAATAAACCTGCGGTGCAGAGAGAGGATCTCAGCAAGGAGCTGTCCTTCTGCAGTCCCATGCTTGCCAAGACCGTTTGGAATTACGTGAGTTTCCAAACTGCCAAGAAAAAGTGCAGAAAAAAATGTTGGCTTGAACGTTCAACAGTGCCTGCAAGAAACAGCACTGTGTCTCAGAAGTTTTGGACACCTCCAGTTTGACAGACCCTAAAACTGGTATCTTTGGACCCAGTTCAAAAAACAATGGTAAGAGTGGAAATATTTCCTTGTAAATTCAAGGCATTTGCACGTTGAAGGGGTTAGATCAACACTGTTCTTAGGAGTTCAGATAAGTTAATATATTTAAGCAGCATTGTACCCCTCAGTTTAATATATTTTCCACTGCTTTAAAAAAAAAAAAAAGAAACAAACCAAAATTATTTACCACTTTAGTTAATAATTATGACAGGAAAAAGCTGAATTAAGTTTATTTTATAAAATAAATAATCAAAATATTTTTTACAATTACCTTCTTTTAGCCCGGGAGAAGATCTAAACCAGATCTTAGAAGTCCAAATAGATTTTTGATTTTTCAGCTTGAACCTTTAACCTGATGAGAATCCAGTCCTTGCTGTGTTGCATCACAGTCTGCCTTCTGTTTCCCCCTTTATTTTTATTTTTTTTTTGGAACTTTAAAGTGCTGGTACTACTGCTGACAGATTGGCTTGACTGCATGATGTTGTTTCACCTCTTTGTGTATCCTGATTTTTCAGGGAATTGTAGTGTAGATAAAGATATCTTTAAGAGAAAGATCCCGGCACTAATTTTCTATTTTTGTATAAATCTCCTTGATGTCTATTTTAACCTAATTTCTCATAGAGGCTGTAACTGTCTAAGAGTTATGTCTAAACCTTCTTATCTCTGTTATTTCTAATAGGTATCTTCTAACCCAATATCTAATAGGTATTTATTTGCCATTCAGCCTGTGACTCAAAATGGAGAACTGAAAATTATTTACTTTCTTCTTCACTTTCTTGCTTCTTGCTGCTTTCATCACTGTTGTATTTTTGGGGGTTTTGGGGTTTTTTTCTGTTTTTTCTTTTTTGTGTGTTTNATTCAAGGCATTTGCACGTTGAAGGGGTTAGATCAACACTGTTCTTAGGAGTTCAGATAAGTTAATATATTTAAGCAGCATTGTACCCCTCAGTTTAATATATTTTCCACTGCTTTAAAAAAAAAAAAAAGAAACAAACCAAAATTATTTACCACTTTAGTTAATAATTATGACAGGAAAAAGCTGAATTAAGTTTATTTTATAAAATAAATAATCAAAATATTTTTTACAATTACCTTCTTTTAGTCCGGGAGAAGATCTAAACCAGATCTTAGAAGTCCAAATAGATTTTTGATTTTTCAGCTTGAACCTTTAACCTGATGAGAATCCAGTCCTTGCTGTGTTGCATCACAGTCTGCCTTCTGTTTCCCCCTTTATTTTTATTTTTTTTTTGGAACTTTAAAGTGCTGGTACTACTGCTGACAGATTGGCTTGACTGCATGATGTTGTTTCACCTCTTTGTGTATCCTGATTTTTCAGGGAATTGTAGTGTAGATAAAGATATCTTTAAGAGAAAGATCCCGGCACTAATTTTCTATTTTTGTATAAATCTCCTTGATGTCTATTTTAACCTAATTTCTCATAGAGGCTGTAACTGTCTAAGAGTTATGTCTAAACCTTCTTATCTCTGTTATTTCTAATAGGTATCTTCTAACCCAATATCTAATAGGTATTTATTTGCCATTCAGCCTGTGACTCAAAATGGAGAACTGAAAATTATTTACTTTCTTCTTCACTTTCTTGCTTCTTGCTGCTTTCATCACTGTTGTATTTTTGGGGGTTTTGGGGTTTTTTTCTGTTTTTTCTTTTTTGTGTGTTTTTTGTTTGGTTGTTTTTTTTTTTAATTTTCTGCACTGGTTTGGAGTTTTGACGATTTCCCTGTTGTAGCACTGTGCAGTTTTACAGAAACACCTAAATAATTTACATATTTTTGTGTTTGTTTGCCTCCACTGTGCTGCTGCCTACAGTTTCACAGAATATTTTGGGAGTTCTTTCAGTGCACAGCGTGCACACATAGTCCCTGGGATAGTGTGTAAAAAACAGAATAAATGCCAACAAGTTATTATGACCCCAAGAAAAAAATGACTTCTTAACACTAACACTGAGACTTGTGTGACCTCCCACAGTCCACCAAAGACTTTTCCTTACTTTAAAGGCTCTTTTGCTTGCAAATAGAAATGATGACTTGAATATCTAAATTGCCAGATCCTTTAGGTGCAAGAAATTGCATTCTTTGGAGAAGTAAGTCCTATCTAATATTTTATATTGCATACTTAATCTCTAAAGGACTTTGATATGTCTATTTGCTGTCCATTGGAAGTGATTTTGGTTAGAGAGTACCAAGGAATACACTTGCCATCAAAAGACACAGTAATCCAAATCAAATCACAGTAATATCTTTATTCCCTTAACAATGTAATTATTTTTTCCGAAATAATTAGGATGACTTTAATATCAAGTGGTGAATTGATCATACTTCTGTCCTGACTTAAATTATTGAATTCACAAATGATAAAACAATTAATATATTCTAGTCTTCCTGGCAGCATTTTTATCTATGAGATTGCTTTCTTTGACAAGGAACAAAATGAAAGTGTTGTAAAAAAATTGGTTAATTTAAGTTAATAAAAAAATTGAAATACAAAATAGATATAGGTATATTGACTTCAATGAATTTTAAATATAGAAAGTATTATTTTAGACTCAAAATACCACAAGTTCTTTTGGGATTGTACAGCCCTAACTCTTCTTTGCTCACTGTTGCTAGCAAGAATTATGTCTTAGGGCTATCCTTTTTTCCCCTTTAATAGTGAAGGGGTTTTTTACCCTTTTCCAGTCAGTGGGACCTTCACTGGACTGCCAGAGCTTCTCAAATACAACATTCAGGATTCTAAAGACAATTTTTGAACTTGAATCCTAATATATTAGCCGTGTTGAGAAAGTCCAAAGACTAAAACAAACGGATTAATTTAGACAATTTTCCCAAAAATTCACGTAATGGGACATAATCCCTCTTCTGCTCATCCCCACATGAACCCTTCCCCTACATAAAATTTGTCCTGAAAGCTGCCATTTAAATCGATCTTCGCTGACTAAATCACTTCCAGATGGCATGGGAGTTCAGATTTCTATTCCTGAAATCAGAGCAAAGTCAGGAGAATGTTGCTCTTTGGACAAGTGTAAGTTTAATGTGCATACTGAGATATCCCAGTACCTGCTTTTCCACCACTTCCACTATCTTGTTTAGTTTAAAAAAAAAAAATCATAATAATTTCTTAATCCAGAAATTGTGCTCTCTCCTGTTCAGAAGAACCATGAAGGCAATATTTATATCAAGCCAGCTGTTTAACTTGCCACAGGAAAAAACTATTAAACTCTTCATGGAGTAGATATTATCATTAGTAGATTAGTAGATATTAGTAGACAAGAAGGAGAAGGAAAGGGAAGCTTCTTTTCTGTGGAATATGTAAATCTCTTACATCACTGCATTGCTCTGAATTACAGTTACATTTAAAATCAGATCTGTCAAGCAAGAAATGACACTGATCTTTGGAGATTTGGTGGAAAAAAAAAGAAAAAAAAAAGAAAAAAAAAAAAAGAAAAAAAAATGAAAAAATTAAAGCACAAACTTCCTTATACCTTTCACAGTGGAAATGAGAAAAATAAGGATGTGCTCTTCCTCTGTCATCACATTTATCTCCTAGCATAGGAATTGGAATTGGAGTAAGAAATGTATGCTATAAAACAGTCACTGAGAAGATGCCTCCACTCTATCTGAATATAAACTAAATGCTTTAAACACAGAGGGTTTTAATACTTTGGGTATAATGTGGAACTACCAGTCCAGGGCTTAAATACTTAAATTTTAGGATAAAGACTTGGGAACACAAAATGTTGCATGTAGAAACACAGATTTAGTGAAAATACGAAGTTTCCTTGTGCTGCACACTTAAATGGTCCAGCATGACACATTCATGTCTTCTGTGTTCCACCAGAGAAATATTAACCTTTTTTTTTTCATTTTAAAAATAGAAATTTTAAAAGAATTCCTGTTTGTTTCTGCGCTCAAGAAAAATAAACCAAAGCAGTTTCTTCTTACAGAAAATCCTGTTTGCTTGGTTGTTTAATATTGTTCTTGCTGAGGAAAGCATTTAATGAATCATTAATTCTTGCAGTGGGGAAGGCGAAATTTTAGGAATGTTTGTTAACATAATGTAGTTAAAAACACCTTTTAGGTAACTCAGAGTTAAAAATGGATTTAATCTTCTTTTTTTTTTACCCCTACTTACAACCATAAAACCCACCTGTAGCACCTTGTTGAATGATTTTCCCTGATATTTTTATAGCCATTAAAGTTCTTTAAGCTAGGAAAATGCATAATAAGTATTATTACAGAAGCCATAATCATTTATAAAGATGCTCCTTCCTGCTTTACCTCCCATGCTGACACAATTTTTTAAGCTCTAATAACAGAGACAATTATGTTTCTTCCCCGTTTCAACCTGCAAGTTGCTCTCTTTAAGCACTTTAAAGTAAAAAAAAAAAACCAAAAACACAAAACAAGACTGCAAACCTATCAAAGAAGAAACTCATAGCTCCAAACCACAGTAAATATTAGAATAATAATATTTCTCAGTATTATTTGAGCTTCTTAACCTACCACTATTCACGTCTTGTATGAAGATCCCTAGAAATTTGTTTATAAATTCTGGTTTTCAGGATAATATATGTTAGTTGATGTGTCTATCTCAGCGTGGTTTTATTTCTAAAATGGCTCCAGGGCAATGAAAGTTAGCGAGCAGTTAATGGAACAGTTGAAATATACATAATGAGCAAAATCATAAGAATAAAATTTGTAAATTTCATCAAGTGCTTTGTGGTAACTTGGTCTTTCACTGAGCGTAAGAATGAATGACTACCAGAAAATTGAATAAAAGCATTATTTGCTAGGTATAGAGGTATAAATTTAGAGAGTTATCAGGGCTGAGGTGTTTTTTTGTTCCTTTGTGATTTTGGTTTGTTTTTTTTTTTTTTTGTGTGTGTGTGTGTGTGTCTTGTTTTGTTTGTTTGTTTTGTATTTGGGTCTGAGGGGTTTTTTTACATGAGGTAGTTTGAGATCCATTTCTTGTATATTTCTATTTATGCAATGCCTAAATTCCAAATTGTCATATTTCTCTGACATTTGGCTCCTTGACACACCTCACACCAAGAAAGGAAGGTGTTGTGTTCCAAAAGCTTTTGAACCACACAGGGTAACTGCATGAAAGCAGCAACAATCACCATGGATTTAAAAAATAAACCTTCCCATTCTCGGTTTATTTGGCCTTTCTTTTTATTTTTCTTTGTTTTTGTTTGGTTTTGTTTTGCTTTTTGTTCTGTTTTTTTTTCTTTGTTTTCAAAAGTCCAACCAGTTTGATAGTTTTTTATCTTCTCCCATGCTTGTATCTTAATTAATCATCTTCTTCTGTTTCAGTAAAATCTCTTATATGATATAGTTTCTATGGCCCAAATGAATTCCCAGAAATCCTTTCTAGAGCTCTTTCTTTATTAAATTTTAAAGCTGGAACACATTTCCTTTAATAAAGGCCAAAGATTTACTGCGAATGTTCCCAGATAAACCCAAAGTACATGAAGTTTCTCGAGGAAGAATGTAATTTATGGAGATAATTTCCTATTTAATATGTCTCTAATTCACCTGGCACTCCTTCATCAAGTCCATCATATTTTCAAAGCTGAAGTCAGTGACACTTTCCAGAATATGTTTCCTGGTGGGTTCAGTCTATCAGCTGTGAATTATTGGGCCTCACACCTGGAAAAATTAATCCTGCTGCTCCTCTGGGTATTCTCAGACACCTTTTTTGAGAATTTCAAAGGAATTACAAAGCTTCTTTGCAGTGGTTTTGGGGATTTCTGGAGTCTGAAAACAAGTGTTTTGTCACCCTGTTTCGACTGCTTGTGATGCCACCTTAAACACTGCTTGATTTTTCAAGAACAAATCCCAGCTGTTCAACAGCTGGAGCAACATGAGCTTCCCCTGAGCAGCATTTCCATTAGTTTCAGCACAGGATCCATTTTTCTACAGCTACAGTGAGGTTTTTTTGCCTACTTTTATTAAGAAGTATGGTTTTGCATGGAGATGAAGAGCCAGGGGTGAAACTACCTGGACTGGCAGAAATAAAACAAGCACCCCTGTCTTAAAAATCAGATAAGAAACTGTGATATTTATGAGTAACTGAAGAACATTTATGTATACATATAAAGGAATAAATTGTCAAAAAATATATATACACATACACTTATACACTAAGCTTTAAGATTTCCTTAAATTAAAAAAAAAAATTATTTAGGAAGGAGACAGTTTATTTCCACCAGTCCTAGAATCTTCTCTGTGCCTGCCTTCAAAGTGGAATGATTGTCACATATTTTCTTTTATGCTCAAAGTTAAGGCAGAGAAAATGTCATTACAGGGTGGCTTTGTCTAAGCTGAACCTGTCTGAGCAGAGAAAGGGATGCTTGTGATACTGCAGAATTTATATCACAAAAGGTGATGGGGTTTTAGCTTCGTGGATATATTTGACTGGGAAGCATAAATGACCTCTTTATCTGTATCTTTTTCTGTTCTGTGCTTCTCTCTCCTCTACTCTCCCTTCTACCAAAAACATTTCTGCAGTGCTTTCAGTGAACAAAGCCAAAACCTGTCATTTTGTCACTGCTGATGTGCTGAATGCTGAGAGGTGCTCCAGTGCTGTCATGAGCCTTTTTTTGACAATATTTGATATATGGTGAATAGAAAACACATCCCCCTGAGATGAGAGGATCCAGTTTGTGCAATCATGATCACGGTGCTGCCTGCATGGACTCTCTTGGAAGCAATATAAGAAACACACTCAGGTTTGTCAGTACTTTATCCAGATCTTTGACTTTCCCCAGGCACTGTCTGCCCTCACTATATTTTGTTGTTTTTTTTAAACTGCCCAGGGCAGATGTCATCCCTCAGCACTTTGCTGTTTCCCATTTTGTAACCTATATATCAGCTTTTGTATTCCTTGAAGAATGAAAGGGACTATAAACAAGGTTAATAGTGATGGGAAGATTTGCAACATCAATACCTACCTACTTTTTGATTTTTTTTTCCTATAGTGCATGCAAGAATGTATAACTAATATTTTAAAAATACTTAACTAGTAAAAAAAAATCCAAATAATTGTTCATGATGCAATCACACAAAATATTTTCATTTATTTTGTTGATGGAGAAAATAAATAGGGGGAAAAAAAACACCAAGAAGAAATATACTCTTATTTTAAATTTGGATTTCACAAACATCCACACTTGCACTGCTATACTTATGTATTCTTGATTTGCTTTACCAAGAATGAAATTTCAGTGGGGATGCTTGTGTGACATTTGAATATTTAAGGTGTACTCAAAGGCCAAGTTAGGCTGGGAAAGGCTGTATTTGTTCTGCAGGTAATTTAGCAAAGCAATTCTTCCCAGATCAGTGATCTGACGTGTGCTGAAGCAGCCTGTCCTTTCTAAAGCCATGGAGAGTTGTCTGAGTCATGTGTACATGCACAAAATGCAACAAACACGCTGGAAAATGCAGAGTTTTTTGAATTCACAATGCAGGGCTTTGGCATTTTCATGCTTGTGGTGTGTTGAGAAATATTACTGAGCATATTGAGCCATGTCCAAGAGGCTTGGATTTCCAGGCAAATAAATAACTATTAGCATTTAAAGTAATAATTTAAGTACATTAAAAGGGCAACCCTCCAGAGGATGAAACTGCAGTTTTCTCACAGCATCAGGTTAAGGCCCTGTGAAAGAGCTGGATTTCCTGTTTCAGGACACAAATCCAGATTCAATTTGACCCTGAATGAAGGGTGATAAACTTCACACAGCCAATAAAGCTTTGCTTAAGAATCTCCTGTCTTCAGGCACAGGCAAAAGCCACATATCAGCCTCAAGGAATCCCAGGATGTTTGTGTTTGGAAGGGAGCTCTGGAGATGCTCTGGTCCATCCATCCTGAGCTCCCCACCACCTTTATTCCCTTTGGTTTTTTTGGTGGTTTGATTTTTTTTTGTTTGTTTGTTTGTTTTTTGTTTTTGTTTTGTTTTGTTTTTGTTTGTTTGTTTTGGTTTTTTTTGCCACAACAGGAATTTTTGTCCAGACCCATGAGCCAGGATGTGCTGAACAATCCTCACCTCCACCAGGGATCAGCAACCCCAGATCTTTTTCTGCAGAAGAACTTTTTCAGAGTGTAAGAACAGACCCTTCAGGAGTGTTGGTCACTGTCACCTAAGCAGATTTCACCGAATATATCAAAATAGGGACATTGCTTGGCATTACCTTCACTGATATATTTGTTACATCCACTTTCTATACAGTTTAGTACAGGAACAAAATATTTTCCTTTCCTCCAGTGAAAAAGTTAAAAAAAAAAAATAAAAAATGAAAGAGCCAGGATACACTTCACAGGTTTTATTGAAGTGAACTTTTAAAGCAAAACAATCAAGAGAAAGTGTGAATGTTAACCTTTAAGAAAAAAAGCCAGCATTACATTTTTAGCCTAAAGTGGAGCAAGGCACTTTTAATTATATCTCAATACCAGCAACATTAATATGAAAAGCAATAAATAGAGGTTAGCCTGATGCTAAAAGATAATTTTTTTTTTCACCAGACTTTCCATGAAGCATGAAAAAAGTTCTTGCAGCATTGGCTGAATTTCCTTGTTTCCATGTGAGGCAGTTTAACATTTCCTGCAAGATTATGCTTCATGTTAAAGTTTAGAGGTATTTGGCTAATATTTTAGCCTTTAGGTATTCATATAATTTACTATTATGTGCACGTATACACACACTTAAGTGTTTCTTTTCCCTTTTGAAGATGATAGAATATATCTATTTCTAAATAAATGTGGGGTCCTACTATACCTTCCCTCTCACCAGACCAAATTTACCAACTGTGTCATTACCATGCAGAGCACCCCTGCACTTAAATAATCTGCAGGATCATAGGGAATTTCTGCTTCCATGGGTAGCCCAGTTCTCATTGAGAGCAGGACAAAATTAAAATACATCCCACCAGCACTTCTTACAGTACATCTTCCCTGATATTTACTCAGAATTGCTGCTAGAAACATTATAAAATGCACTTCTTAACACTTCTTCCACTAAACCCACTGAAAAATGGACATAAAATGCAATAAAATATAACAAATGGCTAGCAAAACTTAAACAAACCAAAAATAAACATGCTTAAAACAAGATGATGGTGTGAATAAAGATTCCCTCTCTTATGACAAACTCAACTGCCAGTTTATAATACTTTGTGGTCAGGTTGGTTAAAGAAAAATTGTCAAGACAGCACCATCATAATTTTTATTGGTGATACTCACCAAGCATCTAAAGTGGTTCTGCCTCCTCTAAAGAGCAGCTTTTGCATCCACAGTTGTTTGCACTCTGTTTGAACCAAATTCTAAATGCTTTCTGCTTTGCCCAGAAAGGCAAGGGAGCCATTATTCACAATAATCACATTTTAATTCAGATGAGAAATGATAATCTAAAATCTGATTAAAGAAACTTACTGAGGGAATTTTATGTGCATAGCTTATCATCTTTGCCAGGATTGAGCTCAAGAGTGTGGTTCTAATTTTGTTACAAGGGCCTGGCAGGAACAGAGTACACAGAGCTGGTGTGGTATCACCAGGGACATGGATTTGTGTTTTGGTGGGGTTTTTTACTCAAGAAAAAACATTCCAAACATTTAATATACATGCTTACAGGAATCATGGAGGATGAAACATAAGAAGAGTTTACATTCTTTTAAGCTTTTGCAAAAATAATACTGATTTACAACAAATACTTTGCAGCTTGGCAAGGCAGGGTAATTTCTTTTTTCTTTTCTGAGTTGAACACGAATTGGATGGGTTGGGGTTTTGAGTATTTCTATTTTATCTGGTGTTTTAAGTGTACCATGTAGGTCTCAGAGAAGCAGGGAAATACTTCCTTGTATTACTTTGATCACATGCAATCTAACGACAATAAACCCTACGAACAGAATTTTTAGGGAATTCTAAAAACACAGAACAGCTGCATGGTTCTTGGCTGCTTGTTGGGGTTAAACCATGACAGTGAGCAACAGCAAAACGTGCTATGGATTAATTTCTATCATCATTTAAACCTGGGTTTGAAGAATTTATCATAAGTGAAAGGAAAAAAAGCAACCCAACAACACAACTTATGAAGACTCTGGCGTTTCAAAAATCCAAAGATGTAATTCTAACTTTTAAAGTTCCATTATAGAGTAAGAGAGACTAAGTCTAAAATATAAATTTAATTCTACTAAGTCATTAAGTGAAAGTAATAAATCCAGTACTTTTTTGGGGTAGAAAACTACAGTTTAGTTTGTTATTTAATTAGAAAATTGTTATCAAATGGCACCAGGTATAGACACTTTTAAATGAACACAAAAAGGAGGTATTTAAAGCAGTACACAATTCATGACCTTGAAACCATACATTGTGGATGAAGGAAGTGGATGTGGATGGGAAAAGTGACTACATAGCCTTCTGGAAGAAAAATCCACCTAACACCTACATGTCCTCATCCTGGCATCTGCCAGCAGTGCTGTGGAGGGGGAAATGGACTGGATAAACAAAACTGTGCTTTTCCTGTTGCTTAAAAATGCTAATTGGCATATAGAGACTCTTCTAAAGTAAATAAAATGTCACCACTCAGCCCTTATGGGATGCTGATTTTGGGATATTTCCCGACATAAATCCCATCAGCTGATCCTGGACACACAGTTTATGCGTCTTGGCAGCCGTGTTTGTGGTGAACTGCAAATGGTTTGGGTTTGGCCACCAGCCCCTGACAGTGCTCCTGGATTTTCCACTTTACTCATCCCAAATCATTCTGTTTTGTCAAGATCACCAGCACAGACCAAAACACGTGCAACTCATCTTACAGCTGCAGGAGAGGAGACTGGATGTTTTTGGAGAAGTAGGTCTTGAGAAGTTTCTACACAGAACCAAGTGAAGTCTTCTCAAAATTCATGGAAAATATTTTTACTGCATTTTGTGCTCCTGTTTAGTTAAAATCTTGATAGAGTTAGCTAAAAATGTGGACAAGATGGTGGAATAAATTTTAAAAGGTGATTGAAGCCCACTCATAAGGAAATTTTTCTTGGTTTTAATTTTTTTTAAAAAATTCTTAACTTCTTTTTCACCATGATAATAAAATATAAACAAAAATAGTGCTTTAAAACAAGTAATCTTTTATTTATGCATATATGTATTCATATATATTTCTATTTCTATTTCTATTATTTATATTTATATTTATATTTATATTTATATTTATATTTATATTTATATTTATATTTATATTATTTAGCTGATCTAATAATCCAGTGCTAGTCATTACTCTGGAATATGTAATTTCCAATCAGAGAAAAGTTTTCATCTGGATGTGGTTTTAACTTTCGGAGTGCCACATGGCTTCTCTTTTTCCCAGATTTTATAGAAAGATCTTGGGTTAATGCGTGGATTCTTAAGAGTTCAGATGAAACCCAAAATAAGACAATATGAAAGAAAGTTAGAACAAAAGAAAAATATAGTGAGCTGTGTGTTAATGTGCATAACCAGTATTTGATAAAGTGGCATTTATTTTCAGCCTAGTGTGCTGAGGTAAAAATAAATTAAAATTTCTGAATTACCTTCATTAGGATGGGATTAACATTTCCCTGCAAATGCTGTTTCCACCGTTCCTTTCACTGATGATATTCATGAGTGTTAGGTACACTCATGTTCTCTGCTGCTTTGCTTTTTCTTTTTAAATTTAATTCAGAAATTTAACGTTTTATTTCCCTGACTATTAAAGACAGTAGGAGGTGTTCATCCATCTCTGCTTCCCCTACAGTTAATTTATAAGGGTTATCCACGTTCCAACATCTCCATCTGGACAGTCAGGTGCCCGGGAATGCTCGACTGCCATCAAACCCAGCAGAATTCCTAAACTCTCATTTCCTTGGAGCACAAATTCCTGGGTTCATTTCCGTGGGCTCTGACACCCAGCAATGATTTTGGCTCTGTCTGCACTCTGCTTTTCCAGCTCAGAGCTACCCTGCCTGGCTGAGGGGAATTGCCCTCAAAGAGTTTTTCGAGGCTGTGTCCAGAAAATCAAGAACCTCTCTGCTGGCAAAAACCAAACCTGGGAACATCATAATTATGGCATTGCTGGGATCAGAGTCCCAGAGAGACTGGGACACCCTTTAGAGCCTGAATTTGGAGAAAATTATAATTTACCAGCAGCTGTTGACAGGTTAACACAGAAGCTTCAATTANCCCCCCAAAAATAAAAAAAAAAAAAAAAAAAAAAAAAAAAAAAAAAAAAAGTGAAAAATTAATGCACAAAGGAAAACTTATAAGGCAAGTAGAACCTCTTCAACCAAAACCTAATCTGCAAGCATAAGAACTGTGTTTATAGGAACCATAAAAAATGTTTGGGTTCAGAAAGAGCAGTCCAAAGCCAGTTGGACCAAACTAACTGTCTGGAATATCTGGAATGTATCAATGCTAAAGGGTAGAGGCATGGACAGCTGAATAAAATTTTTTTGTCCCAGAAAATTACTGGCCAAAGTCTGGGCTTGAAAAACTAAGCAAATATACCAACAGATATAATCTTGTTTGTTTGTCAGTGTGGTTGATCTAGATGAGAGTTTGCATTTCTCAAGCCAAGGGTTTTGTTGTTAGTGATGTGTCATCAAGGGTCTCAAGTGAAGGAGGCAATTTTGAAGCCAATTTATGATCACTTTGGGCTTCTGATGAGAAAATACAGCATTTTGAGTAGCTTAGCAGCTGTTTTCAGAGTGAGGCTGAAGCACCTGCAGTTGTTTTGAAAGAGAATTTTTTGGGTCATGTTGCAAAAACAATTTGGTGTCCACTGCAGAGCAGGCAGTGTAATATCCCTTTCATAAATGTAAATATTCTGTTCCCAGAGGCTCTGCAGTGACCTTTCATTTTGAAATTTTGCCCTTTGCCAGGATTTTGAGATAATACAAACCATTAAGTTTGAAATACAGTCCTGCATTTATCCCCTTCAAAAGCAATACCAGCCACCTTTAACATGTAAAAGTCCTCTTGGGACAAAACCTTTTTGCTTATGATAAATTTTGTTTTCTCTCCCCTATTCTCTTCTTTCTTAAGAGAAGACTCTTAAAACATTTACTATCTCTCCATTGGATATTCTGGTAA
Source organism: Rhabdornis inornatus (assembly GCA_013397075.1). Lineage (NCBI taxonomy): Eukaryota > Metazoa > Chordata > Aves > Passeriformes > Rhabdornithidae > Rhabdornis > Rhabdornis inornatus. The sequence goes on from VWZS01006916.1 coordinate 56,043, forward strand.
TAGGAAGGCAATGTTAGCCCTTAGCTGTAATAATAAAGATGATGATGATGATGATGATGATAATAATAATAACAAACTGTAACAACACTATTGGACATTATCTGCATTTTCCACCCTTTCCTCAGCTGGGGTAGAACACCTGCAGTGCATCAAGAAGACAAAGAGAACATTTCTGGGGAGATCTCTGGGGAGATCTTTGGTGGCACTTAGTCTCAATTGGAAACTGCATTTCTTCTGAAGGAATCATTCTACGCAATGCATTTCTTGATGGGTAGAAATTATAAATGTTATTTTACAAAGCACTTTAAACCATGATAGATAAAAATGTAATATAAAACAGTCTCAGCTTCCTATCCCACATGATCCAGGCTGAGCAAATAACACCTGTAATGCTTTCCAGTCTTTGTTGTCTTGTGCAGCATTTTTTTTTTTAATGTATGCAGAAAATTTTCATGTCATTATCTACAAGATAAGGAGCAATATAGCATTTTATAAGCATCTCTGAAAGTGAAATAAATTCACCTCACAGTAGTCCAAGCAAATATTTCTTCCTGGGAAGAAATTAAAACATTGATTCTACCTTTATTACTTCCTAAGCAAATTATTTTCAGATAGGTATTTGATCTTTGACATGGAGGTCCTGTGGATAATTAGATTTTTCTATTATAATGCCCTCTTTTTCTTAGTGTTAAAAACAAAATATTATCACAGAAAAATAGAAGATTTTTTTTGTTGTCTCCTTATTTGAAAATTCTTCTAATCCATTCACTTAAGTGTCAGATTCTTGTCTGAAATATGTTTATACAACATTTAAATGCTAAAAGAAAAGAGTTTAGCGGTTGATTAGTGTGGGAGGTCTATGTACATAGCGGGGATGTGACTCAAAGTATGTCAAAGACAAGAGAAAAAAAATCTGTTTGGTGGGTCAGGCCATAAATGCAAACTCAGCAACAGACATCCCTTCTTTTTACTACAGATCAGTAAAAATCTGTAAAAATGGCACAAGGCAATGATTTCCAGCTTTCTCTGTGTGACACTTGTGAATCCTGAGCAAGAAACACTGTGTGGTATTCTGTTCCTTTTTACAAACATGGACAAGAGGAGTGGTGCCTTCCTGAGGCTAATAAATAACTGGATGGATTTACTGCACTGCTCTTTAGACTAACTCCAGCCTATTTAAAACATTTTGAGATGTATTTGAGACCAGCTTGAGCAAAAAAAACCAACCAACCAACCAACCAACCAACCAACCAACCAACCAACCAACGGAAATAAAAAAGAAATAAAGATTATTGCAATTTGAAAATAAAGGTTTCGTGATAACTCTTCCATGAAATCCAGGTGATTAAAGAAGGATTGTGGTTAAAATACAATATGAATAATATCCATGGCAATTTAATTTTATTTTAATTTTCAATATTTCAACATGAAGTGTTCATTTTTACCTTTGTTGCGTTGTTCTTGGTTTGTGGATTTCATTTAAGCATGGTGTGGTATCTGAATCACAAAATCCCAGGACATCTGGGTCTGGAAGATCTGGAGATCACCTTGTCCAGCCTCCCTGATCAAGGAGGTTCACCTAGAGCAGGATGTACAGGAGGCAGGTTTTGAATATTTCCAGACAGAAAAAACCACAGCCCCCCTGGGCAGCCTGCTTCAGTTGTCTGACATCTTTACAGTAAAGTTGTTTTCCTTCATATCCAAATGGAAATTCCTCTGAATGTCTTTTCCCTTGCCCCTCCTCTGCATGCAGATAGAAATGTTTTACTGACTCTTAGCATGGATTGAAAATCAAGATTAGCCTCTCATCTTCACAAAAACAAACAAAAAAACCCCACACAAAACCCCCCAAACAAACAACTAAAAAAAACCCAAACCAAACCAAAACAGATTGTGAATAACTTTGCAACAATCTGCTATAACATAATTTTACTATTTGTAAAAAAAAACCACCCATCAAAACTTATAAAACTCCTATGGATATGATAGTAAAATATCCATTGTAGGATTCATAAAATGGATGCCTAGAAAATGTGCAGACAGATGTTTGACATAATGTCTTCCTCACTAAAACAGTTTTAGTTCAAAGACATCCTGTTTATTTCTAGAATTTGAATACTTCTAGCTCTAAGTTGTTTTTGTTAGTAAAGGCATTGTCTTGAGGCTGCCACCCAAATATTTACAATTTATGGCTTTTTAATGTCTCAACAACTTATCTATGGCTATTATGGTTGAAATGGGAATAGGGATTGCAATATACTCATAATTCAAAGTAGTAATTTTATTTTTTTTTTGGTTTTTGGCTAATGAAGACTCTGAAATAAAGCCAAACAAAGGGGAAAAAGTGCAACACTTTCAACACTTTAGCTAATAAGATAATGGCATTGTAGTGGCCTGACTTGCTGGGTTCACAAGATCACACAATTCACAGAAATTATAGATTCTAAAAATAAAAAGACAAAAGGAGAAAAAGAGCTTTACTTAAGGAACTAATTTAAAAGACAGCACATATTGTCTCTTCCCAGAAAACGTGTTTCCATAACTATGGAGTAACAGCTACATGCAAGCATTTCAGGCGTTTTATTTCTCCTATTAATATGAAGTATTCTCAAATAGAAAATCCATTTTTTTTTTTATTTTCCAAAGAAAAAAGGGAAAATTTGCTTTGATTCATGGGAGGAAATTATGAGCTGAAGTTGTCTTACAGCAAGTTTTATCAGGATCTGTGGATTCTAAGGGAACAGTGACTTCTCTGTACTTATCTAGATTTGAATATTAAGCACATTAGGGCAAATCTTTCAACCAGCTTTGCATCAAGGGTGCTTGGCACCGCAGCAGACAGCAGGAAAGCATGGAAATTGCATGTTGGGAATTGCACTGAGACAGCTGTGGCAGAGTCTTGTCAGAAAAGACCAGTGGGCAGACATTTAAATAAACACAGGTCCTGTGATTTCCACGGGCCAGGGTTCATAAACTGAGTGAAAACTGACTTCTTGCCTTAGGAAGAAAATCTCTGCAGTCTGTAGTACTGTACAAAACCTCAGAGGAGATCATTCAGGATAATAAAATACTAATAATCAGTTCTGGGACCTCAGAAGAAGGTCAGTTGCCCTTATTACTTTATGGGCATGCACACTGAAAGACAATAATTTGTGTTTTCAAGGTACAGGTTTAGTAGTGTTGTGCCACCTATTTGAGTCTGTGCAGATGATACAGTTGATTTCATAACACTTTTTCAGAGTCAATTAATTAAGTATTTGGATGGATCTGTGAGGTGAAAAGCAATAGCAACACATAAACATTTATGTTGTTAACACATGTAAATATTGACAGGAATAACAGAAGTTTAAGGGGAAAAAGCAAAGGGAAGAAAAAATTCCTTTCTACTCTATTATCTTTACTATCCATTTCAATCATTTTACCACTGTCTTTTGTAGCTGAAGGAAAATGTTCTTTTCAAAATTCAGAGATTCTCTTTGAAAGAAATAAAAAAAAGTAATTTTTACTGATCTGGAGAAGCGCCTCCTGGTTTACACAGGGAACTGAAACTTAAATTTCTGTAAAGATAAGCCTACCTTTGTGAGGGATGTAAAAGCAATTTATCAGGCCAAAGAGTCTTGAATTTGATATTTCTGATTTGGAAAGAATAAAAAAAAATGTGTTCCAGCAGTTCAACAAACCTCAAGGTCATGTCCTTAACTGGAATTTCCACTGAACTAGCTGGGCTATCATGGACCTGGAATTTTTTGAACATGCTCACTTCAGGAGAAAATCCAGTCCCTTCTGATGTTAAATTACACTTAATGGTGTGGTAGAAAGTTTTGTTTAGTCTATTTAAGTTTTAGCCTTAAATGTGCCAAGCAACCACAATCACGAGCCACTCCAAAATTTCTTTGTGACTTATTTTTTCTTGAGAAAAATCAAGGAAATAATGTTACGCATTGGAATAAGGTCTTAATCTGATTATTCATTTACAGGATCTTTATAACAGAAAAACTGTAGTCCTTTTAGTTGAAATAGAAAAGGTGTTAATCAGCTACATAAATTGCTATTTAATCACAACTAGAAAGCCTGTAAGTGAAATATATGACATTATGTCCAACATTTAATTACCATATCCACTTGAATGTCATTAATTTCATTATATCTTTGAATTTCAGTCATCCTATTTCACTTCATTAATTTGTCCTGAACGAGGAAAGCTTTGGGTCGTGAAAGAGAAGTGGGAAGAGGAGTGTAATGATTTGAACAAGTGTGGACACCTGGTGCCCACCAAAGCTGCTCCCATTCCTCAGCTGGGCAGGAGAGAAAATACAACAAAAGCCTCGAGGGTCAAGATAAGGGCAGGGAGAGATCCCTCAGCAGTTGCTGACATGGGCAGAGCAGACTGGACCCAGGAAACCAATTAATTTATTACCAATCAGTAGGGTAATGAGAAAAAAACCCTGAGTTTTAAAACACCTTTTCCCCACCACTCCCTTCTTCCCACTCCTGAATTCTCTTCCTCCCTGCCCTGCAGTGGTGCAGGGTTTCAGGGAATGAGGATTGAGGTCAGTCCCTCTGCCCCAAATAATACTGACAATTCAAATATTCCATGATTTCAGGATGCTTAAGGAAATATCTGCTTTCCACTAAAGGGTCATTTTACTCTCCACAGTGAAAAGGACACTATACAGTTTGTGGACAAAAAGAAAATTATTAGGTATTATTAATAGATTATTGATTATTTTGCATCTTAATCCATACCCTTATAACTATGCAGAGGAAAAAAAAAACCAACACAACAACCTATATTTCTTGCAGTTTCTTTTTTTTTTTTTTCCTTAATTATGTTTTTAATTATTTTTTTCTGGAAGAGTTATCCCAAGGAGAAAAATACAAAAGAAAGTCGTAGCTTATTTTATTTTCCTTTTCTATTTCCTATGCTCTGTAATTCACAAGAATGGAAATACTGATATTTTCTTTGGAATCATGTGGCTATGAAAGTACTCACAAAGTAGGGAACCTATTCAAATCTGTCTTTTAGCTTTTTTAAAAGTGGAAAGGGGAAGAATAAGAATATTTATTTTCAAATCAGCTACATCAGCTGTAAAATGAAATATCTGTGAAATGTCTCACATTAGTCACTGTATACAGCTTGTAAGTATCATTCTTTTTTGTTAAATACATAATTGCAGAGTGTTCAGAACTATGAGATCTATCAAAAAATGTGATTAATTACAGACATTTATGCAGGCTGTTCAAAAAATGCTGTGATTTTGCCAGCTTTTTTGAAGGCAATGATTTCAGGCTTTGTAGTCTTTCAGTGCAATAATAAACAGTGCAAAAAGATGACTCAGAAAAATATAATATTTTAAAAAAATACTTTCACCAAGCAGATCTCACCAAGTAGATTCACAGGTTTGTGCATATTTGTGTCCATCTCAAACCTGACTTTCTCCTGTGATGGGAGCAACTCCACTCTTCCAGCCCCTGTCTTGGCTTTCAGGGACTTGAGCAACATGGGAAGATGGATTACTGTTGAAAACTGAGGGGAAAAAAGGTTTGTTGAGCACTTTGATGCTCCCCATGTTGGCTGTCACCAGCTTTCCTGTCTTATCTACCAAGGGGGGCAGCTTTTCTTTAACACCCATTCTCTGGCCAGTGTAAAAGCTCTCATTATTCTTCAAATTCCTTGCCAAATTCTGTTCCAGCTGTGCCTTACCTTTCCTAACCCCATCTCTCCACATCCAGGCAGTGTCCCTATATTCTTCCCAGTACAGACATCCCTGGTCCCACTACCTGGGTATTTCCTTCTTACACTTTAGTTTGACCAGAAAGTCCTTCCTGAGCCGTGCTGGTCTCTGTTGCCCAATTTTTTACATGTCGGAATTGAGAGCTCTTGCACTTAAGAAATACACTCTTAAAAAGCTGCTGGTTTGGTTTTCCTCCTTTTTCACCAAGGGCAGTGGATTCCCAAGGAATCCCATCCACTAGTTACTTAAAAGTCAACAAGTTTGCTCTCCTAAAATTCAGGATCCTGGCTCTACTCTCCACCTGGCCCATATCCCACATTATTGTGTGTTATACCACAGCCACTGTAGCAAATTCTGCCACCAGCACTGGCATCCCTAATTGAATTATTCCATGTTGGAACAGCTCAAGCAACGCTCCTGAGGAGAATCCCAGCACTCCCAAAGGTTTCTCAAAGCTTTATCCACCACTGTAGGAGGCAAAACCTTGAGTGTGGCACCGGCCACACTTTCCCCTGTTCCTTCCTAAACCCCTGACTCCGGCTGGAAGGATGGAGGACAACACCCCACAGTGCTCCACATCCTTTTAAAATTTTAGTCAGAGGGACACACAGCCTTTTCTGGTGCTTCTAAAGTGCCACGTTTCTGGACCCTGTGTGGAATTTTAGGAGCAGACCTGTAGGAATCATCAAACCCCCCAGCAGGCAGAAAACCACTCTGGAGAAAAATCATCTGCATGGCGAACGAGTGTTTTGGTGCCTCCCAGTAAGAAATCTCCAAGAATTGATGGTTTCTGTGGTGGTTTCTATGTTTTCCTGCTGGTGGGTGGCTGCAGCAGCTTTGCATGGTTGGCTTCTCCTGCATCCTGCCCATCACTCATCTGCTGCTCATTAACCACCCCCAGAGCACAGACTCTGATGTGCAGGAGCTGTTTAGGGTAAAGATTTTTCCTTCCTCCCCAAGCATAAATGCAACATGGTTTAGGACTCCTCAGCCTCTTTCCACACACAAAAAATTACATGTTTATAACCAAACTATCTAAATAATGGCATGCCGTAGGTTAGCATGAAAGGGAATTACCATAGCACATCCCAATCATGTCTAACCTGTAAGGACAAATGCAGAAAAACTCATTGTTTTTGATTTTATTTT
>VWZS01006916.1:63189-78923 GCA_013397075.1 Rhabdornis inornatus
AAATTATTCTACAAAAAAATGTAGAATATATTTTACTTTGCATAGTACGGCAATCCAGAATGATTTTAAGTGTCTGCTAATTTAATAAATTTATAACAAGGAAATAGATTCTGTTCCCCTTGGCTTTCTTGCCAGGATTATTACGGAAACTCAGGGAAGCAGGGAAGGCAGCCGGCTCTTTGTCTGGCACAGACTCAGCTTTCCTTATTTCTTCTGATGACTCCAGTCAAAGGAATTGTTCAGCAGCTCCCCTTATGTCCCCAAAGAATGCCTCCAAAAGGTTTTTTATCCCTCCCCTAAAGTCGCTGTCCCTCAGCACATTCTGAGATTTGATCTTTGGTTTGCCATGAGGTGCTTGCAATGATGACATCTCCCTTCCCTCCATGGTTTTACAGCTGAAGTCTGAGTGCTTTCAGTCATGCCCTGTACATCCATTTATTGTTCTCATCATCCTCGCTGGCTTCATTTATTTAATTTGCATTTATTTAATTTGTCACATTTCAATTTGGCGCACACAGAACACCATGGTTCAGCCCAAATTGGTCAATAAAGCTCTAGGTCCATGTCTAGCAGTCCATATTCCTTTTTCTCTCTCCATATAGTCACTTTTTATTTTAAAGGTGTGAAAAAGGTTGACTTTTCTTCTGTGTGCAAGATGTTACTGGGTAAACCTCTTTTTTTCTGCAGATCTCCTACTTGTGATGTGCTGACCATCCTTTATTTCTGCAGTTTCTAAGTATAATACCTCACAGGGGAAATTATAGCTTTAAATGCTGATTGGGTATATATGCCAAAGGGTAGACATATAATTATATACATGTATATGGCAAAATTAAAAATGCTAATCTCCCCTATTTAAGATTTTAGCACTTGGGAAAAATTTTAAAAGCTTAAAGGCACTATATACTGTAATTTTTAAAAAAACATTTTAGTACAGTGACGTGCATGTGAGCCACTGAACTCAAGCTGTGCTTTCAGGGTACAACTATTTATGTATCATTTCTATTTTAGAGCAAGTGCTGTCTTCACATCAGCAGACTTCTTCCCTCACCTGTCCACAGAGCAGACTGCTGACAAGGTGTCCTGATAACACCTTAAAAGCAGAAGGAACAAAGCATATAAAAAGATGGCATTTTAACTATTTTTTTTAATAACAATGCTTAAAAAAAGACCTGATATGCTGTTCCAGGACATGAATTCGCTGGGTGTGAAACTGTGATATTGCCAAGCACTTTCACATACCTGTGCAAAGTAACAGGTATAAATGGAAATAAAGACATCAAGTGTTAGATTCAAGGTCCTAATAAGATACAGACCTACATTTTTAGACACTAGCTGTTTCAAGAAACTACTTTTTTTTTTTTTTTTCGGTCTGAGAGTGAATCAATCCTGCCAAGGGGACAGACTCAAAGTGGCTTCAAAGATACCTAGAAGGTTGAAATGGGAGATCTGCATGAAGCACAAACTCCATCTTCCAAGTTTACCATCTTTTAGAGCTGGGGTAATAACACAGGCATAGGTGGAAGGTCCAAACCCCTCAGTAAATATTAAATGGGAAAAAGCTTACTTGCAGTTGGGGTGTTGTCAGAAATATTGGTAGTTATTGCCTGTTTTCTTGAGGTACAACAGTCCATTTATTATTTAAGATCTGTGTAAACTGTTCTGCATGTGAATGTCTGATTCAAACTTCTCTGAACAGCTTTTTTCTTAATTTGTGAGAGTATAAAATATAGCTTCTTTTAAGACTTCCAAATATGTCACAGTTTAATTTTACTCCACTTAAGTCATGGTGTTTTCACAAGGTTAAAATGCAAAATTCCCCTCCAAATTTCTCGTGTAGTTTTTGCCTGAGAGTACTTCTGCTTGCTTCAGTATTGGGTTAAGCCTCATGTACAAAGAGGCAGCATTAACTGGAGACAGAAATGCAATGAATATTTCCACAACAATTCTTTAATTAAGATTGGGAGATAAGGGCTGTAGCAGTAAATCAAACAGAGAGTGGGTGTAGCCCAGAACTGGTTCCTATGTTTTTAATGAATTCTGAAGATGCAGGATGAAAACCATTCTCTTCTCTTCTCTTCTCTTCTCTTCTCTTCTCTTCTCTTCTCTTCTCTTCTCTTCTCTTCTCTTCTCTTCTCTTCTCTTCTCTTCTCTTCTCTTCTCTTCTCTTCTCTTCTCTTCTCTTCTCTTCTCTTCTCTTCTCTTCTCTTCTCTTCTCTTCTCTTCTCTTCTCTTCTCTTCTCTTCTCTTCTCTTCTCTTCTCTTCTCTTCTCTTCTCTTCTCTTCTCTTCTCTTCTCTTCTCTTCTCTTCTCTTCTCTTCTCTTCTCTTCTCTTCTCTTCTCTTCTCTTCTCTTCTCTTCTCTTCTCTTCTCTTCTCTTCTCTTCTCTTCTCTTCTCTTCTCTTCTCTTCTCTTCTCTTCTCTTTTTTTCCCCCTCCACTTATACTTATCAATAAAGGAAGTTAGGATTCCCTTCAGTCAGCTGATTCCATTCAGTTCTTTGCTGGGGTTTTTTTAAGTACCTGAAGTTTGATAACTTAATACAGTAATGAAAAACAGGTGTTTATTTTGTGCCTCTACTAATTTCCCATAGTCACAACGTTGCAGTCTTTTGCTCTGAATTGACACCACTGCTGCAAACACCTGTAAGGTGCACTCATCCAGCGTATCCGGCTGCACAATGAGGCGGAATGTAAAGATAATCACAGGTTCATGAGGATCCTGCTGTGGATTTCATAACACAAAATAATGCACCCCATTCCCAGGCTGCTTTTCTGTTTCCCTTGCAAAGCCTGATGAGACAAGAAGACAGCCAGGGTAGCTGCTATTAAAACAAGTTTCCTGTGGCATTTAGACATAGTGAAAGCAATTTGGTGGCTTTTAAAGGAATGCTCTAAAGTTAGTGAGTTTAAATTTTGCTTCTCAATTGTTTGGAGGAGGAAATGGTTGTGCGACCCACTGCCTCTGAATGTGCCTTTTTTTAAGAAAACAAGCCAGGATCCTTCAAATATAAAACCCCATCTGGCTGGATCATTGTGCTGCTTTAAATTGCCATGCCTAACATTTCGGGAGGGAACACTTGGGATGTTTCAAGTCAAATACAGTGCACATGCAGAGCCTGAATTCACAGAACCTCAGAATCCTGGAGTCATTTGTGCTTGCAAAAGGCCTTAAAGGTCATTGATTCCAACCCCAATTAAGATTGGACTCAGTGATCAGAGGGGTCTTATCCAATCTAAATTATTCAGAGGTTCTGTAAGGATTAAGAGATGACATCTCACTTTGGTTTGCTTGAAAACAGATTCCTTCTTTGTAAAAATTTCTGCTCAGGAAAATAAAATGTTTTGGTTTTTATGTTCTACAGACAGGCTGCACTGAGAGGAAAACTGCAGGTGAATCACAGGTTTCTCCTCCGAGAGAAAAACTAAACGAGATGCCCCAAGATGCTAGGGTCCTGCAAGGAGCTGTGTTCCACCAGAAGAGTTCATAAGACAAACCTGCACATCCAAATAAATGCAAATTAAATAAATGAATCCAGCGAGGATGATGAGAACAATAAATGGATGTACAGGGCATGACTGAAAGCACTCAGACTTCAGCTGTAAAACCATGGAGGGAAGGGAGATGTCATCATTGCAAGCACCTCATGGCAAACCAAAGATCAAATCTCAGAATGTGCTGAGGGACAGCGTCTTTAGGGGAGGGATAAAAAGCCTTTTGGAGGCATTCTTTGGGAATCAGATGATGCAGCTGATTTGAAAATAAATATTCTTATTCTTCCCCTTTCCACTTTTAAAAAAGCTAAAAGACAGATTTGAATAGGTTCCCTACTTTGTGAGTACTTTCATAGCCACATGATTCCAAAGAAAATATCAGTATTTCCATTCTTGTGAATTACAGAGCATAGGAAATAGAAAAGGAAAATAAAATAAGCTTCAACTTTCTTTTATATTTTTCTCCATTGCAGAGTTCACAAAGTCTGCTTGTAAACACAGGATTTCTTCACTCTGAGCCCCTGCAGCTCCCTCCCTTGTGTCCCAAACCCTGGCTCATATTTGTAGGTTTTATCCTCTAAGTATGACTGTGAAGGAAAGATGGGAGACAGGGCAAGTGTCCTCATGTCACATCTCACCACCTTCAAGGGCTTTCTCTAACGAGTGCTTTATTATGGCCAACAATACCTCCAGCTCTTCCCCCACACTCAGCAGAAATGACTCCCCCTCCTTATTGTCATGCCAACAGTGAGTCTCTGTCATGTTCTGAATACACCAACACCCACAAGAGACTGATTTGGGCTTTTGTGTAGCCACTTCAGTTTGCCAGAGTCACCTACTGAATGTTTATTTTCGTCTTTCCCCGCCTTTGTCTCTGCTCTCCATTATGCAGAGCTCTAAAGCATCACTGTTGCAGCTCCACTTTTGACAAGGAGGAACCCAGATCTCCAGATGTTTCACGTGGGAATTGAGAATTACAGCATCATTTAAGTGAAACTGCCTTCACACCTTGTAAGAACAATGCAGGGATGTTAAAGATCTCTTTTTTTTTTGGCATCTCAAATAAATTTCAGGTCTGGGAGACACAAAAATGATAATCCTCAACCCAAGATCCTTGATCTCTAAGGTCAAGCTCTTAACAGTTGTTGGTTTGTTTTTTTTTTTTTTCTTTTTTCTAAGCCTTATTCACACTTTTATGATGTGAATGTTTTATGATGTGAATGACAGAAGTGTGAGGCTCACTTGCTTGTTTTACAGCTTTAGGAGTAAGAAAGGGCAAGCATCATGTGGGTGGGACACAGAGAAGCTCAGAGCTTCATGGAAAAGATCACTGGAGCAAATAGCAGAGGAAGCTGCTCAAATGAGTAAGAGTAAGAGATGGTGACAGTTTTTGGTATGATAGAGACAGCAGGAAGCCAAGAATGAGAGAGTTGCTTTATGCAAAGAAACCAGGATGACTCTCACACCTCTTTTTGAGCCCACGGGAGCAAACAGAATAAAAACACCAAAAAAACCCAAAATCTCACAGACAGCCAGACAAGTCACGAGCAGTTTCATCGAATCTGAGCAACCACAGCACCAAACTTAAACAGCTGAGACGTGGGGAGGACATTTTCCCAGCCCTCAATATGCTTTTGGCTTCCTGGGTTTGACAATCCGAGTGTGATCCAGGGATTACTGAGCATCAGAAGGAAATCTACTTGAGCATGGCAGCAGCGCTTGCAATTTCATAAATATTCCAGCTGAGCTCCCGTGGTGCAGAGTGTTTTTTCAAGTATGTGCACGGCCTGTGAATTGATTCTCTCCACCTAACGTTCTTCTCCAGGGCTGCTACTCAGCTGCAGAGTGGAGAGCAGTTGATCAGAATCAAGTATTTTACAGCAGATGAGAGCAGATGCCTGTCTGGGAGATCATGTGCATGTAGATGGCAAATAAAATAACTAACAGGCATTTACCTGTTTCATCACAGAAATGCTCCCTTGCCCAAGAAGCAGGGAGGTGTTTGCTGGCTGATTTGTCAAATTTTGAGATAATTTTTAACAACAGCTTTGTCATTTAATCCAGAACATACTGATAGAGATTACCACAAGAGGCTGAGAAGTCAATTTTATTTTCTCCCCTCGTCCTCAGCCTTTCTCTTCATACTCAGAAAGAAACATGTAATAATTTCAGAAGTGGACCTCTTGTTACATAGCTGCATAAGGGGTTGTTTAAAGGCTGCAAAACTGGGAACAGCAATAATTTGATTATATTGAAATCACTGGACTATTTTAGGTTTTATAATTACCTGATGCTATTTCAATCAAGGTGCTGATAATAGACAATTGTTACTCTACTGAAGTCTGAAGACCACCCCAAAATTCTGGAAATTCAGTCTGAAACGGTAATGTCTGATACAAAAGGGGGCAGCCTGTGCACATTACAGGTCAAATTGAAGTATTTTCATAATTTCATCTTAATTTTTGGCATTTTTTAAATGCTAATTCTTGCTGTAAATATGCTTGCTACAAGAACTTTAAGGGGTAACAAAGGGATTTTTTTCATAAATCTCACAGATTATGTACAGTAGCCCATTATGTTTACTCAGTGGTTTTCTTTGTCTGATTTTTTTTTTTAAATAGTTGTGTTTGGATAATCAAGGATTTTAAATATCTGTCAGCATTTGTTTTGCAGGATTTTTATTTATTTTAATTAAAAAAAAAACAGTGTTATGCAATCAGCAAGGCTATTTTGAGGAGGATAAATTAGAACGCATGGTATGGAAGGAGACATTGCTGAATCCTAAGAATATCCAAAACATTGAAAAATTATATCATCCTTAGACACCTGTTATTTCTCCACATTTTAGGTCAATGAGCTTCAATCTGGAGTTATTTGGTGCAGAACAGTTTTCAACAGGAACAAAATGTTTTGCTCCACGTGTTCTTTTTAAACATTGATGTGTGTAATATTGGTAGGCTAATTGCACTTTTCTGGGAATTATTTTATTCTTCTGCCTTGAATACTTCAAGGACAACTTTGTCACATGGGACAGGGGCTGGACTGGGTGATCCTTGTGTGTCCCTTCGAGTTCTGGAGAATCTAATGATTAATTCTATGCAACAGTGGGGATAAGTGATCAAATTTTCCCTTATATTCTCCTTGTTTAGTATTGTATCATGAGAGCCTGCAGGCTGTTTGTGTATGTGTCATATTTGCATTTCCACCTTTCCTTTCTCCATCTTTCTCCAAGACAGAATGGATTTTGCAACTTGACTGGATGGCACTCAATGGTTAGTATTTCTAAAATCTGTCCTTTTAGGGAAATCACAGGCATAAAGGCTTTCTGATAACATAAACTCATAGAACCAAATAATCACTGAATTTTTATGGGTTGGAAGGCACCTTAAAGCTCATCTCATCCCACCCCATCATGGCAAGGACACCTTCCACTGTCCCAGGCTGCTCCTAATCCCAGTGTCCAACCTGGCCTGAGACACTTCCAAGGATCCAGGGGCAGCCACAGCTGCTCTGGGCACCTTCACTGTGAGGGTGAAGATACTCCCTGTAGTATCCAAATCTTGATATCACAAAATTATCAGGTTTGAGAAGCATCATGTGTTATTGCACATAGTAACAGGAAACAGAGCATTTGAATGTAAGCAGAAATTCAATTTGCATATGCCAACAACGCCTCAAAAAAAACCCAACCAAAAAAAACCCACCAAGAAACCCCTTCAAGAAATTAGAGAAATAAGAGAACCAAAACCTCCCTAGCAGTTTCATGTCCACTTTAATAATTTTTTTTTTTCTCCTAAATACAGTTTCTAGGAAAAATTTGGTGACTGGCTATGAACAAATTGATGTTGATGTGTTGCTGATGCAAACTGATGGACAGCAGATCTGAATTTAAGTCCACAGAAGGCCAGGATGTTTGTGTTTGTGGGGGAGCTCTGGAGATGCTCTGGGCCATCCCCTGCCCAGGCAGGCTCCCCTGCAGCAGTGGCACAGGAACGTGTCCAGCTGGGCTGGGATGGCTCCAGACAGGGACACTCCAGGCCCTCCCTGGGCAGCTGTTCCAGGGCTCTGCCCCTCCATGGAGAGAAGTTCTTCCTGCTGCTGGGCTGCAGCTGCCTGCCCTTCATTTGATGGCCATTGCTGCTGCTGCTGCCACTGGCAGCACTGGAAAGTTGGTAAGGATATCCTGCTTAGCTTTTGATTAGAATTTTTTCTTGGTTAACAGATGATCTTTAACGACAGTGAGGTGAAATTAGAGTGAAAAAAAATAAAACAAAAAAGATATTTCCCTTTAAATGTTTTTGGTTTCGTTCCTTTTCCTCAATCAAATTTAGGGATTAAAGCAAACTGTTAGGAATGACATCAAACCATGTAGTGTCCTGTACGGGAACTTGGGGAATTGTGGGGAAACTGGAAATGATTTTCTGACCTGTAGCCAAAAGGGATGGGGAGTCCTCTGTTGTGTCTCAGTAAATGTCCATCATCATGGAAACACCCAGAAAATTGGGGTATGTGGAAAATATGTAAGCTCATATTAATTACAGAGGTTCTTCTCATAGAATATTTATTTTTTTTAACATACAAACCATATTCTTCAGGTCAAACTTCTGACATCTGCAGGGAGACAGCATAACAAACATAGCCAAGGTGTTATTTATTTTAGACTTCAGCCTTACATTAATTTTTATGCCAGCAGAGACCTTCAGTACTAGGCTTCACTGAAGTCACTTCAATTCAATACATAATTCAGGAGAGGTTTTGCACTTTTATATATGTGTTTACTTACACCTGTATGCTTCCCTTTTATATTTATACATAGATTGTTCACTTCCAAAATACTTTTGCAAAGCTTTATTCTGAAAGTGTTTATTTGAAATGATCAATGAATAACCTGTGAGTAAGCGTGCAAAATTATTTCTCATCCCTGCTAAAAAAATACATAAATTAGAATCACATAACAGATTTCAGAAAAATCTATGCTGGATTGCAAAACAGTTTATTTTTGACAGGAGACACTTTTAGGCATCTAACACATTCATTTTTACTTGTCAGCAAAATAATTCTTGGGGAAAAGAAGTTTAAAAGCAGCTGCCTGTTCTTTTCTTTCTGGGGCTTTCAAGATTTGCTTAATTTATCCAGGGGGAGACTCTAGGTAGAGTCCTGATAATAAGTAGAAGAGAATATGCATTATTCAAGAGATTGACCTATATGCAAATGAACAGAGCATAAACATTTTAATCTAAAAGTGCTTTTGCTTATATTGTTGTGAAACCACCAAAACTGCACCTCTGAAGTGCACAAAATAATATTGGCTTTAATGAATTGGTTCTGAGTGGTGTTTTGAGGCAACAGAGTCTGATGGATCGAGCTGTGGTCTGAAAACTGCAAGCCCTGGATTCCTACTCTTGGTCCTGGCTTTCTGCCAGAGGAAAATGATAATCCTTTTGAGCTAAGATTTCTTTTTCTTATTAAAACTGTAGATTTCATTATTGCAAAACATTCTTAAAAAAAGGTGGTCACTGCACTTATGTGCTTAATTTGCATGTGTGAACAACTATAACATGAATGTCTTCATACGTGTGCCTGCTTAAAACCATGTAACACATTCATCTTTCTGCAAAGAGATATAATTTCCTTGCAAAGCAAGTTGGATGTTTCCACTGTGAATGTCCTCTGGTGTGCTTTTACAGATGTAAATTTGCAGATTAAAAACTTTGGTTTTCTCAATCAGTGCAGAACCATATGTTAATCAACTGTTTCCTTGAATAGCATGATGAAAATAGAACAAAAGATGACATTTTTTTTTCTATTTAATTAAATATTAAAAATTAAGTGGTCCTGCCTGGAATTTTGCTGGGGTTGCACACAAAAAACCTCTTTTCCTGCTCTCATTTCTTTTATTCTTTCTGAATCTATGGACAGGAAATTATCTCATTTGCCCTCATTTTTATAGCAACTTGATAGAGGAATTATATTTTTTTTTTCTAAAGTAATTTTATCTTCTTTCTTAATAGCTTGTGTAGAATTTTCTCTAAACAGAGAACATATTTTAACAGGTGGCAAAACCCCCTCTTTCTCCTCATAACATCTTGAAAAATACAGGTAATCATGTTATGCTATATTGAGCAGTCTAATATTCTGAAGGTCAGAGAGGATAGATATATCCATATATCCATATATCCATATGTCCATATATCCATATATCCAAGTATCTATATATCTNAAATACAAATATATATCTATATATCTAATCTATATACCTATATATCTATATATCTATAATCTATGTATATATGTATATATCTATATATCTGTATATCTATATATCTATATATCTATCTAGAGAGATATCTAGATATATATCCACCCATTATCTACCTCTCTATCTATCTATCTATCTATCTATCTATCTATCTATCTATCTATCCCTATCTATATATCTATATATAGCACTTCAAATTCAGCAGAAAGTACATCTGGTGATACATCTCTCCCAGCCACTTTCATCTCAATAAATCCCAGCCTACTAAAAAGCCAGAAAGTGATAGGCATCTGCAGAGATTGCCTAATGCCAGACTATGATAAGTAGAAATACAGAAATAAGGAACCTAGAAGTTTCAGCCAGCGTCCTTTGCAAAACAGTGAAACAGATTAGCTAGTTTAGTTTAGGAGGCAATTTTTTTCCCTTGCAACTATCACCCCCATATTGCTTCTGTTGAAATATTGCTATGCTTATCAAAAATTGTTGCTTCAAGAAGTCATCCCTTGAAAAAGAGCACCAGGAGCAAGCATCACTTGTTATTTTGTTTGTGTGTGTGTGTTTGCTTTTTTTGTTTGTTTTTTTTCTTTGGGATTTTTTTGCTTGTTTGCTTTTTGCTTGTGTTTTTTCCCCCTTTCCTGGTTTGGTTTGGTTTGGTTTGGTTTGGTTTGGTTTGGTTTGGTTTTCTGGGCCTTTAAAATCTCTGAGTGTTCATTTTCTCTGCTCAAATGAAAGCAGACATTAACCTTTCAGATATTCCTTTCGTGACACACTGCCAGGGCATTTGTTTTTTATGACAGAGATGTAGCTCCATATTGAGAATTAAACATGGAGTAAAACGTCCCATAGGAAATGAAACTGAGGAGAGTGAGGAAAATTACTTTATCTAGGTCTTTTATTATATTCCCAGCAAATTGTCTTTCTTCATGTCTGTTTTTATCTTTTTTTTGGTCCCTATCGTGGAGCCATGGAATGGTTTGGGTTATAAGAGTCCTAAAAGACCTCTTTTTAACAATTCAGCCTTCTGTAACACAACAAAGCAACTCACTTAAGCTGGTAATTTCTTGCTTCAAGTACATCTTCCTTTGTACAAACAATATGCACATACACTCCCAACCCAGCAATCAAAATTCCAAGAGAATTCAAGGAGAAAATCCAGATATACTGCTGGTTAGTATTTACCCCAAATTGTATTTGTTAGTTTGCACTGGCTTACAACCCTTACTCTGATTATTTACTGTTGCATGAGGTCTCAGTTAGTCACAAAATCAGTTTCATTTGGTGTTTGACTCAACCTCCATGCTCACTTCAGCATCCAGCGTCCAGCAATGGAAAGTTTTTGATGCAGAAACACTGCTTCATCTCTTTTTTTTTTGAAGCTCCTCCATAAAGATTTAAAAAAAAACCCAACAGTTCTAGAGCATTGTTATTCCCATAAGAACCCTGTTTAGAAGTCCATCTGTCCATGCCTGAAGTTTTCTGTGCCTGTCTTCTTTTCCCCTGGCAATATATGTACCATTACCTCTTATATTTAATAAATTATCTGTCTTTAAAATGGCCATCAAGTTTCTGGATTGCTGTTGTTGATGAAACATAAGATGGAACAAGCCAACTTAAGTTCCAGATATATTATTGCATACACTTTATGCCCTTTATGGGATTTTTATTTTAATTTTATAAAACTGAACGAAACATCTTTTCATATGAGAAGCAAAATCTGTAGCCTTATTGCTCAGGGATATTAAATAATAAGTTTCTTATATAAGAAAGGAAAAGATTCAAGATTTAAAATGCCTCCAGAAACTTTCTGTTCTGCTTGCAGACTCGTCCCCCACGTGGCTGTTCTTTAATAAAAAATAATAAATTTTGTAGGCACTTTTCCCTCCAACAAAAATACTCAGTGGAAAAAGAAACAAATATCAACACAATCCTTCCTGCTGCCTGTTGTTGAGGTGAATACTCCCCACCTGGGGTAAAGTTCTCACAGATATTTAGCACACACTGAAATAAACTACTTTTCTCCCCAAAGCTCTGAGCTACGAGCTTATTCAAGTCCAAATCCCCAGGAAAAAGAAGTTTAAAGTACATGCTGGACATTGCAGCTGCTCCTGTTTACCTACCCCTAGAGGAAGCCCAGCCTGGTACCTTTTGCAGTTCCTGTCACAGAATTAGGTGTTCCCAGTTTTCATTATGACAGAGGATGCCAGGCATGGTAATTGAATTCCATTCCACCTTTTGGTGCACCCCTGAAAGCTTTGCATCAGTGAGGTGTTGGCTATGCCATGAGTAACAAGAATGGAAAAAAAAGCGCCCCACTGCTCATGGGCTGTGTATTTGTTGCTCAACAGAAGAAATCTCTGAATATCAATCACACAGCTTTGTTTTTTTTTTCTGACACGTTACGTGTCGTGGCTGTTTGTACTTAACTGCAAATGCACCTTTTAAAGATGATTTTTAAAAAGAGACGTATTTTCTAAAAGCCTGGAGGAACAGCAATTGTATAACAGCAAAAGAATGAATTAATTACTATTGCAAGGTTCCATCGTGGCATGCTAGAAATCTTGCTGATGGAGGAATTAGAAGTACTGCAGTTTTATTTCATGCAGGAATACAAATTTCAGGTGCTTCCTGAAAAAGACACTCCATTCAGAAAGCCCAGCTTGTTAAATAAAAATTCCATGTACTGCCACATCTTTCCTGGAGTTCAAAACATGCAGCTGGAGTTCAAGAGAACACATGAGAGAAAGAGGTTGCAGAGATGAAGGTTCCACCCCATGGAGAGTCCAGTTTTAAGCCTTTGAGAAAATCTGGTGGGAGACTGGAGGTGCTCTTTACAAATTCAAACTAATTAAACTTTTGGAGGCTCCTGCCAGACGAGTTTTTTTTTTGTCTCCATTCCCATACCACTGCCATGCCTTACTTTAGTTCAAAAAATAAACCAAAATCAAGATCTGTATGTTTTATCCTGACTTTCTGCCTTTCCCAGCCCGGAGGCTTATGTTTTATTCCTGTGGAAATCAGATCAAAAATACGGGACAATGAGTGTCGAGGATGCTTTTGACTACAGGAAATGCAGTGCTGTCCTGGGCATACAGAAACTGAGCAGGTCCCAAAGCTCTGGCACAGCTACTGAACTTCTTCAGAAATGCAGAAATCTGATATCATTCCACACAAAATCCCACTGTTTCTCCTCATCTCTTTCCCTGTACTGCTCCTCCACCCTCAACCATTCAATATTCATGTTTCTTTTAAAAATAATTTGTAACTCTGGCACACGGGTTAGGCAATTATTTTGTCCATCTTTATTTTTATTCATGAAAACTGTGTGAACAGAAAGACAAATTAAAACTGTCTGAAAGCCTTGTGCTTTCAACAGTAAAAGGTCAACCATTAAAAAAAAATACATTTTTTCTATGAAAACACTGACATATTAAGCTCTCCTGATTTAGTTCTTTAGATGGTCTTGTGGGATTTCGATACAGTTGAGAGAGGTAGGAATGGAGGAAGCAAGAAAATAAATATTAGTAAAAATAAAAATAAATAAATTTTACTGTCCAAAGTGCAAATTTATCCAAGTCATAAATTTTACCATGTTGTACGAGTGTGTATGAGATACCACTAGGCATTGCTAAATATTTTTCTTTTTCTTTTTCCTTTTTCTTTTTCTTTTTCTTTTTCTTTTTCTTTTTCTTTTTCTTTTTCTTTTTCTTTTTCTTTTTCTTTTTCTTTTTCTTTTTCTTTTTCTTTTTCTTTTTCTTTTTCTTTTCTCTTTTTCTCTTTTTCTCTTTTATTTTTACTGTGTTAAACTTGAAACTCCTATAACGAGATTTGCCACTTGCCAGTGGTTCCCATGTTGTCCTCCATCAGTGAAGGAGCTGGGAAGAAGGAGCTCTGGGGAGCTGGGATTTTGGAAGCTCCCAAATCTGGGGATTTGGGATCTGTTTCTTCAGGCAGCATCTGAGCATTTATTCCCCAGAAGCTGTGGAATGAAGAAACCTCATGGAAATTTGGGGGCACTCAAATGTGGGCAACAGCCAGGACACTTTGTGGGCTTGGTTCCTCACAAACAGCAGCTGTGGGAGCTTAAAGATTGAAACTTTGAACATATTCAGTAAAGGTTACATGAGAAGGTACAAATTCAAACTGGGAGACACTGAGTTTAGTTTGTTTTTGTTTTATTTTTTTAAATAAATGTCAGGTTACTTGTCTGGAATTATACCTCTTCCATGGCCTACATATATACATATATATATACAAAGCAGTAAATTGATCATAGTGATGAGGGACAGTAGGAAAACTACAAAAACAAACAAAAACAAACAAAAAAACCCAAACCCCAAAAACAAACAAATAAAAAAACAAAAAACAAAAAACGAAAAAAAACAAAACAAAA
This sequence comes from Rhabdornis inornatus, assembly GCA_013397075.1. Taxonomy (NCBI): domain Eukaryota; kingdom Metazoa; phylum Chordata; class Aves; order Passeriformes; family Rhabdornithidae; genus Rhabdornis; species Rhabdornis inornatus. The sequence continues at coordinate 77,333 of VWZS01006916.1, forward strand.
CAAAACAAAACAAACAAACAAAAAACCAAAAAAACCCCAAAACCAAAAAACAAACAAACAAACAAAACCCAAATAAACAAAAAAAACCCCAAAAACCAAAAAAACCAAAACCAAACCAAACCAAAACAAAAAAAAACAAAAAACAAAACAAAACAAAACAACAAAAAAAAGAAATCTACAATAAAATATTTTACTGGAGCTAGAAAACTTGCCACTTTTTAAATTTGTATGTCAATCAGGAGTGAACCAATTTATCCTTCTTTTTCAGAGATGAAATTTTTGCAGAGTATTGGCAACATTAGTTGTGAGCAATACAAGGAGCAATAGAATTTAAGAAAAAAAAATAGCAAAGCAGTACTTTAAGAGAAATGTTCCTTCTGCTTTCTGCCCTAATTTTCTGTACATGAAATTTCTGGTGTTATAGCAGCAGGGCTGAGGCAAGTTCTTTTTCATTACACAAAGCATCTGGCTGCAAAAGGGCCTAAAAGAACATTTTCCTAGCTAGGGAACTGATGGGAGAAGATGATGGGTTGCATGAAAGGATAAAGTGTGAGAAAGGGATGAAAGAGAAGATAAGGTGAAGGGAAGGAAGAAGAAGGCAAGGAGGGAAATTTAAATAACAAATGCCTTAATATATGTGATGAAAGGTGAAAATATAGGGAGAATGTAGAGGAAATTCACAGAAGGATCTCAAAACACAGGGGGGCAGTGAGGGTGGCACTCTGGGGGAGTGAGCAGATATCTGCCCTTCCCCATCAGAAATAATCCACACAATGGCAGCTAAGATAAATTCTGAATTATCTTCAACTCTCATAAAGATTTATCAACTTTGCCAACTTCATGCCTATCAGTTCTTAACAGTAAGCAATCAAAAATCCTGCCCACTTTTTTTACTTTTTGAATGTAGGACTAGATCCTGAAGTATTTTCAGAGCTTGCTTCAAGATACTCACCCCAGGGCATCTTGCCATCACATCTGAGGAATTCTCTTTCCTTGCTTTGCATGGTCACACTGCTCAGGTCAGTCCACACTGCGCTCTGAAAAAAAAGTTGTCTCCTTCCTTCTTAGTATTTATATAGAAAACCACAAACAAGAATATAAGATATTTAGATAATTTTGAAAAGAGGTTTTGGTGAGGGAACTCATGATTAGTTTATTCTCTAATGTTAACAACTATTGAGTGTGTGAAAGATTTTAGCAGAAGGGAGCTGAGTGCCTTGAGAGGTTTTCCTAGCAGGGAGTTCACACCATTAGACTTAATTCATCCTATGGATGTGTGAATTACATTTTTTTTTCCCTGCCAGTTGGATAATAAGGCAATAAAGCTTTCTGATGTGTTAATGTGTCAGATTGGAATGTGTTGAACTGGGTGATGAAGATGACTTAAAAAGAGATTTTCCAATAGTGAAGTTGGGCTGCCTGAAACCAGTGGTTTGAAAACACAGTAAAGGTAATGGACCATTAATGATGATGGAATGATGTAACTGAACTGACTGAACAGGGTTTTGTGAGCGATGGTAATATACAGTGTAATTTATACAGGTTATATTGTTTGAGTTCTCGATACTTTCATATTTGAGAGAGGTCCTCA
>VWZS01006916.1:78974-98670 GCA_013397075.1 Rhabdornis inornatus
CTTATTTTTTCTACCTATTTTTTATGCAAGCTCAAATAAGAAGAAATGAAATGTTACACTTATGAAGGCATGCCAAGGGAAAGAAAACAAAACAAAAAAACCCCAAACAACTTTAAAATGTACTTTCTATGATGTTTACCAACTTTCTTTCCCCCTGCAGTAAAATGATATTTTCTAGAGAAAAAATAGAGAGCCTTATGTGGTCTTTTCTTTAACAGCATCAGGGGATTTGAAGCAGAACTGTCCTGCTGAAGAAATCCAATCTGGCTCCAGGGGAACAGCCTGACAGAACAGGAATGGCTCTGGTGAGCCAGAAACTGTTGTAGTTTCTACAGGAAGAAGGGCGACCAACCAAACCAACCAGGTGGGGACAGCAGATAGGAAACAAAACTGTCCCTGAGCCATGAATATCACCAGTGAGCTGTGCAGCTCCTGTTTGGCAGGAAATTCTATTTGCTTGACTCTTTCACCATCGTGTCCATCATGTTTTAACAATAACTGATAACTGGAATAACCAAACAGGACCTAAAAAAGAAGCTCACCCAGAAGTGAGGGAATTACTAAGCCTAGAAGGCTTAATGTGGTGTGGGTGGAAAGCCTCTCATGTGGGTGGAAAAGCCCAGGAATGGGGTGGCCCAGAGACATAAATTTCAAACATGAAACGGGGCTTTGAATGCAATCTCCTTTGAGAAGGATGTAGAAGCCTAGAATGTTCATAGTATATCATCTAGGAAATGTTAGAATCACAGAATCATGGAATGATTTGGATTGGAAGGGATCCCGAAGCCCGTCCAGTGCCACCTCTGCCATGGCAGGGACACCTCCCACTGTCCCCAGTGTCCAGCCTGGCCTTGGGCACTGCCAGGGATCCAGGGACAGCCACAGCTGCTCTGGGCACCCTGTGCCAGCCCTGCCCACCCTGCCAGGGAACAATTCCTAATTCCCAAGATCCCATCCAGCCCTGCCCTCTGGCACTGGGAGCCATTCCCTGTGTGCTGTCCCTGCAGCCCTTGGCAATTGTCTCTGTCCATGTTTCCTGCAGCTGCTCCAGGCCCTGCAAGGCCACCCTGAGCTCACCCCAAAGCTTCTCCTGTGCAGGTGAACAATGGCAGCTGTGCCAGCCTTTCCTCCCAGCAGAGCTGCTCCATCCTCTGCTCATCCTGGAGCCTCCTCTGCCCTGGCTCCAGCAGCTCCAGCTCCTTCCTAGGGGCAGAAAGACCTTTAGGTATTTAAGTTTAGCTATTTAACACTGGAAAAGTTGCATTTGGAGTGTTAGTGGCGTGAGGATGCTTTTTTCAAAGTGGAGCATCTGAGGGAAGATATGTGTAGCAAATTAAGCAATTGACACACACACTTAGAGCCCTGAATTTGAAACCTTTGCATCCCAAAAGCTGCTCTCCCTCAACTGTGCTTCATTTATCATATCAGAGGAGGGAGGAAGATCTCAACAATCAACAACATGTACCCCAATCAAAAATGACACACTGCTATTCCAATAAAATAAGCGTCAACTGTTCTTTCACAAAAAATATGAAACAAACAAAAAAAAATTGGTGCCTCTCCTCCCCTTTTGAATGCAGAAATGTGACTTCTCATGCTTTAGAACTGCATGAGCATCCAAAAGATGTCTATGATGAGTTTCCAAGCCCAGCTTTACCAATAGCCTTGAAAATATTTCCGTCGCTGGGTGGATCAGAACTTGGAGAGTGCAAAAAGTGAGAATGAAGGTTTGAGAGTAAAAGAGAATCACCCATGGATAAGTCAGAAACAAATGTTAAATATTAGCTTCATAAAACAAGAAATCATCAAAATTTTCTGATGAAAAAGAGCAGATAAGGATAAGCAATAGCAGAAATACAAATCCCACGGTGTATTTTGCACTGAGTATCTTAAGGTCACTAGAATTTATATCAAGATTTAAAAAAAAAAAAAAAAGAAAAAGAAAAAGAAAAAGAAAAAGAAAAAGAAAAAGAAAAAGAAAAAGAAAAAGAAAAAGAAAAAGAAAAAGAATTCTACTTATTTACTACACAAAATAAAAATGGAGACAGTCTTAACTATCAGATATTTCCTTGGGCATTTGATGATTCTTTGGCATAACCGGGCATTTTGAAAGAAAACCCAGTAAAACTAAACTAGAAAATTTGATAACATGAAAAAAATGAAGTAAAAAGGAAAATTATTAAAGGACACAGATATCAAACCATAAAGGTCTCACACTAAATGCCAATCTTTAGTGATCACTGAAGCTGTATGTTTACAAATGTTATGCTACATTATCAATCTGAATGAGGTAAAGACTACAGAACTACAAACATATGGGGTAATGTGAACATATTGAAATAAACTCCTTCCCAATCAACAAGGAAAGTACCACTATGGAAACAGCAAACATTCATAATGGCAGCTCTAAGTGCAGAAATGGAGACTAGAGTGTTAATAACATAGCTAGTAAAAGATAGACATGTTTATCTGAGCACTGATAATGCAGTTTATGATATACTTTATCTATTGAGCACAAAGTGTGAAATGCTGTGGGCGAGCTAATAGTATGAAACATGATTAATCTACACACAGCTAGAAAAGCATCTACTGTATAAGAAAGTGTCCACTAAAACATTATATAAAGTGTGGTAAAAATAAAAATAATCAGAGCTGATAGTCTTATTGCCAGTGTATGGGAAGCTGAATAAAAATGAAGGAAAAGAAGGTTAATGAATACAGATGAAAGCAAAATTACATATTTATTGATGAAAGCAATCTTAGCAAGAAGGCCAAAACCACTGTGACAATGAAAACTGATATTTAGCATAACTGACAGTTTAACACTACTTTTCTATTGCTGGGATGTAATCCATGCACCCTACCAGAGAAAATCAATTACTACTAAACCATGTATTTGTGGCTCAGGAAAGGTGCTGCTTAAAAGAAAAATTGAGTAATCTGAATCCCTCTTACTTTATCATCTGTGCATGGCACAGCAGAAAGATTCCGCTGCACAAGTAATCATATATATAATCCCATTATATCAGCTGTGACTATACATAAGTTACATGTATATCATGGCCTATTTTAAAATATATCTGCTCTTTGAAATAGGCTGCATGTGTCAGAAATTCTGGCAGGAATCAGGGAGCCTGTTTCACAGGTTCTGAAGGATGAAGGCAAATAAACACACAAACACTTGCTTTTTACTCATTCTGTTGCTCTTAGTGAAATAATTTCTATAAATAAATATATGCAAGGAATTGACAATATAGTTAAAATTTAATTTAACTGAAATCATAGGTTTTTTAAAAAAATTAATTTGTATTTTTATTTAATCACACCTTTTTTAACTTTTTTTTTTTTTAAACAGTTCTTTTAATGGCAGAGTAGTCCCTGTGCTTTCAGCAGGAGGGGATTCCAGAGTGTGCTTCCAAACGTGGAAGCTCAAGATCAGACTTGGACAGAGAACAGTGCACATGAACTCTCTGGAAATGTCAGGTCTCCCATTGGCACAACCGTAATTGCTGCAATCCAGGGAATTCATGAGTGCAGAGCTCATCAGTGTGCAATTATGAACCTGCTGGATGCCATATTATTTAATGAGAAATAACATTGAAAGTGAGCTTAGAGACCCTTTTTGGGGACTTTCCTGGCAAGACCTGCAAGCCCTTAAGCCTGGACAACTCAGCTCAGACTTGGAAACTCTGCAGAGCAATGTGGTGTCTAGAGCCCGGTGAAAAACCTTAGTTCAGCTTCTTCTGGCTGTGGAATTAAACAAATAAACAAACAAACAACTTTTCCAAATTGAGCTAAAGACATTAAAATGTTCATGCCAACCCTACCCACCCAGCAGGGAAAATGACGCCACTGTTCACATCCTCGTGGTAGGTTTGAGACTAGGAATCTCTAAAGGGGGAAAGGAGGAGAAAGGTGGAGTTACACTTAATCAGATATGGTCATCTGGATCTCATTTGAAACAAGAAAATAAGAGCAATTGTATGATTCATGGGGGGAGAGAAGTTTGGAAAGAAGCTGGCTGCAAACTTCAAGAACCTTCCAGAAAGCTAAAGAGAGAGCAGCAGAACAGCTTTGTCTGTGCTCAGAAAACAACAGGGATGGAAGATGCCACTGACTTTGATTTAGAGAAGCTGAAGAGTGTAAGTCAGCAGGGTTAGGTTCACTTGCACTTCCTGTAACACTGCAGACACAGAAGCAATAAGTTTATGTCAAATAATTAATAACACAGAGATAGAGCCTATGCAGGTGAGATTTATGTTTAGACAACTCCATTTAGGATGACACAATGGTATAATCTACACACCAGCACACAGAAAAGGACAAGGACACAGCTCAGCTGCAGCCGTGCACTTGGGGTTTTTGACCCATTGAGATGGGGGCAGTTTTGATACGTCACAGCCAGCACTCTCCCAAGAAATTCCTAAGGACAGGAGAGTCCCATTAAATGGTAAGAGCTCCAGGTACGTTTTGGGAGGAAAGAAATTTTAATTTCATGGATGGAACCAGTGTAACTTGTCCATTCTGGACAGAGAAAAAAGCCTTGACCTATTTTATTTATTGGTACAGGTAGAGTCAGTAAATTCTACTAAGAGAGAATTAATGTTCTCTAAGAGCTGGGAATAATGAACCCAGATTTCCTAAGGACAGAGCTACTGCTGGTGGTTGATTTTCATGTCTAAGCAGTTGCAAAGAGCTGTTGAAGTTTTACTCTTGGGCTGTGCAATTATAAATTCTCCTTTTCTCTCATTTCCAGCAGTGCATGAGCTCAGCTTTATTCACGTCCAAGGTATTTGCAGCCCATCTCCTCTCATCTCCTTCCCATTTCTGTAAATAATAAAAAACATAATAACATATAAGACCTCTATTATCTGTGAAACTGGGAAGAATCAAAAGTTATTATTGAAGGGGAGATGCTGATAAACAGACAGCGATTAATAATTATGAAGAAACCAACCCAAATATGAAACGCAGAAATAAGGAAATAGGGGGGAATGTGGTATATATTGTTCCTTTGACAATATAATAACAGTATAATCTCTGCTTGTCACCTCTCTGAAATCCACGTTGCTAAACTTATTTTACAATAGCTAGTGTATTTTTGCAAGTTATTATAGTTTCCAAATACCTCCAATCTCAATTTAAGATCCTTAAGTAATTTCAACAGCAATATAGTCTTGAATATTTCTGAAAAACAGCCTCAAGAATAATTTAAAAACAACAGTGAGGATTAACTCTAGTGTTAAAAGCCATTTGTATGAATTTATTTAAATGCTAACTAGACAGCCTTTGTATAAGGATATTTTAAGTACCTTTCAGGCTACTTTTCAATCAGTTTTGCCAGTTAGTCTGGAATAGTCAAGGATTTTACTTCAGTGGATTTATATTTATTTCTACATACACACACACACACATATATAGAAGAATGGCCTTCTGGCTTCGCAGAAAGGACAAAAAGACTGAAGGTATGTATTTTTCCTAATTTTTTTCATGAGCTCTCTAACAAGTTGCTTTTATTTTAAGCATTACTAGACAAGACTTTTAGAATAACATATTAAACCTTCTTTTCCAATAAAAGATTTTTCTTTCTTTCTGTTTATTAAGTTCTTCTTATGGTCCATATGGCTTAAAGTAGTTCATACTGAGAATGAGTATGAAGGTAGGGCAGAAATAATGACATTTTTGTGCATTGACAGATTTTATTTGCCCAAGCACACCAATGGCATGAAAACATGTGGGTCTTCAAAAACAGTCTGTCTTACAGATTTCTTTTTCTTTCAAGTGATCTTTCAGGACTTTGGTCCTATCCCTGAGACAGGAATTTCAAATCAATACCAAGGTATGTTCCATGGATGTGCTCTCAGCTGGTGAAATCCCCTGGGCAAGCATAACTTGAAGGTGACAGAAAAATAAAATGGAAGAGCTGGCATGGCAGGCTGGGCTCATCACAGGGAAAAGTGCATTTGGAATACAGCACAGCTCTTTTTTAATCTCCACTTCGATGCTTTCACACCAACAGCTTCAGAAAAGGGTTACTCTTTGCTCAAGTGTGTTGTCCTAATGTTAAAAGAATGATGGGACAGAAATATGTTGTTGTTTAAAGCACAGGGAGAGTGTAATGTTTTACTAATAACTATTATTATTCTTAACCATTATTTACAGAAATTGTAGCTCTTGCCTCAAGATCACACCTTCTCTGTGCTGTGAAAGGCCAGTTTTGGTGTAAAATGTGCTTGTACTTTTCCAGAGGGCTGCAAAATTCTACAGGAAGAGCAATTAAAGTGAGCAGGCTTCATTAAATACAGAGGCTGACACTGCAGACAAATGGCTGCATTTAGTGGCAAATTGTGCCTTAATTTTCCTCCTTCCCGTGCTTGTTGCAGACATAAAAGGAGATCTTCTTACTTGTTCTGGCAGAGTTTCTATCTGACGGACTCATTAAGCCTCTTTCTTACCTCTAAGAAAAAATAGATTAAGCTTACCTCTATCAGAGTCAATCAGAATTTATGTTATTCTTCCCACTTTTCTTTTTTCTCTTCTCTTTTTGTATTAGCCAGGATCTTTGTAGGACCTCTCTGCTTGTTTCTCATTCCAGGAGTGTAGAGGACTTTGCATGAAGAATGCAGCCCTTTAAATTTGTGTAGCTCAAGACCTTTAGGATTAATAAGCGGATATAAGGTGCACAATTTTACTGTGATTATATCTTCCATTTCATTGTACTACATGAATGAAACATCAGGACAGACAAGCTGTAAACTTGCCTCTATATTTAATGTTCTGTGTTTTGTGGAGCTGGTTCTGAGATAAACCTGAACTGTGACCAGAGTTGCCAAGCTGTGAGCAGAGATGTGAGAAGAATTCGTGTTTTCTAACACTGAGCAAGAATTCATCATTCTCAAAGCTTCTGATGTGAGCTGTCAAGGGGTGGATGACATCAAATAAAATATTATTTACAGAAAAAGTGAAATTTTAGAAATGTAATCTCTGCGGGAAAGCAGGTGCCTGAATCCACAACAACATCAGGTTCCGTTTCCACGTGCATTAAATACATGGAAGTCAGCAGTAAATGTGCTAAATGCTCAGCACAGAAATAAAATCTTAAATATACTGGAGGTAAATATTTCAATTCTTTACAAAAGTTATATAAAATAAAGTATTTACATCATCATCACCATCATCTTCACCATCTACATCATCATTTCTTCTTCTTCTTCTTCTTCTTCTTCTTCTTCTTCTTCTTCTTCTTCTTCTTCTTCTTTCTCATTGTCATCATCATCATCATCATCATCATCATCATCATTATCATCAAAACTGGGTAACACATGGATCATGGATAAAACTTGAGTTAGATGTAAGAAAATATTTAGTTTTCAGTGGCAAAAAGGGAATGGGAAATGTAAATGAAGAACATGATCAATCTTGAATGAACAATCTTTATGAATGAACAGGAGTGAATTCCTGTCAGTGCAGGAAAAGTAACTAACCACTTTGTGAAATAATCCTGTTAAAATACAGTGTTATCATAGATAAATGCATCTTGAAAACTTATGCAGATATACAAGGTCCAAAATCTCACTCCTTTGATTTCACCTCTTTTAAAAATAAGTATTTATTACATTTGAAAGTTTCATTTTTAAAGTTTTGATTTTTTTTTTTTTTTGCATTTAAATTTTTGAAATATAACTCAAAATGAAAGCATCCTCTAAACCAAATATCTGATAAATTTATCGTTTCATGACCAAAAAACCCCAGGAACATTAAAATACATCATTATTTTGAAAAGAAAAATGGTAGGAAAAAAGGTAGAGACTCATATATATTTTGATAATCCTTTGATAATTTCACACTAAATAGTGCACATACCAAAACCTTTGCTTTTTTTTGGTTTTTGCAAGTTTTATTCTGAGGGACTGAACTTTTAAAGGCCATATCTTTCTGTCTGTCTATTTGGCAATTCTTTTGGATATTTGCACATCAAATAACTGAGGATATTATGGTGGGAAAGCCTGCACCACTTGTGATCTGCTGTGTGGCACTGGGATTGGTGCTCTCCAACTCTTGAAAATAAATCCAGTAACATCTCAAATCAGTTTTGAGAAGTCTTGACTGTTCAGAATCTAATCTATTCTGCTCTCACTTTCAGGGACAATAATCATATCAGTGATTACACCAGTGAAAAGTACTATAAACTGATTATAAATTTAGTGGAAAAAATGGCTGTAAATTCTAATCTGTTGTGTTGGTCTGAATTAAAAAAAAAAACAACAACCAACCAGCCTTTTTACTACTCATAATGACATCTTCCAATAATAGCAGTTTAATTTTATGCTAACTAAATGAAATCTAACAATTTCTTCACGCAGTGTTGCATTCCACTCCAGTAATGTTTTATTAGTGTCATTTCCCTTTCTCTTCACAAGATCTACAATTGTTTGCCATGTGAAATTAAATCTATTATCCCTGAAAATATTTTCTTTAAAGATTTTACAGTCTATTACATTTCTTCTTAAAAGACAAGACAGTCTTTGTTTCTTTCTTTGAAACTGAAAATTATTTTACTGAGGGAATTATTTGTTGTTATTTAATAAAGAAGTTGAAACTTGGATCAGAAACAGATAAATCTGATTTAGCTTCAGAACTCTTAATTCCAGTTTTGGCAACACATAAAATGTGAAGGAATGGGGAAAAAAAAACCCCTAGAATAAGAAATAATTTCTAATTGTGCCTTCATCATAGTAAGTATAATTCCCTACCACAGAGAGTGCTTTGAAGTATTACACACCTGACACTGGGGACTTGTCTGTGTTCTGAAGCTCATTTTCATCATATTAACCTAGCCTAAAATATTAAAATATTCTCAGATTTACAATTATTTTGTTCAGAATTAATAGTAAATACAGCATAGTTTCATCTGGTTTTACAGGATTGGTTTTTGTATCTTTTTTTTTTTTTTCTCTCCAGCAATATGACAATTTATGAGCACTGTAGTCAATATTTTTAATTTTCAGTTTGGTGAAAGTCTTCTAGAACCAAACTGTACTTTTAAGTCTTTCTGTCAGAACTACAGCTTGGCAACATGAACAAAATAAAGAGTTGACTTTTTTTTTTTTCCCAAGCAATTGTGATAAACCTCTGAAATAGAAGATTATTTTGGGAGCTAAGCAAAAATTCTCTCTCTGTAACAGAGCACTGGGTTTGCCTTGCTAGTTTTTGGTTGATTTGGTTGATTTACCTGGTTGTGTTAGCAAACTGTTTTGCTGAAGTTCTTGTTAATGGTCTGGGTGAGTTTATTGAATATTTATTCCTCTAAGGCATAATAATGACAGCTGTGATGAAGGCTCTTTTAACATCACGACGCTGTGGGTGAACTTTCAGCATTGTGATGCAGGAGCTCACTCCAATTGTAACAAGAAATCAATTATTTTCTTTTTTTCTTTTTTTTTTTTACCCTTTCTGGTAAAGGGTTTTACCATGTTCTGATGTAAGAAATGAAGTTCACCTAAAGACATGCAATTTCTTTCCTGTACATCCCAAATCCCTAAGAAGTTATTGATCTGAAACCTGGAATTGAAGTAAATTTAACAGTGCAACAAAAACTAAACACACTTTCAGTAATTGAGAAGTTCTTCAGCTGAAACATTTTATTGTGGTTCATAGATCTTACAATTACAAGACATCAAAATTAACTCTTGTATAAAGCCAGGCTTTTGTATTTTTCTGAATTGAAATAAAGTATTAGCTTTAGAGAGAAAAGATAAATTCAATACGTTTTCAAAAATATTCGGTGACCCAGAATGCTACATTTTAGTTGTCCTGTTAAAATGGTAGACTTTGTGCTAAAATGCATAAAATACAAAATTTATTTCCAATCTATGTCATGTATCTTCAACTGCTTGTCATCTGATATTTTTGTACTTAGAAGCGCATCATGGTCTTATGTTTTTCCCAAATATTTTTTATTAAAAAATGCTTTAAGAATGTACTATCCAGTTCTTTTGAACCCTTAGACATACAATAAAACTCATTGGAGGTAATTTATCACTTGAGGTTAAATGTTGAGACCTACCCCCAAAAAAAATTTATGTAAAGTTTAGGTGATCAGAGAGAAGCTTAAAAAATATTTTAAGCCTTGGGGAAAGTATAAATATTGGCATTTCTAGGTAATTTGTCTTTCACACAAAATTATATCATCACAAAAAACTTAATTGCTAATCTTCAATTAGTTTGCCAAAATCCTTTCTCCAAACACTTGTTTTGATTGGCATTTGCCCTACAAATTTCTTTATATTGTTTATTCATTGTGTCAAAAATCAAAAGTCCAGTTTAAAAATAGTGTCCTATCTTTAACTGATAACGAGTCATGGATATCACAAATTGAATCAACCGATTTCTGAATTGTCTATCTAGTTATCTCTTACAATTTCAGGTGGAGTCTTCAAAGTTATTTTCACCTGCTTGAAAGAAGAGGCAACCACATTCTTGTTTTCAACACAACTTTACAACAGGATATGAAAAAAAAATTAAAAAGCAATATTGAGGCTGCCTCTACCACTCCAGACTTTATTTTTAATGGCAGCTTAGCAGAGTGATTTAGATGGGGATATTCTCTAAAAAAGGCGTTATAAACCTCTTCTCTTTCAGCTCTTCTTTCATAAAAAGCAAAATAAGCCGAAAACAAGGTGAAAGTACCAAGCACCACCTCAGACTGAGTGGAATAGGATGAAATTTGCTGAGAAACCAGAGAAGAGAGGTCTGTAAAAATACTCTGTATTGACAATCACGGGTCCACTATCTCAGGAAAATAAGTGTACAATGAGTAGGTGAAATAAAGCAGTTTATGGCAGGATTTTAACCAGCAAATGTGTGCAAGAGGGATCATTTTTCTTTCATCTTGGACTTGGGAAAAAGCAAACAATCTCCAAACACAGACTGTCCCTCTTTGTTCACCTCAGAGCTCACATTTAATTTCAATTAATTGCTCAGGAGAAGACAGGAATCAAAGAGGAAAATCAAACTGAAATTACACTTCAGGACCACGGCATAGTGGTGGTGTAAGCTTCCAGACCATCGAGAAGAAATGTCTCAGAAAAAAAAAAAATGGTGGAAAATGTGATTTTGACCTGTGCCAAAACTCTAGATAATTTACTGTATGATGTTCAAATAGTCCACATAATCAGTAAATAGACTGATGACATGAAGAAGGCCAAGAAAATATGTGAAAATCTGTTTTTTTCAGAAGTTGGTGTCCTAAATCTTTCTGGCTGAAGAAGGCTGTTCTCAAGCAAAATGTTCACTTGCCTTACAATTTGAGAGACTGAGACCTAACAGATAAATATATAAATCAATCTTTCTTATTTTGAAAATAACTGTGTGTTACTTTGGTTCAGACAAGGGCTTCCCTTTCTCCAATCACATACAGACAGAAACATTGAAATATTTACTCTAATGGTAGCAGTTTCTAATAATCTTTGCTTTATGAACCTTTGTGTTCTGGTGTTTGAAAAGACTTTGGTGCTTATTTCTAGGAGGATCACAAACAAAAAACCCTAAATAACAAACTCCAAACCAACCAACCAACCAACCAACCAACCAACCACAACAAAAAAAAATCAACCAAACCAAACCAAACCAAACCAAACCAAACCAAACCAAACCGAACCAAATAAAAAAAAGTCATTCTTGATAAAATGGGTATTTTTTTCTTCCAAGGTATAGTGTTTATTTCACTTATTAAGCTTCTTAAATGAAAGATGCAAAGTGATTTGGTTAAACCATAAGTCTTTTGGTGCCTATTGAATGTTGTTGACTTTGGCTTTGTTTGGATAACTTCTCTGTATAGTTGTCAGGACTTCATAAGCCATCACCTAAAAAACAACAGTCCATTAGCTAAGGAGATAATTTCTGCAGACAGGAGAAGGAAACAATCCTGGAATAATTTAACCCAATGTGGGATTTTTTCTTGTTTGTTTTGTTGTTTTGGTTTTTTTCCCAATGATTAGGGAAAATAAAGAAAACAAACTTACTTTTACACCCCAAAAACTGTGTAGTGAAGGTTTTTGCATCCCAGCACATCATAAACCACAGAAATTTAACAAACTTTTGTGTCATCTTTGTTTCAGTTGGCTATATCTTTTGTCCTAGGAACTGTTTGATAATTTCCTGGCAAAGAGTGGGCACATTGCTAATTATTTTTAAACTTTCATATAAATTAATACAGATTATTTACCTGTTCCCTTCTAAGGACCACCTGAACTGTATCTGATTAAATTGTCAGGCATATAATTCTTACAGACTGCCCTGAATATACATCTAAATTTACATAAAATCTTTATGAGCATTACTCTATTATTATGCTACCATATTGATAGAGTTATTACAGCTTAACCTTGGCCTACATTACTAGCTGAAGATTTTATTCCAACAAATAACTCAAATGATTCTGCCACAGCCATCCCATTATTTTTGTAAGTTCATTATTAATTATGAGTAACAATTTACATACTATAGCTGTAACTAGTCCATATTACATTGCTGTCAAATAAGCATTTTTTGAACAGGATCTCTTAAGATCTAGTTTTATTGATTTCTTAAGTTTTTCCTCTGATATATAATGGCAAATCATTAGAAATAAAATTAAGGGTGCTGTATCCATAAAAGGAAGTGGTTCTGCCTAAACCTCAGAAAAATTTTTAGGGAACTGAGGAAACCAGAGCCTTCTACTTGTATTAAGGATACAAATAAATAACCACAATCTTTTAAAAGTTCCTTGTCATAGATGAGGAGGAGAAAATTTTATTTAACTATATTCTTGCTTTTTGAAGAAATACAATGAAAATATATTGTTACAAGCCTTTGAGTCTTAGTGTTAACACAGGAAAACCTCCCTTGTTGGAGGGAAAAGTCTTTATCTCCACTATACCCTTAAAGCATTTCTTTTATGAAGAAAGGAAAGAAGAAGAAGAAAAAGAAACAAACATCTGAAATGCATGGATTTGTTAAGTGCAGAGGAGTGTTTGTGCTTCACTGGATATCTTCAGCAGAGTTAACTGAAACCTTTTGTAAACAGTTATTTGAAATAAAAGCTGGTTCAGTATAAGCTCCATTTTTAACTGTCAATAAAAAAGAAATCTCATGTCATGAGATCTCCCTTAACTTAGGCAGTGTTGATTCATTGGCTTCCTCAAGAAAATACTGGAGAAAAGTGACCTTGCTTTTTTTCTTCTACAGCATTAGTACCAGTTTCTATCTTTAATTTTATTAACCTTTTTCTGCTGAGAGGGTTTTTTTTGTTCATTCAGGAAAATGTAACCTCCATTTTGATTTCCCCAGTATTTATATTGATGCTATTCCTGCGCAGTAAATATTACATTTTTTTTTTTAATCAAAGTTCACAAAGATTAAATCAACAACACTGTGTCTAGGAAAAGAATATCACATTAGTCTAGTATCATCTAGCTTTGAAAAACTCCTGTCTTATAAAGTAGCATTTCATGCCTGATGCAGCATGAAATGAATTCTAATAGTTCCCCAGTGACATTAGTCAAAAGTAATTGTTGAGGTAGTTGATAATTTCAGTTGAGTGGAAATCTGCATGAAATGTAAAATCATTAATTTTTATTTTTTATTATCTACGAATTGATCCTAAGAAAGAAAAGAAAAAAAAAACTAAAAATCACTGTTTGTGGTACATGCTTCCTCCACTTAAATCCCGGGCCAGTTTGGGTTAATTGGGTTAATTTAAAGTGTATTATAGTAGAGTCAATCTCTCAATTTCTCCATCTCTGATTCCTAGCTGCTGTTTGACCACATCCAGTTGTTGACTGCTGTTGAAATTGCACAAAGGAATCCCAAAACTGACATAAAGTTTGTTACCCATGTAGGATTACTGGAATGTTACTGTCTGTGGTCCACAAAGTGCTAAAATGAAACAACTTAAATAAGAGTAAGTGGCCTCCTAGCCACTTTTAGACATTTTTATATTTCCAGGCACCTTTTTTTTTGAAATCTAGCATCCTAAACTACAAGTGTTCAATAATGGAGTGAAGAGACATTAGGTGGCTGTAAAAAGCTCTTCCCCTAAACATCAGATTAAACATATTTGGTATGAGCCCAGGCAAATTTGGCTGTTCTTTACCTTAGCCATTCAAAAATTACATGGAGATGAAAACTGCATTATTTTGACTGCCCATTTAAAATGTATATTCCACCACATGAAATGCAGTTAAAAAAAATAAAAATAAAAATAAAAATAAAAATAAAAAATCAGTTGAAACACAAACATGAGAGAGAATGCAATTTTTGCTTGGCTAGAATGGAGTATGAGAAAACAAAGAACGAAGGAACAAAACCGTGACAAAATTCAGCTTGGATAAGGAGGGAAGGGAGTGCTGTTGGATCCTCTACTGTGCAGTTTCTAGATATGCCTGATGTCACAACACCTTCCCACCACAAAGGGCTGAGAGAGTCTCTTGAAGCAGAACATGCAGCAAAGAAAATGCATCCTAAGTTTTTCCAGGTTCATCATCTTTGGGGAACAGCTATGGATTCACATCTCTTTGTGGACTGTATGAAAGACCACTCACTGTTTTTGCTTCACTCTGTTTGACTGTAGGAATCTGTGTGAGTGCACTATAACAGACAGAATTATAAAGGCACAGAAATAAGGGATTCTCACGGAGCAGATTCATGAGATACAAATTTCCTTTCTTTATTTCGAAGGCATTTTTCCTTTAGATTTACATAAATTCCACATGTTAACCTCTTTGCCTCGCTTCATAAGCTGAGATTGCTCTGCAGTGTGACAGAATGCTCCGTTAGTCACCTTTTCAAATGCAGGCAAAGTGTTTTTCATGATGTATTTTGGCCCAAATGTACAAATATATAGGATTAGTTTTATAGAGACCTGTCTGTGTTTGAGGAATACTTCAAATTTCTCTTGTCATTTCTGAATTGTGCCTTTTGTTGTTCAAACATGTACAGACCAGAACAATAAAACAAGCTATTAATACCATAAACATAATTTTCCTCCAAATTACTTCATTAGGATAAATAAATGGTGTTTAAAGGATATACGATTGTTGCAGGAAAACATTTATTTTTAGCCTTGACAAAAGACACTATTCATGCAAAAGGAAACTTTACTATCAATCAGAATCTGGATGACTGAGAATTTCTTTTGATTAGACCAAAAATATGTTCTTAAATGCAAGAATGAATATAACTTAAGGCTTTTCTTAAACGTGCCTAAACAAATAGCATTGGACCTATTATAGTAAGGTTTAAGCAAAGCATTAACGTCTTCTGCCTTTAAGTTTGAAAGTCCGATTATCTTTTCCTACTTCCAGGAAATTCTCATTCTGTCACCTTTTTAATGTCCTGTATTTGCCTTTCAATTTTTGTTTTTAGGAATAATTGAGAGATAAAGCATTCTGTAACTGTGAAAATTTTAAAAGCATACCTGATGAGGATTGTAAACACTTTGCCCGAATGGACAGTGATAAATTAGACTTACATTTTGCTCATCATTAGTTGGCATCCTTACTGTATGCTATTAAAAGAATATTTAAAACATTTTCAAACGTTTTCCTGTGGCTTCTCCCATCCATCTTTATCCCACCATTAGGATGTAACATTATTCAAATATTTTCTGCTGAAATAAATTTTTAAGAAGTTTGAAAAAGACACAACATGTAAAAAATTATTCTATTTTATAGTGCCTCTGATTTCTCCTGCTGTGCTTTTCAGCCATATCCAGAACATCTCTGAAACATTACTTCTCTTTGATCTCAGAGGTAGTTTTACAGAATCATAGAACCATTTAGGTTGGAAAAGACCTAAATGAAATCATGAAGCCCAATGCTTGACTTATCACCCTCTTGTCGACTAGACCATGGCACTGTATTTCCAGACACTTTTTGAACTTTGACTTGGACTTTCCAGAGTAATTTCTTCTGGTTCTGTAAGTTTCTCTGGTCCCATCACCTTCCTTTCTTTCTCCTTCTTTTATGATGGAATGTTTATTAACCCCATTTAACCTTCTGGCTATTCTACTCCATGTGCACCTGATTGTTTTTACATAAGAGGGAGGAAAATAAAGGTGCAGACTTGCCTGTAGCTGGTTGTGCTCTTCTCACATGTTCTCCACGGATGCTCATGAACTCTTAATTAAATTGGGAAAGATCAAAAGCACAAGTTGTTTATAAATCTGCACTGACTTTCTAAAAATCAGGAGTCACCTGCAAAATTAGGGAGATTTAATATGAACAGGTGCAAAGGTCACCCAATATTTTAGGATGGGTTCTGTAGTTTCACTCTCAAACTATATCTTTAGGTCTATGCTTGTTTTTTCTTCTGTCTTTTGTATAGTTACTGTTTTTGATACAGCAAATAACCAGTTACATGCATAATTCCTTGCATGTAAGTTCTCAACAAAATGTTAAATCAGACATACTTCTTTAATGCACTTAAATATCAAACCTTAAAATAAAGAAAAAACACCACAAAAACCCACATACATTAAATGAACCTTAAAGCTCTTTGCTTTAAATAGAAATTGAACTTTGGATACTGCAGACCATAATCAAAAGCATCCATCTGCAAGACCAACTTGAGGATTTTAGTTGTAATTTACAGGTCATTGGCTCCTTCATTACAGGCAGCCCTTGGCAAAAGCAGTTTCTGACACAAAGGCACCTACAGTAACCACGATGCAGTTCCTCTATGACTGCAGGGTTGGAATATGCACTTAATAAACATTTGCATTCCAACATGATCTTGCAAAAGAAAAATCAGCTCCTGCTGGGAAATGGAAGTGAAGGAAGGGACAAATAAAACCAGACAACGGTCTCAGT
Organism: Rhabdornis inornatus; assembly: GCA_013397075.1. Classification (NCBI taxonomy): domain Eukaryota; kingdom Metazoa; phylum Chordata; class Aves; order Passeriformes; family Rhabdornithidae; genus Rhabdornis; species Rhabdornis inornatus. The sequence goes on from VWZS01006916.1 coordinate 95,825, forward strand.
GCATTTCAAAGAACCATATTTTGCAACATTAAGCTTTAGTGTCACTGGAGACCCATAGTGTTTTTATGATCAGAGTACTTTTTTCGAACGCCAAATGTATGGATTGGGAAAATTTTCTCAGCACCTGATTTCTGACAGAGTAAGATAAGCAATTCACTTCATGCTCAGAAATTACTTGCATTGATGTCATTCTTTTTTAAGTTTCATTGAAAATTCTGAGTATTTTTAGACTTTTTTTTTCTTTTTTCACCCAAGCAAAGTCTGCAACTTAAGGCAGTGTAAAAATAAAAGCAAATTACTGTGCATTGGAGAGACAATATTTTATGCAGCTTGAAAACAACTTCACCTGCATATGCTCTGTTCCACAGCTTCAGGAGGTAACAGATGTGAAAGGCAAGCAAAGCCACAGTCCTGGTGAGGATTCTCTGTGAAAGGAAGGCAATGCTACATCATCAAAAAAACCCACTATATTGTTCAGCACAGTGCAGAGGTCACAGTATTTATGCTTCCCCTATAGGGAATAAATTTTAGACAGCAACTAGAGTTTAAGTAATTTTCAACCCTCATTCTTCGTTCTCTATTAATTTTCTTGTTTTTGCATGGGTATGTGAAGACCCTGTATAAAAGTTTGGTTTGGTTTTCCTATTATTACATTTTTAACTAGATCACCCTGGGTCAGGCATATCAGATATTCTATCACATAAACTTTACAAACAAGAAGAGAAGATCTGTCCGCAATATTTCATGTTTATGGAGTGTCAGACATGACCACAGGGTTGGTGGTAAATGATAAACAAGATTTTTAGTCTCCCTTACTTCAGGACTCTTTTTAATTATGAGTGAAATATTAGTGTACAAAATGTCTACTAATACAGTATTTTATCTCAATTTTTTTACTACATAGAAAGAAATCACTGCTTTACGTTTAGAAAGAAATTTAAAAATCTGATTATTATGCAGTACTGGAAATATTTTTTTTTAAGATGTTAGATTGTTTTCTTCTAAAATTCACAAGCTCCATTGAAATTTAAATAGCAACCAAATTAAATAAATTTTGAATTAAAATAGCAACTTGTGAGCAAGTTCTTCACAAACTAATGATTAAACCATTCCATTCCAAAAATATTCTTGTATTCCAAACTCTGCTTCAACAAATATGCAGGATTTTTAAATATCCTTTATCCTATGCTGAGTAATACAGATCTAAAAAGTGCATTGTAAACACTCAACTTCATAGCCAGAATTCATCTGGGACAGTTTCAGATTTTAAGTAAAGCCATAAACTGAAAAAAAGGATATTTGAATTCCCAAATATCTATTTGTGACACTTATATTGCAATATACAAAAATAGAAAATCTGTGCCAAGAATCTTAAATACTGTTAAGTTTGGTTCTTGAATTTACTACTCTAAGCATTCCACCCATTTTCTGCCTCAGCACATTCACCTAATTTTTAAAAAATATGTTCCTGTGTTGACTTTGCACTTTAAATTAAAGGTATTTACAAGTTTTTACCACTTATTTCTGTAAGCATTGCATCTCTCTCTACTCAGCCTTTGGATGCTTCTGAAGCACAAATTATTAATTGATTGATTGATTGATTAATTAATTAATTAATTAATATTTTTAAAAAAATTCAACATGCATAAATATTTTTGGAAAGTGTTTTAAATAAACAGTTTCTCGTGCAGTCTGGTTTCAGGGGCAGGGTTTGCCCCTCTGCAGATCACCTTGTCTTCTGACAGCACCCTGGAAAATCTGCTTGCATGGCCAATTTTCCAAACTTTTCTTTTTTCCTCACCTCAAGGCACGCAGCAAATGCTGTCAGCAACGTATTGCAAGTCACTCATGGCACAGAATTATTTCTTTCAGGCTCTTTGCCCTAAAATGGGAAAGTAATAAGTATCAGGTGAGGCCTAAGTCAAGTGTTATCCAATGCAGACAGAGGTAGATGGTGTGGACTAGCTGAGGATAAATCTATCAGACAATCAAGGCTGCCTTGTAGCTTGAGGTTTTTCAGACAGTTCAGAGCACTTTGCAGCTTCAGAATTTTAGTCAAGGCCACTTTTTAATCTTCAGGGCTGACCCTCTGCTCCAGCCAGCGTGGATTGCCTGAGTGCAAGCTGCGGCCTCTGAGCACCCATCCTCACCCTGCTGGACGGGGTCCTGCATGTCTCCAGCTGAACAAATTTCCTTTTTGTTCAAGAAACCCACTAAAACCTGCCAGGAGCCACGAGCATTTCAAATGTTAAAGCTTTTATTGAGGGAGGAATCGTGATGGAGAGCGCTGGGTTAGCTGAGGGTGAGGTGAAGCCAGGCCTGGTGGCAGGCAGGCCCTGCCTGCTCCAGCAGCCATGCCAGAAATCCATAAGAAATGTAGAATTTTGCAGGAAAGTTCCAGCTTCCTGCATCTGCTTCAGATGATCTAATTCTTGGTGTGAGCTGGCATGAGGGAATAAGGCTTTCTGGAATGTGAGACCTACACCTAGTGAAATAAGGGAACCCCAACCTCTGCCCTCTTTTCTGCCTGGTTTTAAGAAGTGACCCTTATGTATGCATAAGAAGGGCAAAATGTCTCTGAAGCAATCATGGCTGGCTTTAATTCTTTTTCTATGAGTTCAGGAATTCCTGTACATTCCCATGCTTTTAGCTTTCCTTAAGGAGAAACAAATAGCCAACTAAAAGAAAGCAACAAAGCAAAAAAACCCCCCAACCCCCCCCAAAAAAAAACAAAAAAACCCCCCAAACAAAAAACAAAAACAAAAACAAAAAACCAAAAAAACCCCACCAAAACCAAAAACAAAAAAACCCAACAAACAAACAAAAACCCAAAACAAACAAACAAA
>VWZS01006920.1:0-23531 GCA_013397075.1 Rhabdornis inornatus
GGTGGAGGGTACAGGATCCAATCCATAATGAGGATTGGATACATGTACCTGGAACCAGCCAACCATATATGGAAACAAATAACATATATATTATTTGTAACGAACTGGTTAACATATTAGTTCCCATGAGACAACTCTTCTCTCTATTCTGTTGCCACAATGTAGAAGGATGTCCTTCCTCCTAGCTAGGTGGCTTCCAGGGTTCAAAACTGAAACTCTCTGTATCTGCAGGTGAAGCCAGGTCCCTGTCCACCCTAATTTCCACAGGATAGTATTCACGCAGGAGCAAACTTCCTGCCTGTTTGAGTGCACTATGGCTTCTGGAGGAATTGCACTGGCTTCACTCTGGCAACCCAGCTGTCAGTTTGTTTAAGTAAACATGCATTCAGCCCAAACAATAATGTTTTCTTCCAAAAGTTGTTAAATGTTTCCTCAAAGTGGATTAATTATGCAGTCAGCAGTTTCCCCTGATTGTTGATAAAACTCCAAAGTTGAGAGAACAATCAGCAGTTAAAGCACTGTGGCATGTTTGTGTGTGAAATTTGTGAAATCAGGGAGTATAGAAACAAAGTCTTCAAAAATCAGGATTGTTTTGACTTTTGTTGATGAATGATGATGCTCAGAAGGATTTGGATAGCTCCCCCGGAGCAGCTGATGTGCTGGTTCTCTGAGAGTCAGCTCCTTACATCTGTAACAGCGAATATCACTGATTTCCTTTCTTCAGAATTAAGGATTGACAAATGTGAATGAAACAAGCTGAAGTACTGTCTGAAAAATGACAAAAAGCAATGAAAAGTCTATGAAAATCATTGTTCTGTACTTACTTTTTTTAAAAAAAATTTGAATACTTATAAAGCACTCTGGCCAGCTGTTGTTGTTAGACATAAAATGGTTATCACTGTTATCACTGTTGTTATGATGAAAATGATAATGAGCTCCCTGACGTCAACACAAGGCTCAAAACGTCATCTTCTGAAGTATACAAGAAGCCCTGAATAAATATTTCTCTCTTTAAAAATGCCATTGCATATGAATAGATTAAAAAAAGGTATTGTAAACTGATCTGTATCTTAGCCATGCAGAATGTTGGATCAATTTTGAAAATGTAGAGGTTTAGAGATTTTAATTCATAGAAAATATTAACAGAGGTGCTTTGGTGCAACTATCAGAAGTGGAAGTATGTTTAATATCCCCATGAAAGAATGTTTAGAAAATAGAGATCAAATGCATAAAATTACTGGAAAAATGAAAAACATTTATTGCCTGAACTTGGTTGCTTGGTTTTACTTCACTCTCTGTATCTGCTATACTGAGTGTTCACTGTTCATGCTATTAAGTTCAAGACAAGAAGAGGAATTCAACTCCTTTACAAGTATCTCAGTAAATGTGCTTTATTCTCTCAGAGCAGGTATGTGGCAAATTACTATAACAACATTGCTGGGCTTTGGATTTCTGAGGTTCTTTTTCTTCAGGGATGTGTTCAGTGTGGGGACTCTGTTTTAACCTAGCAGCAGTCAAGCTGCCACAGCAGAAAGCAGGGAAGTGATACCGAGGGAAAAGCATTGATCGGGATAACAAGAAAATAACTACAGTACTTGTAAGTTGTTTTCACGAAAAATAAATGCTGATTCCAACCATGTGGAGAAGTACTTTCTACAGACACTCAAAGGTTCATGTAACTACCAACAACCAGTTGATAACAACATTTTTTTTGCCTTGTTTTCAATCCAGTTTCCAGTCCTTAGTCTGTTTGCAGGGGTGGCAACTTTATCCAAATAGAAATAAACCTCAGTTTGCTTTTTCATCCCATATTTTGCCAGCTGGTCTGAAGGATTCTTCCACTTAAACCCTTCGGCTTTGCAGTAACCACTGGGTAACATCCCAAGAGCCAAATGCTGGTCCTAACCACGGCCAACAGAGCACAAGGTTAGGAAGAAATTTTGCAACACACAAGACCACTCAAAGCCATTTTTCAGTAGTAATTGGTACCAGCGCTGCAAATGCTTTCCTATCTTCTCTGCAGGACAAGGCATATTCAGTTATGAACAGAGACTTTGGATACACAGAGAACAGGGGTTGCCACACTGAGTTTCCCAAACTTGATCCTACTGTTTTCCAATACTCTCTGCTAGAAAATTATTCCTTCCAAATAACTGCACAGGCCCACCAAAAGGCACAGGACTCCAGGATCTGGGCTGCTATGGTAGAGGCTGTGAGAATCCATTCTCAGAAGTAAAAAAAAACCCCAAAAACCAAACAAACCAAAACCCTTCTTAATGACTGCATAAATTTGAAGATAAGGCAAGATTCTCCTTCATTTATACTTAATTCCCACTAACAGCAGAACAAAATTGATTCACCTTTACAGCCAAGCCTTTTAATGGCAATCCATCAAAATGAGGTAGTAATTGATAAAGGCCCCTTATAATACTGTAGTAGCAGAGAGTCCCTAGGGCCTGAGAATCAGATCTCATACACACACAAATAAACACAAAATCCCTTCAAGTGCCAACATCTAATATGATCATCTACTTATGATAAAATAGCAGGGCTGAGTAAAAATAAAACCATGATCAGTCTACAGCTGTCCATCCTGCTCATGGGTTTTGATCAGAAAAGCAACTGAGGTGCCTGAATATTTTTAAGAACTGACATGTAATCTTGATCTATATTGTGAGAGTTGAGAGCAGAATTGGAGAAAACTTGATTTTGGCAAGGGGATGCGTTCAACAATGGAAAATGTAATATGTATGAACTTAAGTGCCACGAGGCTATCTTTAGACTAAAGTATGCTATGGCCCTACAAGCTGTGTTTTTTGAGAACTAAATTCATCACTGCAGTATTGTTTTCATAGAAGCTTTCTGAAGAAGGATAATGAATATATTTTCTTAAATTATTAATCATATAAATAATTTGTCTTTTAACTTTAGTAAAGGATTAAATGAAATGGTTCCACCTAAGTTTCAGCCAGCTTTCAGAACTCTTCCCACATCCAGTGAGCAGTCAGGCAAGGCCCTATGACTGAAAAGAGCGACATGGTGTCAACACTTGGCAAAAGAATCTACTAGTGGTAGGTTCAGAGCAAATTATCTACTGGCCATGCCTTATTCCAAAGGGAAAATGCTAGGGCAGATAACCTAGCTGTTACACATCATCCAAACTGTGCTAAGCCTGCAGGGGTTAGAGGTAGTCCCGTGGCAGAAAGGGTAATTATGAAATGCCACATATTTTATGACTGGGTTTGCTCCCAAGTGATGTATGCAGAGCAGCATAGACAACATGGTAATTATTTTTTTTTCCTTTTCTCTTATATAAATCTGAATTACACCATCCTTTGATTTATGTTATTGGTGGTGGTTTTTTGGTTTTGTTCAAGTTTTGGTGTCTTGGGTCTTGGGAGGTTTTCCTGTTTTCTTGTTGTTGGGGTTATGGGGTTTTTGGTTTATTTTGGGTTTTTTTTTTTAAACAAGAATGCAGAAGACTGAGAAGGAATATGGAGAATTTGCTTCTGTGAAATAATATTCCCTGATCAGAGGAATGAATGGAAAGCCATAGCAAATAACCAATTTAGTGATTTCTTATTAAGGTCACAGAAATTTTCTTAATGTAGCATGATACTGACTGCCAGGAAACCTCACAGTGACATAATAAGTTCAGTATCATTACAATGCTGCCATACTTGGATGATACTAATACTGAGTCTATCTGGCATTGAGGAGGGTGACTAAAACAGGGGGAGAAAGTGAGCTTTTACCCCTGAAAAGTAAGTGGAAAAGCACTGGCAATCTGCATTTTGACTGTCTTTTGAGTGTTTTGGGTTTTTTTTCTCTTTTTTATTATTTTCAAAATAAAGGCACAAGTCTTTTGTTGAACAACTCTGATTTGTCTTACAAGGACACGTAGAAGCTCTGTCTGAGGCCAAGGTCCCTCTCTGGTGTATCATCAGAAGCAAGCAAAATGAGGATTTATTTGAACTGTAGATGTCAAGGCAGTATTGAGGCATGGGAGCTGGTGCAGATTGTAGAAATAAGCTGGCTGTTGCAATGTGCAGCTTGTGAGAAGCCGAGTGAAAAGGTCCACATGAGCTCTTCCCAATAGCAACATAGAATTATCCTTCGGCCTCCTGTGCTGACAGTCTTAAGTATATTTGAGCAAAAGTCTCATGCACATTCCAACTAAAATAGAAAGGGATGAAAGCAGAAACAAGAGTGACATAATCTGCTTATTTCCTGGGCATACATGGATCAAGGAACCAAGATAACAGAGTGCTGTCACTCAGCACCTTTTTCCCTCCTGGATGCAGACAAAGTGGAATTAGCACATCTGCAAGGAGCAAGGGTGTCTCCCACAAGTTTGAAGGCCATGCTCCTCAGCATACTTGTCCCCCTCAGAAAATGCTGGTTGGTGGGGTTACAAGAATATTAGAAATAGAGATAGTAATCCTAAATCAGGACAGGTTTGTTACCACACTTCTGCACAATCCTTACATTATCATACAGCAAAGTCTCCAGGTTCTCACTTCCCTGTTTGCAAAAGGAAGCAAAGCTCCAGGGACGAGAACCAAGGACCACACATGCATATTTTTAGTGAGCAGGTTGTTACGTCTCCACCTGACAAAAGCAAATGTAATCTGAAATAAACCTTCCTGCATTACATACCATTGCATTATGGAACACCTGGCACAAAGACAACACAGGCCTGTATGAGGTTACAACACTTGAGCATTGCAATGAGAATTTTCTTGCTTCCATTGTATCCCTTCCAAGTATTTGAGAAATTATGTCAGGGTAGAATTGCAGGATGGAGTGAAGTAGCAGCTAGCAAGGCCTGAGTAATCAATTGGCCAACTACAGATACAATGGGATTTCACATAAATGTAAGAATCACAAGATAATTTAGGTTGGAAAGGACATCAGACCAATCCACTATTCAAAGCAAGATGGTTTTAACCTAACTTGTGAGAGTTATCTTAGATACATCATTGAAGAGATACAGGAAGACAAACAGAAGCAGTATTGTACCTTTCCTCTCCTCAGAGAAACACTTAAAATGTATAAACAGCACCCATAACTGTCCACTTTGACAAAATCCATGTGCTGCTGTTACTAGAAATGCTTACAAAAAGAATTATTTTTTTCACACAGATGTTCATTTTAAAAGTGTAATTAGCATTTCTATATAAGCAATCTATTCTCAATTATATCCTCAAATCTTTTGCTAAAACTGTTATTCTTTCTCTTGGAAGTAGAAATAAATTCAGTCAATCTATCTGATAACTCACAATATAAAATATCAAGTCTCAAAAAGAAAAAAGCTACAGCCTGTTTCAGATGTACAAACTTGGAAGTCTTTGCACACAATCTATTCACCCTGCCACCAGCACATGGAAGAGTCCTTTAATTACCCTTTTGATGTACAAGTAAAGCCTGAGAATTTATCTCATGTCCGTTTTTACATCTCTATATGTATTACTTGCAATAATTCACATTGGCTGAAATGAGGTTGAATCAAAATTTTGGTTGGTGCTTCTTTGATAAACATCTTACAGATTTCTCCCCCTAAATATACTCAGCCTTAAAGAGGCATCACTCACGTCAAACAAATTGAAGACTACTACTACATAGGTAATGACAATTGCAAAATAATAGGGGGAAAACCATTCCTGTTTCAGTACACTTCAGTATTATGTATAAAGAATCCTCACACTTCTAGAAACCTACAGTAAATGAGAAGTACCAAGCGTGGGGGTTTTTTTTGTTTGTTTGTTTTGTTTTTGTTTTTTGTTTTTCTTTTTTTGGGATTTGCGCAGTTTTTTGTGGAAAAACATGAACACATAATCAAGCCCCTTCATTACTTATTAGAACCATGCTTGAATTTTTCACTGGAAATACAGGCACTTCAGGATGCAATGAATTATTTGCTTAAAGTGGAAGAGACATCCCAGCCAAACAATCTTAAACAATCTTACCTTCTTCTCAAAGGCTATGCCAATAATCTTGCCTGTTAAGTCTCTTGTTTCAGTGCTTCCCACAACTGTTTCTTGAGTGACTGCTTGGCACTGAGTGTTTGCTCTGGACATGCCCTCAGCTGTGCTGCTCTTTGCAGTTTTTCTGCTCTAACTCCACATGCTCACAGTAGGAACTCTTCAATGCTGATTTTAAAATTACAGGTGGTCTTTTCCAGTGTTTTTCTGCGTAGACACAAGAGAAATATCAAGCTGGTGAGTTGTACTGCTGTCACTCAGACGTGGAAGTGGTAGTGAGAAAAACAATGCCAGCAATTAACGTTTACAGTGGAAAAAGGACCATCAAATTGAGTTGTAATGGTCTGCTATAGTATTATTTCTAATTGGCATCTCACTATGTAATTAGATGATCATGCAACATACTTGAGCAATAATAAAAAACTAGATAGTTTATGGGAGAAAAAATACTAGACTGGGTGATCAACATAATGCAATACATGTGGTGTATCTCATTCATCTTTTCAAAAATTCCTGAAATGTGCACACCATTACTGCCCTATTATGGGGGTGCCCTCCAGAATCCACTAGCCTTTCTGCCTCTACACTTGAACAGCTCCTGCCCTGAGGGGCTTTTCATAGTACCTATTCAATGAAAAAAATCCCAAACAAATAAAACCACACATTCACACATTCACATGTGCCTCTGCCACAATAAAAACTCCAAGGTTCGTCCTTCTTCAGCACAACCCTCTCTAACTTCCCTCTCACAAAGTAGCTGTAATGGAAGCTGAAGACATCAAAATCAGGCCTCGCCCATGACTTTTTTGTACAGCGTTTATCCACATATGGATGGGGCTTTTTACCACATATGGATGGCACAGAAAGACTATCAGAAGAGTAGAATTCCCTGGCTCTGCTTTACAGTAACAGGTTTGTCAAGCTATAATTTAGACTCCTCCTCTGCAAAGAACTCCATGCTGTTGAAAACTCCCAAGTGTTGTCAATAAAAGTGTCTGCTGAGAAAAGAAACTGCTTTGAACTTGTATTTTTTTTCCCCTGAGTTTCTACTTTCTCTCTGCTTCCCACCCTCCTCCTGCATCTATCATCCAGCTTGAGTCTAAAAATGTCATGATCTGAGCAGAGGGCATAAGCTGTCTTCATCTAAATGCAGGAGGCAACTGCTCCTGCAGCTCATGTGTGTTTCACAGTCATGAGCTGCAGAGAAGACAAAAACTTTAATAAAATAACCTTAAATCTTCTCAGCATCGTCCTGTGGCAACTCTTTGTCATGATGGTGAAAGGACATTCATTACACAGCCAAGTAACTGCATTAGATCATTCGCAATAAAAGGACATTAAGACTGAAGTTCTTGGAAATAGCATGAACAGCTACAATGAAGCTCATGCATCATTCCAACATTATTCATTCCAAATCGTAATAGTTTCAGATCGGGGTGCTTCAGTGTGTTGAATGCAAGCACCCTATAAATCCAGACAAAAGCTTGGGATAGACTCCTTCCAGTCTATCCTCACTAGTGACAATACAAGGCAGGAACTGAAGAGAAAAACTACTGTGGGAATAATTTTTTTAAAAATTGTCTGTAACACCAAAAATACTCAGTTTTAAAATCAAAATTTTCTAATGATTAGAAAGTCACCAAGAGTTACGCTGTGCCACTTCATTTCCTTAACACAGGAAAGGCATTCCTAAGAAGAAGAGTTTCCTCAGGGCTGAGAATATTTTCTTTTCTCTCATCCTAACAAAGAAAAAAGAAAATTGCTTTTAAGACCAAATGTGCAGCATGGCAGACTGTGCTGCTTAGAAAATCCTCATGTCTGAACTTCCAATGGGCAAGACCTGAAGTGTCTTTTTTGTCCAAGTCAGGATCCACGGAGAGTGTTCTGTGCTTTGCAGAAGAGGCTCATCAGTGCACAGGATGTGACTGACAATAATCTGTGAGGCACAATGACATCCCAGCAACTTGGAGCATTTCAGCAGGTGTATTTCTAGCTTTTTTTCCAGGGAAAGCTACTCATATGACCCCTGCAACACTCATGAAAGAGTCCTAAACACAAGTATGAAAGCTCAAAATTTCAGTTGTTTAAGGGTACATTTGAAAAGCTGATATTTTCTTTCCCTTCCCCTAAGAAGAAGAGAACCCACAGGAAACTCACAATTCCTCCCAGTGTCCCTCATTAAACAGCTCTCCCTCTTAGTGCTTGTGTCCACAGTATCGAAAGATAAATGCCAATTAGTCTGGCACAGACATAACTTCAAGGCTCTCTGCTTCTGAATATCAGATTATGTAAAAATGTAAGTGTGTGTTCTCACCTCAGAGATAAACGATGTGTTTTCCAAATACACAGGTTATAGTTATTCATATCTGTGACTTTTGTGACAATCACAAGTAATAACAGCAATCAGATCATTACAAGAAAGTGGGCTGGGTAAATAGGAAGTGCTGAGATTCAGCCTCCCTGGGAAAAACAAAGACACATTAGCATTCATTTTGGGTGTTCTCCGTATAAAAACAAATTATTCACCACCAATATACAACATCTGCATGGATTAAAGAAGAGTAAACATTGGATACTAACTTGTCCTTTCTGCACAATTCTTTGGAGATAAGAAGGGTGGCAAATAAACTCTTAGAGTATCTACTAAATAATGCATCTTCATACAATTATATTCTAGTCAGAAGCCTTCAGCTCTTAGACTTTTTAGACAATTCTCAGAATAATTATCTGACAAGTCCAATTAGGACCATGCAGCCAGCATGGATTTTATTTTGTTTGTTTTAAACTTATGACTGAATAATTGAATTTTTATCTGATCAGGGCAAAATTATTTCTGAAACTTAAGAGTACTAAACCACTATGGTTTTCACTGCTATACATATTTCTTCACTGACTAAACCCTCACATTTCTACAGCAACAGGACTGTTTATTTTACCACGAAACTGACTCTAGCAATTCAGTTTTCACAAGTTTTGCAGAGCATACACTTGGCAGTGGAAATGCCATCCACTTTAAAATGCAGAAGCCAGTTCCTGGGAGCTTTGACAGTAAGGAAAGACAGAAGAAACCATTGATGCAATGCCTGTGAGGCAGGTGTTCTGCTACTCCAGTGGCACTCATGCATCCACAATTATAATGCCAATGTGGATGCTGCCTTCCCCTTCTCCTAACACTACTGCTGCTCCCTCAGACAGCCAGATTTCTCCTCACACCTCGCAATTCCATCAGCAATAACTGGATCAGTGAATATAACAGACAGAGAAACCAAGCCTGGAAAAGGTGTCATTGAGAAAGTTATTTACAGATTGAATTACTGCCTCTCTCAACCATATCCTAGTTAAATTCACAGAGTCCAGCAGAAAAATGGGAATAGTGGTGAATCACACCTGCTCCAACATTAACTATCTTAGGCTGCATGAACTGGTTTTCATAAATTTATTACCCCTTCAGTTTCAAAGCCAGGTAATAATTGCAAGTCTTCCCATGCCTAAGGCACAAGCAAACCAGATCAGTGGGCTTCAAAGAATATCTTTATTATAAAACAGAAGAACAAATGAACGGTGAAAATATATTTTCTTGCAACCAGAAAAATGCACAGTAGGCAAGAGAAAAAAATTCAACTTATTTTCATGATTTTTGTCACAAAACTGGTGCTTTGGAGGACAAGATGTTCTCTTGCTCTGCTCAGCCAGTTGGAAATGGCTTAGGAGAGGTTTACAGAGCCTGTGCTGCTGCCACCTCACCAGTGCCCATGTGATTCCTAGGCCAGGATGCAGGGATTCTCCCCATTCCTACTGCAGGGCATGTCAGCCAGTCAAAGCTGCAGCTGTGCCCTGCCCAGGGACACAGGAGCTATCCTGCAGGCTGCACAGATGCCAGAAATGCTAACAGAGTGTGCTGTGTTACATCCAGCTGTGAAAAGGTCCCATCTGCACATCCTTCGCAATTTTCCACATCAGAAGAAAAGCAGATTCTAAACTACCAAAGCTGTTCATATAAATTATAACCCTTCTAATATGCAGCCTGCCTGCAACTTTATTTCCCCTCTAGCTTGTAGCTTAAGCATTACCATAGACAGAGAACTTCTTTCCTGCTATTTTGATGAGTAAGAGAGTCACTGGCAGGACAAGTGCTATTGAAAAGTGATGTTCTGCAACTTACCTGCATTACCAGTAAACCCCAAATCTTCTTAAATAACTGCAGAATAAGGAAGACTTGTGTCTAAAGATCTGGGTAAGCTCCAGTATTCTCTTTTATATCACAGACAAATCTGTTTTCCAAAGAAAACAAGAAGGCTCAGAAAACTCAGATCTGCCCTAAGTGCTGGTGCCCAAAAATCACAATATCCATGAAGGCTTAAGAACCTATAAATGAAACAAAACACACTTTTGAGATAGTATTAGTATAGGAGGTAATATAAAGCCTGGTCTTTATTGGAGACCCCCAGGGGGAGTTATGAAAAATGTCCACAAAAGCCCACCCCCTCGGGGGTGAATACAGTTTTATAGATTTAGGAAATTAGTGTATTTGACAAAAACCACCAATTAGGAGCACAAGTGGTGATGTCTGAAGTGCAGATCTTTGATTTTATTTTCAGGTAACGCAAAACAATATGCAAAGCTAAGCTCCAAACATGCTACCCTATCCTTTCAATTTGAGCAATGCTAAAAATCTGTATTATAAGTTTAGGGTGTAAGAACAGAACACTAAAATAATCTGTCACCAGTTATTTATTTTAATAAAGATTGTATTTCTAATTGTTTCCTACCATTTTAAAGCAATTGGCCCTTCACTGAATTTCAACAAATGAGAGCTTTGAAAATACAGCTATTAAGAGAGATTAATAACAGCTTCTCATTTCTTATCCCAGGAGCCCAAGATATTTTCCCATTATTTCTATTCCTCTCAACACGCAGAATTAAAGAAAAGGGCATGAGGACATGAAACCCATTAGCAGCTTCCAATTGTAAAGATATGGCAAGACAGGCAATAACATTTTGTTTCAAAGCGTAGCCCATTTAGTCTACTGAAATTATTTTAGCCTCTAAAATTGTAAATCCACTTAAAACTAGAGGTCACTGAGCATCTAAGCTGCCATGCAGCACTAGTGCAGTCAGATGCCTTCTGACACTTGAAAGCTCAGTGTTAACAGATCTGCTGTCTAGTGCTTATGTCTCGTTTCAATGCTCTCTTTCATGTATATATATTACTAACAAATATAATCCCCCTAACTTTATACTGCTTGTGTAGCTACAGTATTTTGGGTAATCAAGGAGTTAGAATTTCCAAGTAAGATTTCTTCAGAGCCAGGTCAGAAAGTGCTAACACAACATAATTGCCCTGAATATGTACAAGTTACTTCTGAATCTATACAGCTTCCTTTTATCGAGGAAAATAAACAGTGAGCAGTTATCAAACACCTGTATCAGATATCCCCATGTGAGTAAAATACTGAGACTTAAATAGAGCCAACAATCTGTTTTGGAGGTTTGTGGATACGGGTAATGTAAATGAGACTGATAGTTCTGCAGATTGAATCAGCATTTGCAGCTTGATAACGAGGATGCCCTGGCAAGAGCAAACAGAGCTCTGAAAATTGCAAGAAGATTGAATCAAGTCTGGCTAATGGGAAATAAGATTTTACTAAGTAGAAATGTAAAGTTTGTCTGTGTGATGTTTAACTAGATGATTGTAGTAAAATATTACTAGCTTTCCTGAAATGGTGTATAAACACATGTAGTCCTCAGTTATGTTGGATTCTCATCACCATTCAGTGTCCCCATCTCTCTCCCATCATCAACAGAGGTTAGATGATATTTACGTAGAGAAATCTTGACAATTTTTCTACGAGAAGTACAGCAGCTAATGTGATACAGTAAATCTATAAAGGAGAATGTTCAAAGCAAATTACCTCTCTTTGGTAACATAGCTGCTTGTTATAAATCAAGACAAGGTTGTCACCCTTTTGGATCAAGGTTAATCTACTCATAGCCATTAAATCCACACACATGCATTATCAAGGATCTCTTTTACAGCTTCTCACTTTAATAATTTGAAGTGTTACCAGCTGAACATGACATTTTCTATCACAGATGCAGAAGAGCCAGAAAGGATTTGCACTGTTATGTCTAGTTTTCAGGCTATGCACTTAGCTGTACAGGAACGAGATCAGTAAGAAATCTTAGCAATACAGCAAGGCAAAGCTATAAAAGCATGGGAAACCAAGGCAGATTGTCACACTATTGAGTTTTTTCCCCCAGCACATGATGGAGAATATTTCTGCACAGCAACAGAAGTGTTAACCTAGCACTTCCAAAAGCCTAGGTAAAAGGTGACCAAGCTAAGCCTCACCATTCCCAAAGGCTGGAAATTACTGCATGATGAAGCCCAGCCCACAATCTCCTTGCTAACAAGCTGAAGTTTTATTCCATTTAATAGACTTTGCTGCGCTAAGTGACACACCTCTAATTAAAAGATCCCAAGTGTGAAAAATCCTGAACCATAGGGGAAAACCAGAATCTTATTCCACTGTTCATATTTCCAGGAATCCCCTACAAAAACCTAGCAGTATTAAAAGCCATATGTTTTGGTAAGAATGGACAGATTACTGTTTAGCTTTGCAAACTGAACAAATCAACAGCAGTTTTACACCACTTGAAGATTAATCCCTCTTTCTCCACCTTGCATGCTGCAAACAGCTGGGCAGTTTGTGAGAGCACTGCAAATCTCCAAGAGCTCAAATGTCTAAGCAAGAGCAGTGACAAACACAAGGTAAACGCAAACTTGAAAACTGTTTTCTCCACAGTCAAAGAGGACTGCTTTCAGGCTAAGTGCATTTAGTGACCCACTAGCATTTGCTGCCAAAACCAGCTGGATTTGAAATGTTAGCCTCAGCTTAGATTAACTATCTAGTAATCTATGAGGGCAGCTGCTCTAAGACACTAAACAGATGATCTCTAAGACGAAATAGAAAGGAAAATGTTTCTTCTGATTCGGTTTTGAAAAAAACTTGGCATACATTTTTGCAGACAGTTGAGAGGTAGCAAATACAGAGATCAGTCTATCCGAGAGATGAGGCACTGTCTGTTTTTTTACAGCAGGAGTAAACACTAAATTTTAGACTAATTGTTTTACTTTAATGTTACCAGAGGTATCACTGGTGCTTGTCTAAACTCAAAGCAGTGGCACATTTAGTATATGCAGTGCATTACTGAATGGAAAGTCAAAGTCAGAGTAGTTTATTTTACATGTAACAAAACTCACAAGATCCTCCAAGATCCCTCCTGCATGAAATGTAGTGATTACGTGAACATTCCCTGAGAGCGCTCATGTGGATGCAGAATGAACAGATAGGCAATGGATTCAAAGAACCAGAGCCTTGGAAATTGAAATATGCCATTCACAAACAATCCACTAAATCAGGTTTAAAATAGGTTATAAAAGAGATTTCAGGGAATTAGAAGTTCAGTGAGTTCATCCACTGACATGTGCTTTCCAAAGTGGCATTTTCACAGATTAAAGCAGTATCACCCTCAGTATATTACAAAAGGTGTAATTACCTGGCAGCAAATTACACATTTTTGCTATGGAAGAGGAGTGAGGCTTTTTATGAAGACCAGCATAGGCACCACACAGGGATGAAGGTTAAGTTTCTTAGATTCACAGTGAAAAACAATAGCACATTCAAACATCCCACATAATGCCTCATCTCACACAGCCAAAGGACCCAGAATTTCCTCACAGGGATCTTGTGAACATGTACCTCCAGGAGAGACGAGGGAGGGCAAGTGTTGACCCTGGGAAAGCACATGGGAAAACACATGGCCTCAGTGTAGCCAGGAGCTCCAGAAAGGCTTCTGCTCCCACAGAGGTTCTGACCATGCTTCTTTCCCTTCTGGCAGAAAACACTAAATGTACACGATTTAGAACTCCACTTTCACCCAGACTCCAACACATTACAGCCCATGTGAAAGAAATGAAACTACATGGAAATACGTAACCCACATACCTGGCTTCCTTTTTGTAGCAGCTTTCCTGACATAATGGACACTTCCCTGATAAGAAGTCCTGCTGTTTTCAAGCTACAGAACATTGGCATTGGTTTCAAAAGACTCCCTGGGAAAATTTTTCCACAATTTCTCAATGCAAAATTTCCCCTGCACACTTTGTCTGCCAGTTGTGTGTTCATGGCACAGTCTTAACCTGCTCATACTTCGGTGAAAAGACAACTGCAACAAAAAGTATCCATCATTTAACGCAAACATGCAGAGGTGACCAAGGCTATCAAATCTGTCCAGGTACTGTGGCAATGTCTGTTCTTGTACAGACTAAATATCAAAAAATTGGTGATGCTTCCACCCACTGCTCTGCTGAGTGACTAATTAGGCTAAATGGACTGCTGCGCTATGGGAGTAAATGCCAAACTCAAAAGAGGTTCATGGAGCTTTCCCTTCCAGTGGTATTTCTCTTAAAAATTAAGTATCTACTCAAATTGGACTCCCAGGCCAGAAAAGGATCAGTGTCTAAATGAAAAATATAGGTAAAGACACCTGGAACAGCCACGTGGAACTACTCAGCATCAAGTCAGTCAACATGACAGAGTTCTTCCTGCCTGACCATATGTTAAGAATGGCCACATTCTCTGTCAAGATTTACCTTTAAATGGATCCAAGTGTAGCCTGAAGTGAACTGCAGCACAACTGTACTCATGAAGCTGAGGCAGGGAGGAGAGCAGCAAGATTTTCAGCCAGGAGGAAAGGACACAGTTGCACAGCCAGATGCCAGTAAGAACACCACAGTCACAATCAGGACACGTGGTCATCACAGGCCAGCCAAATGTCTAAACAGTATGGAAAGCACTTCATGAAAATAATCATGCTATCAAAAGAGCACAAATCTTATTTTCTCTTTATCCCCATGTACTGGTTTGAAGGCAAACCAGCAGGAGGAATTAAGTCTACACAAATATGTTGTGAGAGATGCCAAGTCAGAACTACAATTTAATAGGAAAATTACAATAAAGGCAATAGCACAGAAACAGTGGCTTACACCAACAAAATCAGAATACGACCTGACACCCTGTTGGTCAGGGTGGTGGCAGCAGTCTGATTGGAGTGATGGATGTGGTCCTGTTGAAGCAGTGATCCTGCAGAAAGGTCTGGTCCTTCTCTGGAGGTCCAGTGGTGGTTATCAAGAGCTCTTCTCCTCTGGGAATCCAGTGGTGGTATTGTGGTGTCCCAAAGCTCCAGATTATATAAAGGTAGGAATGTTTGGTTCCTCCCCCAGGGCAGGGCATCTCACAATGGGATGATGCAATTTTATGAGAAATTCTGGGAGACCTTGACGGCCCATTAGCAGAGATGGCCCCCCCCAGGGTGGCTGCTGCTTCCCCAGAGGGAGTTATCAGGGCTGAGTCATGGAGTCACCCATTTTAACAGCTCATGTAGATGGTAGTAGAATACACACTTTTGGTTACACCTTACATTGTAATCCAAGACATTGTCTGCACCTTATTCTATACCATCTATATCATACCCAAATTAAGACTCTTCTTTAACTCTCATATGTATATACACAATGAAACATTACACACAGTTTGCACTTAAAATTAGGTCCCCTTGTGGTACACAATGGGTTTCCCCATCTTTCTGCATCACCCACCAAGTGTAACCTGGTCCTTGAGCAAAGACAAACCACAGATGGGTTTGCCTTTGCCTGGGGTGGGACTAATCCAAACACTTTTTCATAAAATACCTTTCATATGTACCACAGGGACTTTGTCTCCATCCACGGTGTGCAAGGGTTCAGACTGGGCAGCACCAGCTCAACTGATGGAGCCTCAGGTGTTGACCATCCAGGAGGCCTTTGCTAAATGCAGTTCCCAGTTTTCGAAGCTCCCCCTGCCAAGTACCTTCAAGGTAGTTTTAAGCAGTCCATTGCACCATTCAACTTTCCTGGTAGCTGCTGCATGATAGAAAATATGATACACGCACTCGATATCATGTTCTCTAGCCCAGGTGTTTATAAGGCTGTTCTTGAAATGAGTCCTGTTGTCTGACTTGATTCTGTCAGGGGTACCATGCCTCCAAAGAACTTGTTTTTCCAGGCCCAAGATGGTGTTCCAAGCAGTAGCATGAGGCACAGGGTAGGTTTCCAACCATCCAGTGGTGGCTTCCACCATGGTCAGCACGTAGTGCTTGCCTTGGCGGGTTTGGGGAAGGGTGATGTAGTCAATCTGCCAGGCTTCCCCATGTACTTCCCCCTGTACTTCAACCATCGTCCACCGTACCACAGAGGCTTCACCCCCTTGGCCTGTTTGATTGCAGCACAGGTCTGGCAGTTGTGGATGACCTGTGAGATGCTGTCCATAGTAAGGTCCACTCCTTGGTCACGGGCCCATCAGTATGTTGCATCTCTCCCCTGATGACCAGAGGCATCATGGGCCCAATGAGCTAGGAATGATTCTCCCTCGTGCTGCCAGTCTAGATGCACCTGAGATACTTTCACTTTGGCAGCTCAGTCCACCTGCTCGTTGTTGTGATGCTCTTTACTAGCTCAACTCTTAGGTACGTTGCACATCCACATGTCGAATCTTCATGGTCAGTCTCTCTACTCAGGAAGCAATGTCCTGCCAAATCTCAGCAGCCCAGATGGGTTTCCCTCTGCACTGCCAGTTGGCTTTTTTCCAGCAATCCAGCCATCCCCACACAGTATTAGCTACCATCCATGAGTCAGTATAGAGATAGAGCCTTGGCCACTTCTCTCGTTCAGCAACATCCAAAGCCAGCTGGATGGCTTTTAGCTCTGCGACCTGACTTGATCCACCTTGTCCCTCAGTAGCTTGTGCAACTTGTCGTGTGCGGCTCCATGCTGCAGCTTTCCATTTCCGGTTAGTGCCTACAATTCAGCAGAAACCATCAGTGAAGAGGGCATATCATCTTTCAGTCTCCAGTAGCTCTTTATATGGTGGGACTTCCTCAGCACATGCCACTTGCTCCTCTTCTTCTTCAGAAGACAATCCAAAAGTCTCACCCTTGGGCCAGTTTGTTATGATTCCCAGAATCCCAGGGTGATTAGGATTTCCTATCTGGGCTCACTGTGTGATCAGAGTGATCCACTTGCTCCATGTGGCATTGGTGGCATGACTTGTAGAAGGAACCTTTCCTTAGAACATCCAACCCAGCACAGGGAATCAGGGTGCAGAAGCAGCTGTGCTTCAGTGCTAATTACTTCTGAGGCAGCTCAAACCCCTCCATAAGCTGCAAGAATCAGTTGGGGCATAGCTGGCCTCAGATCCTTTGTATCCCAGACTCCAGAACCCGAGTGGTCATCCTCAGGTTTCTCCAGGTCCTTTCTGCCAGTGGCTCCAGGAAGGACCATTCTCCCTGGCTGCAGTGTAAAGCACATTCTTCACATCCTGCCCTGTTCTGACTGGCCCAAGGGCTACTTCATGGGCAATCTCCTGCTTAATTTGTTTGAAAACTTTTTGTTGTTCAAGGCCCCACTGGAAATGTTTTTTCTTTCATGTCACAAGATAAAGAGGGCTTACAATCATGATGTACTCTGTGATATGCATCCTCCAAAAGCCCACAGCTCTAGGAGAGCCTGTGTTTCTTTCTTGTTGGTAGGTGGGGACATAGAAGTGATTTTGTTGATTACCTCTGTTGGGATCTGGCGACATCCACCTTGGCACTTGACTCCTAGAAACTGAATTTCTTGAGCTGGTCCCTTAACCTTACTTCACTTAATGGCAAAACCAGCCTTCAGGAGGATCTGGATAATCTCTCCTTTTTTGAAGACTTGTCCTGCTGTGTGCCCCCATGCCACGATGTCATCCATGTGCTGGATCCATTCTCAGTTTCTGGTGGCCCTCTTCAATTTTCTCTTCCAAGCTGCAGACATACTCAGCCAGATTTGTTTCCATGGATGAGACATGAGTGCATAACAAGGCGGTGACAGTGTCCTTGTCAATTGAGAATTTACAAGGCCACTGTAAATTGTTGGTGAATGCATCCACCTTGTCCTCTCCCTCCCCAAAGGAGAAGAAAGCCCAACAAAGAATTAAGGTCTGAAATGTGAAAGCACAGCAACACATTTTGGAAAGGCATTTTTCTTATAGTGAGTAAATTAATATGAAATGTTGTCTTGGAGTGAGTGTATTCTATGATTCCATGTATTCTTGGATAGTGGATTCCATGATCCTCTGCCTTATGCCCAAAAAATGGTTATTGTATGTTTAAGGCCAGGGACCAGTGTGTGGGGGGCCAGCGAGGCTTCTCTTGGCTGTGCCAGCATTTTGAAGCGCCACTGCCCAGGTTTTCCCTGTCTCTGGGAAACATGCTTTTTACTTGACTGAAAAGCTTCTCTTGGCCCAGGCAAGCTTTTCCTTGCCTGGTTGCAGAGAGGCTGCAGAGCAAGCCTTAGACTGCCTTGAGGTGAGCTGAGCAGCTGCTTTGCCAGAGACCAGGGACTCCAGGCTGGCAGGAGCCAAGCGGCGCCTCTCCAGTCCAAAGCCAGCCAAGGAAACACACTGAGACTTCAGTCCAGCTGTTCTGCCTGTCATGGGGAGGAGTTCAGTGCTGGACAAGCCACTGGGCTTACATCTGCTCCATGACAGCCCCTGGTGGTTTTATTCCTTTCCTTGAGAGAAAAGCCGGCCCCGTCTGGTACCGCGTGTCATGAGCGGGTATTTGTCTGGCCTTTTGGGTCTTCTGTCCCAGTGCGTGGGGTAAGGTCTGACGGCTTAATATCTAACAGTTTTTTTGTTTATTTTCCTTGGCTTGTGGGCATTCTGTTTCTTAATAAGCCGTTGGGGTTTTTTTTTCCACTTTCATTTATTGCTAATCCTTTCCTGTTGGTGGAAAGGGATTATTGGGAACCCTGTAGAGGAGACACACTCATTCCAGTGCCTCTCAAACTCAGACAAGTGTAAAATTCAGAACAGAATCTGCCCCCAGTCACAAGCTCCTGTTTGCTCAGTTTTCTCCTGAGGACAATTGTAGCTCTCCTGTCGATCAAATTTCTACAGCTCTTTTGCAGACAAGTAATTAAATTTCTGCAGTATTTTAAAAAGCTCCAAGTGATTACTCTTTTCACAAAGAATAATTGGAGGGAGGGTGCATGGGGGAAGATTATCTTACGTATGGACAATACAGCTGAACAATATTCTTCTAGATCAGTATGTCCTTGTGCCTCATTTTCATCCCTGCCTTTTAATTCATGTAGTTGCTGTCTTCTCCAATAATTGTTCAAGACCTATGTTGTCAAATCATTGGAATTTACATCAGAGAATCTCAGCAACTTCTCTTGCTACCAGGGGTTGAACAATATTTCTTCTACAAGTATCCTGTCATTGCTTCACAACTCATTTAGGCTGATTGCAAAGGCCACTCATTGTTTCCTTAAGAAATTTCTTTCAAGGGCTATTTCAATCGAAAAATATAATTTGAAGCTTTGAAGGACCATGAAGAACATAAAGAAAACAACTTCTGCAAATTTCCTTCCACAGTCTTTCAAAAGAAAAAGCAGTTGCTGCTGCATATTGTGGGAATTGAACTCAATCTCAAGGACAGAATGCTGTGTGTTATTATCCCAGGCAAAATAATTCTGGAGGGAAAAGTACCTGAAACATTTGGAATCATACAATCACAGAATATTCTGAGTTGGAAAGGACCCACAAGGATTATCAAAGTCTCAGATCCCGGCTCTGCACGTCAGCCCCAACAATCACATCACGTGCCTGAGATTGTTGTCCAAATGCTCCTTGAACTCTGTCAGGCTTGGTGCTGTGACCACTTCCCAAAGGAACCTGTTCCAGTGCCCAACATCCCTCTGAGTGAAAAATCTATTCCTGATATCCAGTCTAAACTCCTGACAAAACTTCAGGCTATTCCCTGTGGCCCTATCACTGGACACCACACACAAGAGATCAGTGCCTTCCCCTCACAAGGACGCTTTAACTGCACTGAGGTGTCCTCTCAGTCTCCTCCAGGCTGAACAGACCAAGTGACCTCAGCTGCTCCTCATGTGACTTCCCTTTCACCACCTGCTGTGGTGCCAAACTATTAGAAAATAAATGTTAAACCAATTCCAATGCTTGCTCCTGGTATGATCCAGGAATTGCCAAGCTAAGAGTTTACTGACAGATTCCTGTGTTGATCAGTGTTGGTCTGATTCAATTGGTACCTCCCTCTGTGATATTCCAGATTCAAAACTGTGACATTCCAACCCAAAAACTTCATTTGAATGTTATTTTCTCCTAGGCATTGCAAAATTTGACTTTGTTTCACTTAATTCACTGCTTCCCAACTCAACTCTTGTGTTCTGTGGGTAATGGAAGTCAACCATTTATCATCTGCACATTCACATCAGACCAAGGGCTGCTCAGACTTCCCTTATTTTCCTTCACAGCCACTGACTTGTAATGCAGTTACCTAAGGTTCCACATTATTGTTGCTACTACTGCCTTCCCAATGCAAACTGGTCAGGCTCAGTTGCTCTCTAAACTCTGAACCTGTAAATCTCTCAGTCTGAAATATTGCCACCACTGGAATGATCCTTGCATTTCAAAGTGAGAAAGCAGTGAAGTGTGTAAGTTAACCACAATTACCCGCTAACTCAATAGCTAAGTCAGTAGAAAAGACTTCTTTTAATTCCAGTCCCAAACTTTACGTATGAGAACTCAGAGATTATTGAAAATACAATTTCTGCAACATTTAAATTCTAATACTAACAGCAGAACTAACAGCACGGCCATCTGAGCCTCTGTTCCATGCCCTTGACCAGATACTGGTCCAGACACAAAAGTAGCATCATCAAGACACAGAGTGGCAGATTTTTCTAAATTTCACCATCCTTGTTGTGCAGACTCTGGAATTGATTTGGGAGAATTTTTTGCCTCATAGCAAAATTACATGCCAGATTACAAAAACATCAAGTAATTGTGCATTACTGAGCTTCCTTTAAGATTTAATAATGTTTTTTCTTATATCTATCTTGAGAGTAACTACTAATTTCCAAGCATTACAATTCTTCCATCAGAGAGTTTTGTTGCCTGTCTATTTTAATACCATTCTAAATCCAGCACATGTATATGACTTCACATTTGCTTATCATCATAGACATCAGACCAGAGAGCATAAGAAACTTCTTAGAAACTAAGAAGTACCTGAAATTTTTTTGAGCCTGCAGACAATGGAATCCAAATAAAATCCACCTTTCTAAAGCACACTTCTTAAAGCAAATATTTTAGCAAGGGTGGTTTGCTAGACAAAAACTCAGGTCCATCTGGAGGAGGAGAGAGAGATCCTAAAGCAGGGCTGGAAATTTGTATTTAATATATAGTGGAGGTTTGGAATTTTTCAGTTATTTATGTACAGTTCCATCCAATTCACTGAAATTATCTATCAGGAACTAAATGGTAATATCACATAGAAAAATAAATTTGACCTTCAGAAAATAGATTTAAATCTTTGATCCAGTACTGACAATTTGCAAAAACTTATGGGAAATTCAAAAGGGTTTGGAGTTTTTTACCCTTTACGTATTTGGTCACATACAGAACATCCGAGTCACTCCTGAAATCCATTGCTTGACATTTACTGAAAAAGAGTAGAAATTAATTTTCTCTAAATTCTAAAACACATCAGTTTTTTTTGAAGACAGATCTTGTCTCTTCCTGTGGACAAGCACTGTGTGAAGCTGTCATTGACAGACAGTGAGAGCTTCAATGTGGTTTCAAATACATCACTCCATAATATAAATTTAATCATGACAGACATCATGAGTGCTTCAAACAGAAAAGCCCCTTTCCACCTCCCTCTACCCCACCCATCTTCACAGTGACTCTTTTGTCTGCCGGTGTGAGTTCTAGAGAGGTTTATCATCTCTGAGTGATCCCAGGCCATCCAATCAATGTGATTAATTTTTAATCTTTTCCACTAGTTCACCTTTACAAAGCAAAAAACATTTGTTTTAATTACTGGCAATTTCTGCTGCCTGCCATTTTAATTACAGAATTTGTTTCAAACTCTTGTGTCAAGGCTCAAGCCTTAGACCACACCAGCAGCACCAGGAGATGTTCTTTTAAAACCAGCAGGTCAACATTATCTTAGGGTGGCTTTGTTCTGAACAGACCTAAAGAATAAGAAGTGGCACTGGCTTCAAGACCTGTTATTGGTAGACCTGAGGGTTCTCAATATTTTCTTGTCATCTCCTGCTGCCTTGCCAGCCGTATCTGCAGACTTTCCTATGGCTGGTACATATACAGCTGAGAAGGAGCTTCCATTTCAGGGAGCAGACTTGGCACACTTCCATCTGCCTGGTGTTAAATTTCCTGACTTAAATCTCTTTAGTTGGGTGTACAGGGGCTGGAGTATGCTAAGTCTTACTGTAAAAAAATGCACACCCTGAAGACAACAGACACTTGAAGTCTTCTGGGTAGCACTGGTTCTTTGACTTTCAGAGCATGTTCTGGAATTGCCCTTTCTTAGCAAGGGACCCAAGCAGGTTCCTTGTATCCCAAAGATCTCCTTCACACAGCCCTTCACATCATCATGTTGGTACCTTTCTCACTAAGTGGGCTGAAATAAATTTACACATGTGCTCTTTTTCTGTGGGCTTTAGCAAATGACCTCTTAATCAGACAAACAGAACAAAAACACGAGTGAAAAACGTTCCTTTGCCCAAGAAACCAATGCAGAAAGCTCAGGAAAATCCATCTGCCCTGGCAGAAAGAGCATTGCATAATGTCCCTGTGTACTACGGAGCAGGTGACTTTTCATCATCTTTATCTTTCTTTAAAGGCTGTCTCAGGTTCAACAGAGATATGGAAGATGCAGCTGGCTCCAAAAGCAGCAACAGAAAATAGTACAGTAAAAATCTTCAGTGGTAATGGATCAGGTACTGGATAGAAAAGAATCTGACATGATTTCAGACAGCATTTGCATGAGAAATGAGAAAAAAACCTTCTGAATAGTACTCAAATATCCAGTCTGACATCCTTTTCTCTTCCAAATGAACTCCTTGCAGCAAAAGTACCTAAATTAGGGTACCCTAAATACTAATACTTAATAGGTATTAGGTAATAAATACTGAATATTACCCTAATACCTAAAAAGGTACGGGGAAATTATTTTTTTTAATCTAGTGTCTTTACAAGTGCATTTGCTGATGGTTAATGACAACAAAACAGTTAACAAAGAATTTCCTTTTTAAAGGCCAGCTGGGCTCAGATTAAATATTTCTTCTATGAAAACTTTGGTCTTAAAATTTCAAGCTCACTTAAATGCAGGTTTGCTCAGAAAAGTGGGAAAGAGCAGGCTGTCCATCAGCAGGCCATCCTGCTGCATCCTGCAGCCTGGGAGCTAATTCCCAGTCTGTAAGAGGTCATCTCCCTTGCCTCACTCTGCAGTCATGTGGACAGAAACACCCCCAAAGGGTCTCTCACAACAGCTCAGTTATGCTCTGGTGCACAAACAGCATTAGATCCACTATCCTGGCCTTTGTGCATTATATGCCATGGGAAGAGTTGAGGAGAGTTGAGGAGA